>OX411824.1:15053367-15598367 GCA_948253155.1 Leucoma salicis
ATATGGTCATAAAAAATGATGTATTTGATCAATTTAATGAACAAATTAGATTTTGTACCTAAAGGTCTACCATTAGTGTAGAATACTTTTCAATCATGTAAATAAAAATCGTTTGGTTTATTAAGTGGCACGTCATGTACGAAAATTAACAAGTCAGAATTGATTAATTTAAAGTTTGAGTTGGTTCATAAGGGAATGTTGTTCTACAACGTTCGTTGGCTTATTATTGATAATACTTTTTCTATTATGTTCTGTATTTAAATTAAGAATACATTATGCTCTACTTTTTATTTAAAATATATACTGAGATTATTGTAATTAATATTAGCTATTATAAATTAATATTAGAGCTTAAAGTATGACATAGCAGTTTCCTAATCTGGGGGGTTAGGCAGAATCTCATATCTCACATGTCGATCGTATCGTGATCACTGTGATTGGTTGAGAGATCACCGTGATTGGCCAACGGATTATTGTGACATCACGCGTCGAATAAAGCGTTAAGAGAGCTGTGTCGATATTTGAAAAAAAAAACTGTATTAGGCTATATAGGCGTGACTGAACACAAATCAATTTTGTTTAGATTTTTTGTCTGTTTCTCTGCTTATCTGTTTCTCTGTTTGCTTGTTCGCGCATCACGCAAAAACTACTGAACCAATTTTGATGCAACTTTTTAACTGATAGCTCATGATTAGACTTAAAAACTGGACTACATTTTATCTCGCTACTATATCGAGAACCTGAGAGATAACCTAAAAACTAGCTTTTGGCTGCGGCGGAGTCGCGGGCAAAGGCTAGTAAAAATATTTTCATTTTAGTAGGATGTAAGTAATCAAGTATCTTTCCTTGTTGTCTATACGTTTCTGTCACCTAATAGAAAAACTGTGTAAATGCATTTTGTATTGCCCTGGGAAAAATATTTATTACGTAGATTTTTTTTTCGAAAAAATGGTTATGTCATTGAGGCACGGTTTTTAAATACAGGTCTTGTAGTGTTTCACTAGCAGTGTGAGGTCTATCATGAAGCGATAATGGTGAAAACCGATTGACCAATCGGGGCTGTTTTGCCACGAGTTTCGCTATCGTTGTCCGGAGTTCTGCATAGCAGACATCTGTTGTTACTGCTTGACCGGATTTGAGGAAACTATAGTGAATTATGCCCTGAAGTGACTACCAATCAGTTTCTTTCACTTTCTTCGTGTAAGCTTTGCTTCAGGACATTGTTTTGGCATTACTAATGATGTCAGCCATTACATTATTTGCTTGTGATTATCGTATAGGTTTCGTCGTAGGTTTATATCGCAAGTAATTGTTTTTTTTAATATAAACCTTCTAAGAACTAGCTATTAACCTTATAAACTTAGGTCGTATCCATACTAATTCAACATACGTCCCGTAAATACCACAGGGTCAATAAATGCGTAACCCCGGTGCAACAGACGTTCATTGGCGACGCCTTTCATATACGGGCTACCATTGAGCACTCTCCTTCTTTAAAGCTCGCCTTGTTACACTGATCAGTCAACGCAATGAACAAATAATATATAGTGGTCCTTATTACATTGTCTTATGCATTCGCATTGTTAATTTATAACAAAAATTTAAAACAGCGTCTTGAGGTTATCGTAAGATACGGCTGAGCGTAGATGACAATGTTACTGCTTGACAACGAAAATTGAAGATTAATCCCAAATCATGAAAACTCTTCTAGTATGCTATAATTGAAATAACCCATTTTGAAGGATGTCTTATGATAATCCTTTCTAATATTTTTGATGTGTGACACTTGACATGCTCAGATACTTTAAAGAACAAGTTATTTTGTGAAAGTGGAAAAAGAGAACTTTACTGCGAACAGTATTCGAACCTGCGGCCCATCCAATCCGGCGAGTTCCCCGGCAGAGCACTTGTTCTGGATCGCTAAGCTATCGCAATGACCCAACAGCGACACCCAATCTCCACTTGGTTGAATTGCAGGTTCGAATCCTGCTCGTGACTGTTTAGTTTCGATTTCACATTTTTCACTTTGTGTTTAATGTATAGCTTAGTGGTTCAGAGCACTTCCCCGGATTGGAAAAGGCGCGGGTTCGATTCCCGCTAGTACAAAAAATCTCTTTTTCCTTATTCACAAATAATTTGTACTTTAATTAGACAAAAACTTTAATAACTATCCATTTTTTGTTAAAGGATACAGATTCACCAATGATATTGTATATAAAAAAGAGGTTCACTCTATTTTAAATCTCGAAAACGTCAATACAACAACAAATAAAATACAATTTCAAAATCAATAACCCGACTGCAAAAAAATAATGCACTAAAAAGACCGAAATAAGATTCAAGACGATGACTTAACAACAAAAAATCAAAGTTAACCTAAAAAATAATATATAAAAATATCTAAACACTAAGCTATAGTACAGATCTTTCGATCATCCCAATCTACTTATCACATTTTGTCTTTATGGCCAACGCCATCTATCGGAGGCATTTACATGCATTAAAGTGGCGGAGCATGTCAAATGCTAACAAATATAGATCAAAAATGTTTTTGTCTAATGTTAAAATGAATAGGATATAGATTCCTGGAATGTGAATCAGAAAGCTAAATATCAAAAAATGGATAGTTATTAAAGTTTTTGTCTAATGTTAAAATGAATAGGGTATAGATTCCTGGAATGTGAATCAGAAAGCTAAATATTAAACTTACAATATTTGGACCGGGTTGTACAGAAATGTCCAACCCACAAACAAAATTAAGGTTTTAATGCCAAGCAAATAATCTCTATTTTTATGTCACAAAGATTTTTTTTATTCTGCCAATTACAAATATTTTTTGCGATAGGTTATACGAATAAACCTGGGCCGTGTGGGGCTGGATGGGCCGTGTGTGGCTGGCTTTGAATTGTCCCACCCCTCTCTACCCACGGGAGTCGTAAGAGCCGACTGAGGTAACACCAGGGAAGTGGGCAGCAGCACTCCCTCGAATATTAACAACATCCACTGCGATCGCCAACCCGTCTGCCTAGCGTGGCGATTACGGCATTATCGCCCATTTTTTTTGGGTAGGCCTATGTCCAGCAGTGGACGTTAAAAGGATGATGGATGGATATACGAATAACACTGAAAAAATAAAGCAGAAGTGGTTTAAATAAAATAAATATTCACGGACATTTTGTCCTCTGGTTCCAAGCTTAACGCTTGTGCTATGGGTACCAGATTACGGATATAATACATATATTACTTTTTTTTTGTAAATACTTACATATAATAGATAGAAAACACCCAGTACAAATATCTGTGTTCATCACACAAATAATTATCCTGAGTGGGAATCGAACCCACGACCTCGTGCACGGACGTCGGTTACACTGCTCATTTCTGCACAACACGGTCCATTTATGGTTTGATTTTTCCAAATATACAAATGGGGATCTCTATGTCCAAACGCTACAATTGAACTGTGGATATATCTAATTTGATTGCGGAACAACATATCAATACAAGTGCCACGAGTTACATTACAAATAATACATTTAAATTAATAGACGCAATTGACAGCCGTAGAAATAATACGCAGTGGATAGTTGTTAGGAATAAGGCATGTTCTTTGTATTTTATATGATTTAAAATTACTACATAACTATTATCTATCTATACTATTATAAACCTGTAACAGAGCTGTGTCTGTACATTTAAGATATTTGAGAAAAAATACTGTATTTGGCTATGCATAGCGTGTTTAAACGCGATTTTCTTTTTTAGGTTTTTTGTCTGTTTGTTCGTTGGCGCATCACGCAAAAACTACTGAACAGATTTTAATGCAACTTTGTTGGGAACCCAAGCTATAACCTAAAAACTAGCTTTTGGCTGCGGCATAGTCACGGGCAAAGCCTAGCACACTATATTTTTGAACATTTCTTTTCGATATTATTTTAGTTGTGTGTATTAGTTTATGTAATTCTAGTATAATACACTAAAAACCGGATAGCATAGAATTTTCCGAAAATGCAAAACACTTGGCATACCTCCTATATCTAAGTATATATCCTAATAGGTACACAAACTACCGCTCCTGTATACAACCTTAGTGAAGAATTTATCATATTCTTAGTCTATACTATCTCCAATTATAACAGAACATGCCTTCATAATACCTTGAAATTAAACACAAAGTGAAACCTTGAAATTATAACGTTAGTTTAGATTACAATACGGCTTTTATAATCCGACTTGCCTTTGCCCGCGGCTTTAGCGCAGCCAAAAGCTAGTTTTTAGGTTATTTCTCAGGTATCACTGAAGTACCACCGAAGGAATATAACATGGTTCCAGTGGCCCGCCAATAAAGGCGCAGAGACGGCACACGGCGGGTTTCTTTAGAGGGTGAGGGCCCCACACTACCCTGTTCGTTACCCCAAACGACGGGGTGTGCGGTTAGGAACATTTATTCCCTTAACAAAAAGAAAAGGTTATATCTCAGGTTCCTGATATAGTAGCGAGTAGCAGCCCGGAGTTTGGAAATGTGCCCGGTAGACGTCAATAGGCTCGCCCCCTATTACGGCAGACTCAAACATAGCTGGCGAGTCGTGGGTGTGTAATACACCTCTGCCTACCCCTTCGAGGAACACAGGCGTGATGCTATGCTAAAATATTTTTAACTTTATTTAACTGCCTCGTGATGCAGCGGTAGTGTGAGTGACTACTGATTATGAGGTCTCGGGTTTGATTCTCGGGTCGGGCAGAGATATTAAGCTTTTTCGTAAAAAAATCTCAGTAGCAGCCCGGAGTTTGGAAATGTGTCCGGTAGACGGCAATAGGCCGCTCTCCCCCTATTACGTGGGACTTAAACATAGTTGGCTAACTATGGGTGCGTAATACACACACGTGAGCAAGTGCGTTGGAAATGGTTTGTCGATGATCGACTCAGCAAAAGCCGGACTTCAAAAAGGAGGACTTTCTCAATTTGTCTCTACGTACTTATTTTCGTATTTGTCCGTGTATAACTACTTTTGTAACAAACGGCCCACCTCATGGTAACCGCCTCTCTGGCAACACCAGGGGCTCAGCTAAAGTACTCTTCTCAAACCTTGTTTAAAGAATTACATGTAGTAGCATTGCGGAAACACCACAGCAAGAAGTTAGTTTCATTCCAATATGAAACACAACTACTTTTATGGCATTTAATGGCAATATTATTATTTGCCGTGTGGGGTCGGCACCAAGAATAGCTCCACCCCGTCTCTTCCTATGGGAGTCGTAAAAGCCGACTAAGGGATTACCAGGGGACCGGGCAGCAGCGTTCCCCTGTGTACTAAAAACATCCTCTGCGATCGCCATCCCCCCTGCCAAGCGTGGCGATTATGGTAAAACCCCCATTTTGGGGAGGCCTATGTCCAGCAGTGGACGATGAAAGGCTGATAGATTATTAATTATTTGATCGAAGAACCTACCACATACATTTAAAAGTTATCAATAGCGGTTCTAACAACAAAATAGTATGTAAATTTAAAATATCTATTAGTGTGATTGATCACTAAATGTTTTCCTTCATAAACACTGCTCAATTACTTATGATACCAATAAAAATAAATACTGGGTTAAAATATTGGTATGTAAAGAAACGAAATTACAGTAGAGACAATGTTGAAAAGTTTAAAGAATGCATAAATTCACTTGGTTTTAAGGAAGTGTTTGATAGCGACGACCCTAATAAAGCTTTTACAATTTTTTACGAATTATTTAGACTTTTTAACAACTTATGCTTTCCCATGCAATTGGTGAGAGTTCATGTAGCATCTCATCCTAAGTGGATCACAAAGGGCATCAGACACTGCTGTAAGCGTAAACGACATCTTCTATGGCAGTATCGCAAAAACCGTACATCTTCTAATAAACACAAGTTAACCAACTTTTCTTTTAAACTCAATTGTATAATTAAATCTACCAAAAAAAAACATAATAATAATTACATAAATAGTGCACCAAATAAGTGTAAGGCTACCTGGAATGTCATTAATAAAAATAACTCTAATGCACCCAAAGAACATGTTAAGTATATTACAGTGAACGGGAATATTATTAAGGATCCTATAGAGATTGCACATTCCTTCAATAACTATTTTATTGACCGAATTTATAAATTAAATAACAGTTCTCCTAAAGTTAGTATGAGTAAAAATTTTGGATCTTTATTTATGCCACCAACTATACCCCAGGATATTAATAAAATCATATTAAACCTCAAGTCTACAAATAGTACAGGATATGATGGTATATCTACAAAAATATTGAAAGCTGTTTCCCATAAGCTATCTTTTGTATTGAGCCACTTAATAAATATATGTATTGCTCATGGAGTATTTCCCAGGGAACTTAAAAATACAATTATAATACCAATTTTTAAGAAAGGAGACAAGCATGATGTCCATTGCTACAGACCCATAGCACTGGTCCCTGTGTTGTCTAAAATATTTGAGAGTGTCATTCATAGGTCGCTATACGATTATTTTGAAAAGAATAACTTGCTCGCAGAACAACAATTTGGTTTTAGAAAGAAAAAAATATTAATGCTGCCATTTACGATCTTCTGAATACTGTCATCACGGATATAGACTCTAAGAAGCAGGTTATCGCCCTTTATATGGATTTAACTAGTGCATTTGATTTTGTTGAACATAATATTTTACTAGATAAACTTTACGCATATGGCGTTAGAGGGAATATACATAATTTAGTAAAATCCTACCTCAGCAACAGAACACAAAAGACAGAAGTTACAAGATTCTGCCCAACCCAAAAAGCTTTATTAACTTACTCATCTACAGAGCGAGAAGTTACATTTGGTGTGCCACAGGGGAGCGTATTAGGGCCACTTTTATTCATAATCTTCATAAATGATCTTCCCAAAATAACGGATCATAAATGTATTCTTTTTGCAGATGACAGCACTATCCTCTTTACTGGTAATAATAAATCACAAATAGAAAATGACATAAATGTGACTTTACATGACATTATAAATTGGTTAACTATGAATAATTTGAATATAAATCTTCACAAAACAAGTGTAATGACATTTAGAAATAGATTAAACAAATTATTTGATTTAGACATTAAATTTAATAATACACATATCAAACAAATAACACATACAAAATTTTTGGGTATTCACATTGACGAAGCCATAAACTGGAAATCGCATATTGAAAATTTGTGTTCAAAAGTTAGTAAATTTTCGTATGCCCTCTATAGATTGTCAATAGTAAATAATCAAACTACAGTTTTGACGGCATATCATGGATATGTGGCCCCCATTCTAAGGTATGGTATAATTTTCTGGGGAAACTCCACAGATAAAGAAGATATTTTTAGAGGCCAAAAAAAATGCATAAGGGCCATATGTAAACTAAATCCGATGGAAAGTTGCAGGCCTTATTTTATTAATTTAAAAATTTTGACTGTTCCTTGTTTGTATATTTTAGAAGTTGTTATTTTTGTAAAAAAACACCTCCATTTATTTAATAAACTAAGTAGCAAACGACTTCATTTAAAGATAGGTTTCCCTTCCAATGTTACCACATTTTTGAATAATAGTATATTATGTATGGCTCCGAGATTGTATAATCATTTACCAAAATTGATTTTAGAAATAGACAATGTAAATAACTTTAAATTTAAAATAAAGAATTTGTTATTAGAAAAAGCATACTATTCTGTTAGTGAGTATCACTCTGATAAATTATGAATTGATCTAAGTATAAAAAAAAAATGTATTTTATTATGATTGTTATTAATGTATTGTGAATTGTTTTTATTTAATTTTGACTTTTATTATTTTATTTTGAAGATTTTGATTTTATTTTGACATTAATTTATCTGTAGGTAATAACTAAATATATTTTGTAATTATATTAAGCCTGATTGCATGCCGTAAGGTTGATCACAGTGATACCCGCTATTATCTGATTATTAACAACTTATGTACCCGTGTATCGCAATAAATAAATAAAAAAATAAACTATATATCATTACGCCACCTCCCTTGCGGGTTAAGTAGAAAGTACAGAGTGCCAAAAGACTCTATTCTTGCATACTTCAATCTGTCGCTTTCTCAACATTCATAATTCTTTTCATACACGCGGGTTTCGGTGACTCCTGGCCCTATCTTCTTGTAGGAAGGGTTACATTACCGATTTGGTCTAGGTAGGTGAGTGTGGGTATCCCCCTGTACCTAAATCCTTCCACTTTCGTATTTCTTATCCTTTCCGGCTATTATTGTTGTGTGGAAATAATGCCGGGTTTTCTTATCCGGAATTATTTCCACACAACAATACTCTCTTTACTTTTTCTTTACTAACTTTATATTTATCATTATATCTGCCTAGCCCTATAACTCAGAGGTGTCGGCATCTTGACTCACTAGATCCAATCAATCTTTTCTATGAAGCGATTACCACCTGAGCTCCGCATCCCAACATAATAACGGATAATGATATTCTATCCTGTTGATAGTTTATTTGCATAATAAATTGTTATTGGTGGAGCTAGAATTTATCATTTTTATTACCAAACTATAAGAAAGGATGACGTAGGTACCATCTGCAACAATTTTCGCGGTTATATTCTTAAGCAGTTCTATGCCGTAAATTTCAGCAAGTCTTACTAAAAAACACATGGAATACAAACGAGTGTTTATAAAAGTATAGTGAATCTAGTTACATGTGTATAAATAATTATGTTTCAATAATATAACTGCCTCGGTGGTGTAGCGGTAGTGTATGCGACTGCTTCACCTCTGCCTACCCCTTCGGGGAATACAGGCGTGATGCTATGTTTTTTTTTATTAGAAATGCAAAATTGCGTTTGTTTATTTGTTACGCTTTTACAACTTATATTTAACAAAATTAAGAAGCGCCATGTCAGTAAATAATTAATATTACGTACACCAAGTCTATGGAACTAACAATAATTTATTTTTACGTTCAAATAAAACGCAATACATCATAAACAAAACACAATACATCAAAAATAAAACGCAATACATCATCATTACCGCATCAACCAAAACGTAACGTATACAATGTATATAGCTTTAGCATTACTTTAGATTTAATTACATAAGTAAAATAATTATTGTACTGCCTCAGATTCGTCTTTATAACGACCTTAAATCATGTGCCTCATTATAAACAAGTACATGACATTACGATTTAATTACTTTTGAACATGACGTATAATTTTTCTTAGTAAACTTCGTAAATTGATGCACAAAATTACGAAAGCCGAATTCTAAAAGAAAATATAATAAGAATCAAGTTTTTTATAAATAAATCATCTGCTTGTACTTTAAAAGGTTCTAATTTCAACTGTCCTTTCATGTCTATTTAATTATTCACAAAGCTCTAATCCGTTTGAAAAGGACAAAGCACTCTCCATACGAGTAAGTGTGCTGAGTATAGAATGACCCCATACATAAAACAAAAGTAGTCGCATTCTTAATGCCGCTATTAAAACTACCGTGCGTGCTTAAACGTTTTCTGTATTCCGCCTCAAAGCATTTCAGTGCATTCTCAAAACATTAAAATGTATTTCCTTTTGTTACAGATTCCAAGCTTATGACCTGACCATGGAGAAACAAATTTGGATGATTTTGAGCCTCTTCGTGACGGCTACCTTTGCTGATTTCACAAGTAACTGTCCACAAGAATGCAAATGCGTGTGGGCCAGTGGCAACAAACAAGCAGACTGTTCACATTCCCAACTCTCGAATATACCCAGAAATCTGAGTTCAGAGATACAAAATCTAGACCTTACTGGAAACAAACTATACGAAATAACACGTATAGCATTTCAAGAAGTTGGTCTAATAAACTTAAAGAAACTTATACTAAAAGAATGCAAACTTATAACGATCCAAAGAAATGGTTTAAGTGGACTGGCTATTATGATAGAGCTAGATCTTTCAAAGAATGATTTGAAAATACTCCATGCGGATACCTTTCGAGAAACTGTAAAAATCCGATGGATTCTGCTGAATGACAACCAGTTGGAGAAATTAGAAGATGGCTTATTCAATAATTTGCAATTCCTGCAGAAAGTTGATTTAAGTAATAATAAAATATTTCAAATCGGAATGAAGACGTTTATGAATGTACCGAAACTGAATATCCTGAGGCTGGATGGCAACAAATTAGAGCATCTCAAGATAGACACATTAAGTGCTTTAACTTCATTATCAAACTTAGATGTGCACGACAATCCTTGGCGTTGTGACTGCTACCTTCAACCTTTCAGAAACTGGGTTATTAGCAAAAACTTTTACACCTCTCCCATATCATGCGTGGAGCCTCCTAAGGTACATGGAAAGCTATGGAAAGAATTAGAGTCGAGCGACTTTGCATGCAAGCCTAGTATTGTTTATCCTTCTACCAGCACAACATTACGCACATCTGATAATAACATCACACTTTCCTGCCAAGTTAATGGAAATCCATTGCCAGAAGTAAACTGGGTATTAAATGCACAAATTATAGACGGCTCTTACAAATATCAAGGAGAAGTCAAATATTATATCGCACAAACTAGCATGGAGAACAGCAGATGGGTAAACCTGACCATCGTTGACGTAGCTACTACGGATAATGGAGAATATTTATGTGTTGCCAAAAACCCTGGAGGTGTAGAAGAAAGAAGTTTAACCTTAGCTGTAACACATAGTACACCTGGAATAATAGTGCCCTCTGGTATGGATAATAATATGATGCCTGTATTAATAGGAGTCTCCTGCACTGCAGCAATCTTACTTATTGTTTTAGTAATTTTATGCTACTGCTGTTGTAGAAGACGTAGTTCTGATAAGAAAAAAGGTGATGCATCTAATGGGGAAGCTTTGATTGAAGGCTCAGTTATTCCTGAGATGGAAAAAAGCTTGATCACTGCTATTAATCCTGTGACTAAACCGCCTCGGAGGTACGACGCGCCGCCGTCCATTACTAGTGGGGGGACAGAGATGTCCGAGTTAAATAAGACATTGCTGGACAATGATTCCGTGTTCGGTGAGTATTTTAATGTTCTATTTGTTATATTCATAGATTTATATATATACTAAATATGGTTATATTATATTCGATCAGAAAGAATAACAACTTTAATTTGAGTTTGAGTTATGGTTTTAATAGCTCAATTATGAACTCACTTTAATGTTAATTGGTCAATCCTATTTGCATTTGCAAATATAACGGCGGCTCTACACACTCGTCTATTTGTCTCGCCAACCTCTCGTCCACTCTCGCCTCGTAGAAGCTCGACACGAGAGCACACCATGTACACGCTCGTTGTATCAATTGAACTTCGGATGCCCATCGCGATGGACGTGGAAAAAACTATTGCGGCGTTTATTTTGTTTATTAGTTATTGTAATTTTTTAATCATTTACCATAGAAAAAAATATATTAAACCATGGCGAAAAAGAACCTTTTAACTATTCAACAGGAATATATATATTTTTTTAATCTTCCACGGGGATATCAAAATCGTTGCTTATCCGCAACCAAGCGTCGTGTAATAGTTGCTTATATTTGTGCCTGACATTCTTAGGATTCCATAATAGTGATTGCCTTTAGTAGGCTTCTAAAAAGCGTTAGAACATATAGTTGTTGCACGCAGAAAACACGTCTTTACGCGAACGCAGTTGGCGGGCAACTAAGGAAACGAGTGTGTACAGGCGCGGTCTCGTTATAACGCGAGACTCACCGAGACCCGAGCACAAAAAACCGACACTTCCGAGACATAGCGAAAGTCCCGAGACGAGACGAGGCTACCATGTACACACTCGCCCTCGGCCTGTCTCGGGGTGTCTCGACGAATGTGTACAGCCGCAGTAATAATGGCACTATGTGGTTTTGCCCTATGTCAGAGCTTCTAGTAGATATTTATAAAACATAGGTGGATTTTTTACCATAGCCTTTATAAAGAAGTTTAGTGATAAAATGTACAAATTAAAGGGCCTCGGTGATGTAGCGGTAGTGTATGCGACTGCTAATCATGAAGTCTCGGGTTCGATCCCCGGGTCGGGCAACGTTATTGAGCTTTTCCTAAAAAGAAAAACTCAGTAGCAGCCCGGAGTTTGGAAATTGTGCCCGGTAGACGTCAATAGGCTCGCCCCCTATTACGTGGGACTTAAACATAGCCGGCGAGTCGTGGGTGTGTAATACACCTCTGCCTACCCCTTCGGGGAATACAGGCGTGATGCTATGACAACATAGCATCACGCCTGTATTCCCCCACCTAAAAATACCCTTTAATAAACAATTATTAAAGGGTATTTTTTATATATCATTAAAGCACTTGTGTATGTACGCATAGTAATAAATATAGCATTATTCTATTAAAATACATACATACATAGACCGGCTGTTTCCCAGAGGGGTAGGCAGACACCACGGATTGCCGCTTATTATGAAAAACAGCCTTCCACTCTTCGCCCCCGTGGGAACGAAAAGTGACGGGTGGCGCCCGTCACACAACTCGCCGCAATTCTGATGATTACTACTAAAAATCTTCGATGCGTTCGCTTCATTAACGCTCTATTCTATTTAAATGACTTGATTAAATTTATACCTCAAACCTATAATCAAATATTGTATCAACACAAGTATTTTACAATAACTCAGTTTTTTTTTTGTTTCAGCACATAATGAAGGCGAAAAACGACCACTGAGTTACGAAGAATTAACAAAACGGTCACATGACGCCCTCAACGTGGAGTATGGCCGCGCCGATATTCGAGCGTATCCTCCAGATCTCCTCTCGTTCCCACCTAGATCTGACAAGATTTCACCTGCAGCTAGCAACGCTTCCACCGTACCTGATACCACAAGGTTGCCTCCTCAATTAAATCCGATCAGTCCAATTCATTCTCCCATCTATGGAATGACTAATCAAAACATCTTCAGGACTCTTCCGTATTCACGCTCGCAATCACCGTTCACTGCACCTATAACTCCACCAGTTGTTACTCCTAGACAAGGATATGTCACAATTCCACGAAGACCTAGAGTGCCGAGTTGGTCTAGCACAGCTAGCACTCAGATCCTGCCCAGTACCGAAGCTCAAGAACCACTTTACGATAATCTTGGACTTCGAACCACGGCGGACGGGAGCTCAGTGCTATCGTTAAACAAAGCAGGCTTGGAAACACAGTTCTCGCCGATGCGAAACCGACCTCTACCGGCTACTCCACAAGTTTATCCAGCCCCACATCCACTCCCAGTCTACTATGCACCTATTGAAGAACAGGAACCTGCACCTTCACCTGTACCACAAATGAATGCACGAAACAGCATCAGTTCTCAACTATCACAACAGATGTCTACACCAGGGCCACAAGAACCAATCAACCCAAGAATGAGCTGGACAGCAAAAAGCACTTCTACTCCCCAGCCTGAACCTAGAAAAGTTTTGTTTAGTGACAACAAAGATCAATCGCACACTTTGGAGAGTAGTACCCCGAGTCGAAAGGGCAAGCCCGAGACTGGTTCTTTGAGGCGAGTGCCGAGAGTAGATAGCAAGGAAGAACCTACTTCTCCATCAAAAGATGAAGGCAAAAAGAATGACAACATTTTAAATCAGTCGGGGACGTTAGGTAGAAGTGGGAAGATTCCACCCCGTCCGCCTCCGAAACCGAAGAAAAAGCCGAGTACAGAGGTAAATCCAAACGAACCGTTGTTTGAGGACGAGGGTGAAGACGGAACGGAAGTGTAGTCCAACGGACTAACGGTTAACCAAAGTGCCAATGAGCTTTTAGTGAGAGGAGAGACCAATGTCACGATATCAGTGTAGAGACGTGTGTTTATGATTAATTTTCGCGGTGCTCTTGTAAATAAACATTTGTGCTAGATTTTTTACTTGTCGCGTAAATTTATGGACCATTTCAATCATTGTAACGTCATTGTCGTTGCGTACACTTTTGTTTTAAGTATTTATTGTTTGTGGTAATCTTTGGGTAAGGAGAAGTGGTATGTAAAGTTGACGGTTACTGTTAGCGACGATTGTTTTCATCAATTTCTAAGACTGATTATTCTAAATTGACTTTGGCGTGAGCTTGGCTAGTTTCAAGATTTGTAAGAAATTTCACAATGAATGTTCTTTAACAAGCAGAGAGAGAATGATTTATAATAACTAATACTAATTTAAAGTGCAATAAGCAACGAAAATTTATTACACCAAGAAAGACATTCCATCATTCCAGTAAATTTAACAATTCTAAATCACGATACTTGGAACTAGCAAGTAAATTCCATTTCGACATTCCTTTAAGCATTCACGAGCTACCATCAGCTAGAATAATTTCTACATAGATGTTTACGAATGACTGAGACAAAAGATCGCTTTTCTACTATTGGAACTGTCAATAGTTTGATATAAGCGTTAACTGGATTTAGTTAGTTTTGTCGTTATTTGTTGCACATTTTTATGATACGAAATAATTTAGGTGGATGTATTTTTTATTACGATACTACAATATAACAAAAAATGTTAATAAAATATATGTTAAAATAGTAAGTCACAAGTATACACTACTTTCACTAGAATCACGTGCGAAAATACCATTCCTAATATTTAAAAAGTGCAACTTACGTTCATTTTCACCGTCTACTAAAATATTTAACTTCGTACATTCTAAGTTAACAACATTTTAGATTTACTGCCTCATAATGAGGTTAAATAATCTTGGTAAGATATCAATAGACGGGTAACCGATTTATTAGAAATGATTCCTTTAAAAATGTGTAAAATGTGGTCCCTGGACCGCCAGTCTATGCAGTTTGTAGAGGCCTAAAGGCTTTATTGTACAGAAAAGTCGGTGACGTCCGAGGACGTTTTTGAGTACCAACGAAACACCAGAACTTAGGTATAACATATCTTCATGAAATATTGAAGCGTGATGGTATTGATTTACCAAAGTGGAAAAATATTTAAATGTATTAATTTGTATGTCACAATTGTTAACATTATTTTAACAAATGAGTAGCTACCGATTTTTTGGCGTCAAATGGTAGGAAATCATCAATAAACTATTTAATGGGATATTGTAAATAATAAAAATCTCTTCGCGCTTTAACCTTATCGTTTTGCATCAAGCAACTCGTAATATTTAATTTTACTGACGTGTATATAGATGACGTAGTTTGATTTGTGAGCCTAATTTTTCTGGGGTTAGAATACCTAAGAAACGAATGGGACTTTTCTCATAAGTGATGTATTTCCGCACTAATAATTTATGATTCCGTCGGCCATAGTTATAATTGGAGAAATAATACAGTGGTATAGGTACAAATCTCATGCAGATTTTATTTGGGGTAGATCCCCGTGATGTAGAAGTTATATCCCCATCATCGTTATTGTTTTATGTACCACAATGTAGGAATAATGTGTTTAAAATGATTTCTACAATTTGACGACCTCATGTTGTAATCAACAAGAAATAGTTCCTAAATGTTTTAACAATGTTTTAGCTCGATTTTAGCAGCTATTTTATGATTTAATATTTGTATGTTGTGCTTCTTTCTTCTGGTGCATATTTTATATACATTTTTATTTTGTATGTTTATTTTTAATGTGTATACTGTATACCATTACCACTTATGCTAAAAGTGCTGCGGAAGTGTAATGTAAGTGGACTTTAACAAACAAATCCACTTTAATAATTATGTTTAAATTAGATTTAAAACTTAATGTTTCAATTTAGTTAAACATAGTCGGCAATATTCCAAATATCCACGAATTACACACGAAGTATTTTTAGGTTAATTTTATGTTAAAAGTACATGACAAAGTTGTATTCAGATGAAGTGTTGTATTTTAGTGATTTAATCAAGTTTACGGCGTGTATTGGACGGTTGTCCATGTTATTTTATACAGTAAATATAATCAGGTCAATGTATTTACTGAACAGAATTTGTCAATACAATAATGTACTTTTATTTCGTGCCCATTGTACAAAATATTACAATATTTAGCAAATTTTGTTGATAAAAAGCTATGTAGTTTACCTACAGGTGGCAAGGTAATTTTTTTATGCAAGCTGTGGCGCCCCGATAGCGTTTATACGCTAATATTTTGTCCGCTGTAAAACAGTATGTAAAACAAAGTAATTTCATTATTTGAACGTTCTATTGTTTTTTGACGTGATAACGTCTTATAAATGGATGAACGCCGGCTGCACGCACGAAAAAGTGTGACGTTCCGAAATATGTATGGCGACCGATGTATTGTTTGTGAAACTCTCAGAAAACATATATGACGTTATCACGTAAAATTATCGTCCGTAAACCGACTTTACAGACAACCATAGTGTTTTTTACAATTATATACATTTTTCATAAGTACTAAACAACTGTGGAATCTTTAGGCAAACACTCGAAATTAGGACCTTGATATATTGGTTAATTTGACGGGCCTCGTGGCGTAGTCGGTAGTGTAACCGACTTCCGTGCACGAGGTCGTGGGTTCGATTCCCACTCAGGACAATTATTTGTGTGATGAACATAGATATTCGTACTGCGTCTGGGAGTTTTCTAGCTATTTATATGTATGTATTTATAAAAAAAAAGTAATATATGTATTATATCCGTAATCTGGTACCCATAGCACAAGCTTTAAGCTTAGTTTGGGACCAGAGGACGTTGTGTGAGAATGTCCGTTAATATTTATTTATTTATTGGTTATTTTCAATTCTGCCTGTGGTAATATGTCTGTCGCGGCGCCACAGATGTTTCTTTCATGGGCCATATTTACGGTGCATTCCGCAGATGTGATTTGAAGCTAAGGATATATTTGAAAACTACTAATACGAATGTTTGGTTTCAATTGTTCTACTCATGAAAATAGGCTATGTTAAAAGTGAAGCTATCCTAATACTGGGTTTATCCTTAGTTGCGCACATTTTGGTGTCGAAATGCACCCTTGCCGAGTATTTTTGACTGCATTTCAGCTGCTTATACCGCCTCGCATTATTTCACTTTATTTTTTAAAGTGTACTCTGTGCGATATTTTTACAATGTTTACTGTAGAAATCCAGTTTTTATAGTTTTAAGCCAATGTAAATACATACATTATTAAAGTGATTAAAGCTATATTTCATAATTATTGTTTTTTTTTTACGATTTTTGAATGCAGTATAGCTTATACTAATCTATACTATTATAAAGCTGTAAAAGAGTTGTGTCTGTACATTCAAGATATTTGAGAAAAAATCCTGTAATAGGCTATATAGGCGTGTCAACTGTGTAAACTGCAAAATTTTTTTTTTTTAATTTTTGCCTGTTTTTCTGTTTGTTTGTTCGCGCATCACGCAAAAACTACTGGACGGATTTTGTTGCAACTTTTTTTATTGCAATGGCCTTAATTAGACTTAAAAACTGGTATACATTTTATCCTGCTACTATATCGGAAACCTGAGATATAACAGAAAAACTAGCTTTTGGCTGCGGTGAAACCGCGGGCAAAGGCTAGTATTATATATTAACACAAGTGCAAAAATGTGAAATCGATAATAACAGTCAAGAGCAGGATTTGAAAATGCATCTCCTGGAATACCGTCCCAGATGCTTTGCCTACTGAGAATTTTTCTTTTAAGAAAAAACTCAATAACTTTGCCCGACCCGGGAATCGAACCCGAGACTTTATAGTTTCACCACAGAGGCAGTTAATACACGCATCTTATAATGATGCGTGTGTTTATTCCCTTCTCCATGAGAAAACTAGATATCCGTAAGAAGTTCTGGAGCTGGTCGAATGTGGGTGCCAACCTACATTGGGCAAGCTTAGACTATGGACCAAATCCGGGTATCCAACAGTGATAAAATACAACATAGCATCACGCCTGTATTCCCTGAAGGGGTAGGCAGAGGTGTACTACACACCCACGACTCGCCAGCTATGTTTAAGTCCCACGTAATAGGGGGCGAGCCTATTGACGTCTACCGGGCACGTTTCCAAACTCCGGACTGTTACTGAGAATTTTTCTTTTTAGGAAAAAGCTCAATATCATTGCCCGACCCGGGGATCGAACCCGAGACCTCATGATTAGCAGTCGCATACACTACCGCTACACCACCGAGGCAGTTTAAAATATAGTTTTATTAATAGATACAACAACTATTGTAAGTTACCTAAGATTTGGCAATGATTGTTGATAAGAAGCAAACGATAAATACCTCTAGATATTTATAACTCTTGGACGCCATCACACGAATTGCAGATCATTTAAGATGTGACCGTATAACAAAAGATTCAGTCATTCAGTCCGACAATGACGTAATGATAGGGGTTAAATCTGATGTTAATGACGCAATCATTAGGGGTTGTGGGTCCTATACCGATGTGTAATAAAGCTCAATTAATTAAATCATATGATCATATCTTTAACTGTATTGCATTGCACGCCTCATAAGCGAAGCGTTGAGGTGGGTACTATTCTCGTTTTACACAGAACTGATTTTTCATACTTAAAATGTCTGTATTTATCATATATTGCACTTGTAAAACAATATATACACACATATATCAAGAAAAAACACTATTTTTGATCTCATGATATTTTTTATGCCATTTTTGTTATTTAAACTAGTTAAAAAACTGTTTAAAAAAGTTCTGTCTTGGACGTCCGTTTGTTGTAGGTAATGTACACGATAACAACCGAAATACTTTACTAATCAAGTCTTTTTTTTCTTTTTAACTAGAGTATAACTACGAATAGAGCCCTATTACTTTTCACGGTCTGATTCGATGCGGTTTAATTGTTATTAAATAAAGAAAAAAGTACTGAATATTTACTCTCTCGACACTAAAACCAGCGCTTACAGCGCTATACCTTTCATGAGAACTATTTCTATAGACCAATATAGAAGTACTTCTTAAAATTAGCGCTAGATGGCGTATAAGACATGAAACCTACATTAGTACTTTTTGAAATTAGCGCTATCTATGTGATTTATTGAAAACTACTTAGTAACGCCAATACATTAATTAATTGCTTATCAAATAATCAATTTTATTGTGAAAAATGAAGATATGAGGCGTGCACTTTTGGATTTCCCAAAGTATTTTAGATATTATACTGTTTTTATGGATCGTATACTCTCCATTACTACGGGAGCTCTATGGTAATTTTGTAATTACACACATAGGTTTATTAATCTAGTAGCCTTTGCCAGCGGCTTTGCCGCAGCCAAAAGTTAGTTTTTAGGTTTTATATCTCAGGTTCCCGATATAGTAGCGGGATAAAATCTATACCAATTTGTAGCCTAATCATGAGCTATCAAAAAAGAAATCATCAACATCTGTTAAGTAGTTCTTGCGTGATGCCCACAAACAAAGTTACAAAAAAATTAAAAGAAATGATTAGTGTTCAGAGACGCCTAAGTAGCCTAATATATTTTTTTTTTCTCCAATATCTTAAATGTTTAGACATGGCTCTGTTACTCTTATAAAACAACAACACAGCTATAGTACATTTCAATCAAAAGTGAAAACATTGTATACAAAGCATAACTCAACATAAATCGTCAATTTCATACTTATTTTGTTTTCACTACATTAAATTCCGATGTCGGTAGCTTCGAAAATACTGTTGCCTTCATATTACACTCATTTGAAACTAAAACATGTAATAAATATCGAATTTATAAAATTTGTATTCGTTTGACGATTTTTTTTACTTTTCTTTGTTTACCAAGTTTTCAAGTTTGATTGAAATCCACTATAGGTACATCTGTACTCTTTCATTATAGATATACGACAGAAATGACTTAAGGCTGTTTGCACATCAAGTAAAAACTATTAATTGGACTTACATTCAATGATAAATTTAGTAGCAGACATGTTGTGGAGCAATATGGAATATACGATGTTACTAGAATTTGGAAGAACTCCTGAAAAATTTGCAGAGAGAATATACCATCTGCGAGAGATTTAGCTTGGAGCCTAATGGACGCAGCTTGCTATTGGAGCTGATCCGTATTAATTCACTAGTATTGAAAAATCTATTCTCATTTAAAGCTTAACAATTGATACGTTATTACTAACAGCGGCGGCGTGGTGCTCTAGCGGTAGGCTTCTGATTCGAATCCCGGCTCTTGCTCTACGCAAGCAAAAAGTCATTGAACTTTGCCATCAAGAAATTCTCAATAACAGCCAGTATTTAGGATTATTAGCTGGTATCCGTTGACATTGGCTGCCGTGACTGGAATCGGTGTGGATATCATTATTATACATAGACTCGACTACCTAGACCAAATCGGTCATGTATTAAATTGATGGTGGAGTCAGGAGTCTCCGAAACTGGTGAGTGTGTATGAAGTGAATTATGAATATTGAGGAAGTGAGAGATGTATACAAGAATAGAGACTATTGGCACTCTGTTATCTCTGCTTAACCTGAAAGGGAGATGGCGTGATGATAAGTAAGTAAATAAGTTTAAAGATTTAGAGCCTTTTGGCAGTCTGTTATCTCGGCCTACCCTGCAATCGGGAGATGGCGTGATGATAAGTGAGGAAGTACACAGCCTTCTTTAATGACCTTAATAATCTTTATAAATTTATCTATCCTATATTGTGAGAGCCACCCAATCGAGATGTATTATTGCCTTTAACAAAAAAAAATAATCATAAATTGTTTTGTGAGCAGTCACGTAAATATCTACTCGTATTATATATATTTATATTGCCCACCCAATAAAGAATCCCGCCGTGTGCCGTCTCTCCGCCTTTATTGGCGAGCCACTGGAACTATGTTACATTACTTCAGTGGTAAGCAATCCACATGCGTAAGCCAAAATGATATTATATGCAAGAAGCGTTATACACTTAAACAGTTTCTGTGGCAATTTTAATCATAGCAGTCTGCTTTGAACATATTCTATTAGTTTTGCGGCAAACAGCTTAAAATTAACAACATATTGTGGCGGTTATACGTTGAATATGAATGAGACATCAAATATAACGTAGGTACTTGGTAGAAAACTAGTTTATAGGGCGCGGAACTGGTTTATGATTAGTTTGGAACAGCGATTTATCAAAGTGAGTATCAGATATAAGGGGAATAAAATACCAGACTGGACAGCGTAAGTGGTAATCATCATGGAATACCAGAGGGACAGCCAAGTAAGTAAATATCTCTAAGACTTCATTTGAAAAAACCCACCACCACAGCTGATAGTAGTCCGGCCCCTCTCCATCCATCCATCCATCAGCCTTTCATCGTCCACTGCTGGACATAGGCCTCCCTAAAATGGGGGTTTTACCATAATCGCCACGCTTGGCAGGCGGGTTGGCGATCGCAGAGGATGTTTTTAGTACACAGGGGAACGCTGCTGCCCGGTCCCCCGGTGACCATTAGTCGGCTTATACGACTCCCATAGGGAGAGACAGGGTGGAGCTATTCTTGGTGCCGGCCCCATACGGCAGAGCGGCCCCTCTAACCAAGTGGAATAAATGTTGAAGAATAGAATAGAATAATCAATGTATGGGATTGACAGTAGTTGGATTTATCGTAGCCTTATGTCAATCTCATACATTTATTATTCTATTCTATTCTATTCTACTAGCGTTTATGCCACTTGTCTAGGCCGGGAGATAACGTAGTATTTTTGTAATGAAATCCCTATCAGGTCAAACGCATGCACTTTACAATGGTGTTGAGAGGTATGACGAAGGCGTGCCGATGACGGGACGAGGTCAAATAGCTCCTCAAGGCACTTCCCATTGAAGAACACACAGAGATTTCTCCGCCGCTGCTAGTATGTGTTTTAAATTGTTGCCTATCGTTTGTTTTAGTGGCCAGAAAAATAACGGCATTTTATTTCTGGCAGTGATAGCCTAGCAGCAAAACCAAGGACTGCAAAGAGACCACCGAAGGAATGCAACATAGTTTCAGTGGCCCGCCAATAATGGCGGAGAGACGGCACACGGCGGGTTTCTTTAGTGGGTACAGGGTAGTGTGTACGCTGTTCGTTGCCCCGAACGACGGGGTGTGTGGTTAGGAATACTTTTCCCGTCATAACAAAAAAAAAAGGACTGCAAAGAGTAACGAGTTTGTTTTCCAGTTCAAGGTACAGACTTCCTCAATCAAATTACAATTTATTTGGTCGATGAAAGAAAATATCATGAAGTAACTGCATGCCTGAGAGATTTCCTCGACAGCTTGTGAAGTCTGCCAACCCGCACTGCGTTAGCGTGGACTATGGCCTACTCCCTCTTAACATGAGAGGAGAGCAGTGGCCAATAATGAGACAGAAATGGGGTTGAAGATCATGAGAAGAATATAAATTTGATATTTTAACGGAATCTGTACTATTGTAAAGCTGTAACAGAGGTGTG
This sequence comes from Leucoma salicis, assembly GCA_948253155.1. Taxonomy (NCBI): domain Eukaryota; kingdom Metazoa; phylum Arthropoda; class Insecta; order Lepidoptera; family Erebidae; genus Leucoma; species Leucoma salicis. The sequence continues at coordinate 15,075,747 of OX411824.1, forward strand.
TCGTTTAAGATATTTGAGAAAAAAAAATCTGTCTAGGTATTTAGCTATATGGATGGGTCTGAACGAAAAACCTTTTTTTTAGAATTCGTTGTCTGATTATCTGTTTTTTTTTTTTCGCACATCAAGCAAAAACTATTGGACGGATATTCATGAACTCTTTTATTTGTTAGCTTTTGATTAAACTTAGACTAAGTAGATTACTTAGACTTCAAAACTGCTATACCTTTAGCTCTGTCGGAGCCCTAAGCAAAGATTTATAATAATCAAAGTCCTTACAATATAGCAATTTATATACCCGCAAAACTCGTTGCTCGTGGAGACGACAAGGGCCCGTAGAACGTAACTCACAAAATCTCGCTTGTGATTGGCGGAGGAATCGACGCGTGATGTCGCAATAATCCCTCGGCCAATCACGGTGATCTCTCAACCAATCACACGATGCAATATCGATACGATTGAGTGAGATACATTCTAACCCCCAAGGATAACATGGGTCACTCACCCACTAAATAATTTCCATTGAATATCAAAATGTTAATGACATTGGCATTCAATGAAAATTGATTTGTGCCAAGGTAAATCTTAGTACCTCTTCGATGATTTTCAAAAACATAGTAATAAAGACCGTATAAAATATTCACTGCTATTATTAAAACTATACCTACTAGATATAATATAGCACAGATTTATGGGCACAGATAGTCGTACGTTGTCACCGATTGTTCTTTCAATATCGACATAAAACAACAATTCGCCTCGTATCACCTATTTTTATTACCCGCCATAAAAACTGCGAGTTTGTAGATAAAATATTATGGAGGTACTATGGCTTACGATTTACATTAGATATTGAAAATACAGAAATCACTGAATCGATCACTTACTGCTCCTGTTTGAGTTGGTTCATTTGCACGTGAACTTGTTTCTTAATATGGCCAAGCATTAATGGACCGACCCGATCGGCAAGGTGCTAGCCTCTTACAGAAGATCAGGGTAAAACAACAGTAGGTACCCCTATCTATTCTCTCCTTAGTATCCTATCCACCTTCTATCACTTTCCTTGGAAATGGCGACGCGTGAGTGATGTCCCTGATGTTAATTACTCGTATATATTGAGGCGTTGAAGCAACAAATAACTACACAGATATCTTATTCATTTATTGTAAAATAAAGTTGTCTATCCATCCATCCATCCATCGGCCTTTTAACGTCCACTGCTGGACATAGGCTTCCCCAAGAATGGGGGATAGTGCCGTAATCGCCACGCTTGGAAGGCGGCTTGGCGATCGCAGTTGATGTTGTTAATATTCGAGGGAGTGCTGCTGCTCACTCCCCCGGTATTTCCTCAGTCGGCTCTTACGACTCCCGTGGGTAGAAAGGGGTGGGACAATTCTAAAGCCGGCCCCACACGGTCAATAAAATTGTATTAAATATAATTTATTTCTCAGTAGCAGCCCGGAGTTTGGAAATGTGCCCGGTAGACGTCAATAGGCTCGCCCCCTATTACGTGGGACTCAAACATAGCTGGCAAGTCGTGGGTGTGTAATACACCTCTGCATACCCCTTCGGGGAATACAGGCGTGATGCTATGTTTTTTTTTATGTTTAATTTATTTCTTAAGCTAATTACTAACTTTTTGCTTAAAAGTTTTTGATAATTTAGTAACGTGTGGTGAAGATGGCTTCTACGCCCGGATATGTTGTTCTGAAGATCGAAAATCGCAATATTCAAATAAATTGATTTAAATCCGACATCTATACAAATAAATTAAAAAAGAAAATTCTGTCTGACTGGTTGTTTCAAAAAACAATACTATCTAAAACTAAAGCGGGAAACAGCCAGTTAAATACTAAACCTGATATTTTCAAACGAGGTTGATACCGACTTCAATTCGTTTTTGTAACAAAAAATACAATGGAACGATTTGAAAACGCTCTTTATAGATTGACATTCATGAAGTGCCCATCCCCTATGGACCAGCCGCGATTTATAAATGTCCTCTTATACCTCTGGGAGGGCCTTTCACAGAGAGTGATCTGTTAGCCGAGGGGAATTTTGGAGACACCCTACTTTTTATACCGAGGTATTTAAAAAAATTCCTTTAATAAGTGTTAATTATAGCATACCAGAAACAGAGAATGACGAAGGAATTGAATACATTTTTATTTTAATGTGGGATGCTGATTATATTCATAGATTTAGCATACACCTCTAACTTTTAGAGATTTTCGAAATGATGATTGTATTTATCACTGCTCAGTAAAAGGAAAAGATTGTGAGGAAATCGGCATGTTTCAGAGATTGTTTTCGATGGCTTGTAAAGTCTGCCAACCTGCCCTGGTCCTACGGCGGACTGGACTAGTGCACTACGGGTTGAAAATCTACATGAGAGGTGACTCGTGCTTGATAGTGGGACAGTAAAAAAGTGTTGAAAAAAAAGACAACACGTCTACAACTCAAATGTCAAATAAATCGTATTTGTTACTTCTGACTGATCTGAGTGCTTGCGAAGGCTAGGAATGCTAAGGAAAGGCAAAAGCTTTTTACGCTTGAGGAGGTCGTAACCTAGTTCTGCACTTACTGTTTGGACAAACAGCAGGGTTAAGCAATTTTCCCTCGGCTGGCATCAGATGGGTGACCAAAAAGTGATACCTATTTGCATCTGACCTTCTCTATGCTTAAACACAAAGTGAAAAATGTAAAATCGAAAATAACAGTCCAGATGCTTTGCCAATTCAGCCATCGTGACAATTGCTCCTGACTGCTAATTTCGACAACACATTCATACTTAACGTCTTTAGGTGATGCCCGCGCCATCTGTCGGCAGTATTTTCATACATTATACCGACCAGGTAAACTTAATTTTACAATTAAGATTTTTACTTAATAATGACGCAAGCCCTATAAATATTTAGATATTTTTATATATATTTTTAGTATTTGACATGCTTAGCACTATACATTAAACACAAAGTAAAAAATGTGAAATCGAAAATTCTCTATGCTTCGCAAGGCACTTTAAACAGTGGCACTTTTTTGTCAAATAACACCCTTGCAGCCGTTACAGGTTGTTAGTCCTAAATTAAAAAACTGACTTCGGTCTTTCTGTTCTAAGGACACCAGTAATCACTTTTCACTGGTCGTGGGGGTCAGATAAGCAATCGCTCCGTGTTAATACTGGTTATTCAGCTAAAACCGAACATTTTGATCTATATTTTAGCACTTGACATGCTTAGCTACTCTTATAATTAGTGAATAAGGAAAAAGACGTTAAGACAAATGTGGTAAGGAGATTGGGTATTTCTAACAAATAGTACGGTAGCTCAGTGGATTAGAGCACTTCCCCGGATAGGAAGGGATGCAGGTTCGATTCCCGCTCGTACTAAAATACTCTTTTTCCTTATTCACAAATTATAATTTGTACTTGGAATCCGAACATATGGATTCGAGTTGTCCGTGTGGTGAGACTAAGAATACAAGTGTCACCACTCCATTATTTACGGCGGGTGTCGTACAAAACGACTAATGCCCGGTGTCTGAGGTTCCCAGTAAAAGTGTCAATAGCTATTGATTCGATAAAGTTATCTGTAGTTTAAACTTAGGATAACTGTTACGGAGTTTCTGAATACGTAATTGACGTTTCAATAACTATGAAATAGATAAGCAGTTTCGCTATTTGCCAATAGATGGTTTTCGTAAAAAGTCGTACGTAAAATTAAATATATCATTAGTATTAATTGACAATAATGACTTTATTTGAAGCGTAATTATTTTCTAAGTTTAAATATTAATCTTAATATATTTATAATTAAAGATAATGTTAATTCGTTGTTTTTAGGTATGTGGCTGTATGTACGATACCGTCATATAGTAAATGTCAAACTTATGTCAGCAATTTATATTGACGGGTCTCGTGGCGTACTCGGTAGTGTAACCGACTTCTGTGCACGAGTTCGTCGGTTCGATTCCCACTTAGGACAATTATTTTTGTGATGAACACAGATATTTGTACTGCGTCAGGATGTTTTCTATCTATTTTAGGTATGTATTTACAAAAAAAAAGTAATATATATATTATTATATCCGTAATATGGTACCCATAGCTCAAGCGTTAAGCTTAGTTTTTGGACTAGAGGACGTTGTGTGAAATGTCCGTAAATATTTATTTATTATATTATGACTAGCTGATAGAGACTTCGTCTGCGTTGATTATATTAACAGAAAACACAAATCACTAAACACGTAATAGGTACTTATAAAAATCGTTGTTTCATAAAACTCTAATAACTTTATATTAAATGAAAATATCACAATACATTATTTCGCCGTGTGGGGCCGGCTTTAGAATTGTCCCACCCCTCTCCACCCATGGGAGTCGTAGGAGCCGACTGAGGGAATACCGGAGGAGTGGGCAGCAGCACTCTCTCGAGTATTAACAACATCCACTGCGATCTCCAACCCGCCTGCCAAGCGAGGCGATTATGGCACTATCCCCCATATGAGCGAAACACATGTTGTGGCGTTCTCTTGGGGAGGCCTATGTCCAGCAGTGGACTTCGAAAGGCTGATGGATGGATGGATCACAATACAAAAATATTTATTTTAGATAAGGGTCAAAGCAATGCTAATTTTCATTCTTCATCTCTATAAATTTTGAAAAGATTTCTTCAACATTTTAAGTTTCTGGGCACAGATAATTATATTAGAAATAAACTGCTATACTTCCAAATGAGACTTGCATGAGCTGCTTGTATGCACAATTCTATTTGAATACATTGATACATTGATTTCATCTTATATCTACGTCTGGACACGTCGTACTTGGATTTTTACTTTTGACTAGCAAATTATTCGAAAAATAATACGCAATATCCTAAAACTATGGTATTTTGTTCAAGAGTGAGACTACAAATAGTTATAAAACCAATAAACGCCACATGTTTGTCAGGCAAGTTAACGCCAGTTTAAGCTAAGTTTATCTCAGGACGCGCTACTCAGAAACGCATTTTCATGACTTATCGAACCGATAGCGCTATCGGACAGATAAACTACAGTTAAATGTACCTCAGAAACCGGCCATAAGGGACGTAAGCAATTATCACCCATTGCATTACTGATGGTAGGACCAAGTGAGTGTACTCACTTGCTATCGAGCCCGAACGGGTCGGTACCATCGTCTTCTGTGCGACCGGCCATGAAGCACGTCAGTGTGTTTTGGCTGTAGTAGAAGATAGCCGTTTATTCTTTCATTTCATATCTGAGAAATGAAATGGTGCGCAGCTGCATTACAATACTCTCGGTATAGTTGAGTCCATGAGCGACGGTTACCACTTACCATCAGGTGGGCCGTGGTTCGTCTGCCATCATTAGCAATAAAAAAAAATGGGAAGCCGAACCCAATAAATTTTGGGATAAAGTTAGGGAAGATGGTGAATAAATTTTGGGTTAAAATTAGGGAAGATGGTGATATATTTTTCGCTTACTGTTAAGCTACTACAGAACGACTGCCGCTACGAGGAGTCTAAAACGACAATAAAAGTAATCTCATTTCAACTTTCAAAGGTCCAAACCCCTCCCCTTTTTTGTTTTTTGTTAAGCCGGGAAATTTTTTTCGTAACCGCATACCCCGTCGTTCGTTGCAACGAACAGGGTAGTGTGGGGCCTTCACCCACTAAAGAAACCTGCCGTGTGCCGTCTCTCCGCCTTTATTAGTGGGCCACTGGAACTATGTTACATTCCTTCGGTGGTCAGGTCAAATTCCCCTCCCTATCATCTCTTTATTATTCTTCCTCTCCACTCCTATACCTTTCCTTGGAGATGGCGACGCGCGAGTGATGCCTCTGTTGTTGCTAGCGTCTATACTTCTATAGACTCCAGTAACCGCTTACCATTGGGTGAGCCGTATACTTGTTTGCCACCAACGTAGAATAAAAAATCATATAAGTAGATGAGAGTAATACGCATAACAATATTTGTAAAATATAGAGAAAATCTAAAAGAAAGTTCCCCATTGCACCTATACATACACTTCACAAAGTTCTAGACCCTAATTTTAGGGATATTAAAACAAATCTGTGCAGATTTTGTAACCATAAAATATGGCTGTAAACTTTGGTCGTTACTTTTAATACCTTGCTACAAACTAAAAGTAGGTCCTTTCGAGTTGTCAACAAGAGTTCGTAAAAGGATTCGTTTGTACAGGGCGTATATTATAACACCTTTAAACATGTTAGGGTTGTATATATTGGGTTCTGAATAAGAATGACGACGTCAGTAATCTCATAACTGTTTGTTATTAGAAAGGTTTATATAACCCTCCTTACTTATTTTTATTTTTTTGCTACTTTTCGTCAAGGTTAATTAACGTTTGCCTGGCTGGCATCAAATGAGTCACCTTCTTACTTGTGAGCACCTGACCTGCTCTGTGCTGCGGCTGTCATATTTGAAAATACTATTGTATTTAAGCACTGCCGAGTAGCCGTCACAGGTAATCAAAATCCTGACGAAAAATTGAGTGGTTGATTCGTCGAGGCAGTCGCTCCATATTACTGGTGATCGGCTAAAACTGAACAAATTCGAAAGTAGTCCGTGTGGTGACGGTCTAAGAATACAAGTGTCACCACCCCATTCTTTCCCATGGGTGTCGTACGAGGCGACTATAAGGGAATTAAGCAATTATCATCCATTTTATTACTCATGGTAGGGCTAGTTACCACGTGGGAGTGCTCGCATGCTCTCGGGCCCGAGCGCCTTGGTACCACCATCTCCCGTGTGACCGGCCATGAAGCACATCGTTGTGTTTTGGCTGTAACAGGAGAGAGCCATTTATCCATTTATTTCATAACTTTTTTTTTTGTTTAGGCGGGAAAAAGTGTACCTAACCGCACACCCCGTCGTTTGGGGCAACGAACAGGGTAGTGTGGGGCCCTCACCCACTAAAAAAACCCGCCGTGTGCCGTCTCTCCGCCTTTATTGGCGGGCCACTGGAACTATGTTACATTCCTTCGGTGATTTATTTCATACCTGTGAAATGAAATTGTGAGCAGCGGCTTTACAATTAGTCTCGATATAATTGAATCCATGAGCGACGGTTACCATTTACCATCAGTAAAGCCGTGAGAAATAAAAAGATACAAAATGGTTTGGGTTAGGATCAGGAAGATGGTCAAAAGAATTACCTTTAGTTTCTAGTTGTAGGTCCTTGCTTATGCCAGCATGAAGGGGCCGGCTCGAAGGCGGCCCTCTCACTGAAGATCAGCGTGAAACACCGGTACCTCTCCTACCTAGTACCTATCCTACCAATCCTCTCCTTATTATCCTACCTATCCATCTATAACCCTTTCCTTGAAGAGGGCTACGGTAACCGCTTACCATCAGATGGACTGTATGCTTGTTTCCTCCCACGTAGTGTGAAAAAAAAATAAATAACATCATTTCATTTTAATAAAGAAAAGTGATATAGGTTAACTAAAAAGAAAAATGAACACACTCGTAAGTACAAATTATTTGTGAATAAGAATAAAAGATTTATTGTACGAGCGGGAATCGAACCCGAGTCTTTTCCAATCAAGTTTAGCCACTGAGCTATCGTACAGACCTATTTGGTCATCCCAATTTCCTCATCACATTTGTCTTTACGACTTTTTATTGGGGTGACCAAATAGGATTGGCCATGTGGGGCCGGCTTTAGAATTGTCCCACCCCTCTCTACCGTTGGGAGTCGTGAAAGAAATCGAAAATAACCGTCACGAGCAGGATTTGGATATCGAAATTAGCAGTCAGGAGCAATTGTCATGATGGCTGAATTGGCAAAGCATCTGGACGGTATCCAGGAGATGCAGGTTCAAATCCTGCTCGTGACTGTTATTTTCGATTTCACATTTTTCACTTTGTGTTTAAAATACACATGGCATTATTAATTCATCTCATCTCATTCCATGATATCTGTTTAGGTATTTTTGTTTAGGTGGTAAAAAATGTACCTAACCGCACACCCCGTCGTAGTGTGGGGCCCGCACCCACTAAAGAAACCCGCCATGTGCCGTCTCTCCGCCTGTGTTGACGGACCACTGGTACTGTGTTGGATTACTTCAGTGGTTAAAGTGATTAGAGAATCGCATAATTGTTGAATATGGTTTTTATTATTTTTGTTGTCTTTGCCTATTACGAAATAAAAAACAAAAATGCTATAAGCTCTATTTGTTTATTTATTAGTTCATCTAGTTACCTAATATAGTTCTCTCTAGAGCTATTTGAGCTCGGGGGTCAAAAAATTAAACAAATATTTGTGTGGAAGGTTTGAAGGCCCGCACTCGAACCAGTTATATTTCTCCAGAGAATTGCAGTGCATTGGTACAGAACGGGCTACGATTGTAAATAGGATTCTAGTGCGGGGACAATGTCGATACTATGGTAGTAATACTTCTGTATTTTAAATATTAATTTGGAATCTTTTGTTTCATAAAATCACGTGATCTTTATTAGAACATATTATTTGTGAAAGAGGAAAAAAAGAGATTTACTTCGAGCAGTATTCAAACCTGCATCCTTGCTTCAAAGAAATCAATGGTTGTTAACAGTTATCACTAAAATAAACGAGATTTATAACAAAAATAAATCAAAAAAACCGCGAAGGTATTTTTAAATTTGCTGACTTTTGACTACCTGTTATTCAAAATGGGTTACAATGACATTAAATTCGCTTTCCTCTTCCATCTTGCTGTATTGTCGTATAAGATTTTCTTCTCGTTCACACGTTTTGGTGATATATACGTCAGTATATACTATATATCTATGCCTAATGCTAAGCATTTATCCTAGCCTATAAATGCTGGCAACACCAACTCGCGCACTCGTATTTTTGAGTGGGTGATGGTATTGCACTATCCTGTTCGTTGTGAACGACAGGAAAGTTAAATCATTTCTACCGCCTTAATTATTTTAATTAATAATTATTTTACACAACCATCCAACTTTCTCATCATAGTCATCCTTCTCAGCTAAACATAAGCCCAAGAAATCATTAGATCGCGACTTTGATGATGTTTGTTGAAAAAAAAACAAAATGGTAGCCACGAGCACGATTTAATTCTGGAACGGTTATGCAGAAAACGCAGTAGTCTGTGTTCATTTACACGGTCAAAATATCAAATGCTTTAAAATAAATATATAAATAATAACATATATGTTTAATAAATTGTCATGTGTTATAAGTATCGATAAAACTTTAGCCGCATCCCTACTAGTTTCTTGTCTGCACTGCGCCGATTCCTTTTCAAGCATTCAGGTAACAAGCTAATGTTTGTAAGAACAAATACAAGTACTATTGTACTACATGTTCCTTTTATTGCAATTATTGAGGTTGAGGGAAATCTCTAAAGCCTTGCTACGAAGAATGTTCTACGGAAGAGGCCATTTCCGATTTAGTAGGTACTTACGCTACATGTTTAAGCTTATTTGTACATAGAGTATTTTTGATCTGTATTTACCTGACTTTAAGGAAAGGTTATGTTTTTCGCCCGTTATGTTGTAACAAACATAGCATCATGCCTGTATCCCCGAAGGGGTAGGCAAAGGTGTATTACACAACCACGATTCGCCAGCTATGTTTAAGTCCCATGTAATAGGGGGCGAGGCTATTGCCGTCTACCGGGCACATTTCTAAACTCCGGGCTGCTGAGAATTTTTATTTTTAAGAAAAACTCAATAACTTTGTCCAACCCGGGGATCGAACCTGAGTCGCACACATTACACCGAGGCAGTTTAGTTATCTTGTCTTTTCGTAAATTTCTTTATTACCTCGTATCTTCTTAACGGCTGGATGGATTTCGTCAGTTAAGGTATCGTTATGTTCGTCTTAAAAATCTAAGTGTCCTTAGATTTCTGATTTAGATTTATGTTAAAAAAAAAAAACAAATCAGAATTCTGCCAGTGACATTCCCGTCCAAATTGGTTCAGTCGTTCTGCAAATTAGCCGGAACAAACGGCCAAACACATCTGTAAGTATCTAGCACGGAACCACTGAAGGAATGTAATATGGTTCCGGTGGCCCGCCAACAAAGGCGGAGAGAAGGCACACGGTGGGTTTCTTTAGTGGGTGAGGGCTCCACACTACGCTGTTCGTTGCCCCGAACGACGGGGTGTGCGGTTAGGATCATTTTTTCCCGCCTTAAAAAAAAAGGTGTCTAGCATGGAAATCGTATGTAAATACCAATTAAAAACTACGTTTACGGAATCTATCGCGTTTACTTGATTTTACTCCTATCCCGACGTTTCGAATACTTTACAGCATTCATGATCACGGGTGGACTTAGATGATAGACGTCCAAGGTTGATATAACCCGTGATCATGAATGCTGTAAAGTATTCGAAACGTCGGGATAGGAGTAAAATCAAGTAAACGCGATAGATTCCGTAAACGTAGTTTTATTTCAAAATGTGTAACATTCGCGTAAATATCAGAAAGTATTAAATACCAATTGCTTATTGTTTTTTCTTCTTCTTGTTTTAAGGCTATTGCAGGAGAATGTCTACAACTTTGCCAATGTCACGTGGTGGAGATAGACCGTCAAACTAAGGGGATTGTTCGGTGATAATAGAAAGGCCGGTGAATATGATGTCAAATGAAACAAATTACTATGATGATTAAATACTCTGAAACAAACAACATTAACTAACTACATATCATACTAATATATATTCTTATGTACAGTGCTAAAGTAATTATCCCTCTAAAATATATTTACAATTTAATCTTATTAACCTTTATGAATTTATAAAGAATTAAAACAAATGGAGTAAATACAAGTGATAAAAGTGATTTAAATGAGGTAGGACGGGGAATTTCATGAGGTAAAATATCATACAATGAGTAACGAAGTTTGGTGCAGCTAAAAAAATATGGTCCACATTTCCTTGAGCTAGTCCACATTCACAAATAGAGCTATCCCTAATTCTAAGTTTGGCCAGAAATACTGGGGTACAAGAATGGTTCAAACGTAAACGACAGATGGTAGAAGTGGTTGTCTTATGAGTTATTGTTTTTTTAGTTCCTGGGTATTTTTTGAAGGCGGCTGTCTTTTTTTTTTAAGACTATATTTCAATTTATGTTTAGAGTTAAAATAATTTTAGTCATGTATAGTACCTATATTTGTTATATTTAGTATTATTTTGTTTGTTTCACTGTACCTACCTACTCATCTTGGTAGTTAGTCTCACAATCAACGGCTCTTTTATCTGTCACTGAAAAATCTCCTTCATATGAAGGTCTATTCGATATCTCTACGCGACATGGGCAAAGATGTGTCTATAAGTCTAACAACGCCATTAAACCAAGAATTGAATTGAATTTTTACTCTATATTTAGTAACAGTATGCCTCTAATGCGACACCCGAATTAAATTTCTATTCCAGAAACAAACGCGTGATGGGATAAACATCTACATTAAGTAGGTAAAGATATTTGTTTGTATTATACTAGATATTTCTCCAACCTCTTTCTTTCTCTAATCTACTAACTTTTCGCATACAAAATGTTATTTATTTATTTATATCTATACATACAGGCTACCGTTACAGGTTTGAACCCAATTAGTGTAGAATCTAATATTAAAATACTTAATTATCTAATGTATACATAATATAATGTATATTGCCTTTGTAAACTCGTTCAGCGAGCAAGAAAATAAATCGGTACTATTTGATACTGTATTGAGCACTCGCAGCGCTCGGGTCAACGGCGCATGCTGCAATAGACTATTATGCGCACGCGGTAGTTCCAGTAATGGCGGACGCTGCCGTCGCTCCCCATATCCATCCGGGACACACAAACGAAGCTCCTGTAGTATAGTAGGATTACTTACTACGGCTCTTAAAATTTTAAATAAATATATGGCTAAGGCTGCCTCTCTTCTTACTTCTAATGTATAATAGTCTACCATGCCAACAACAAATAAAGTGGGATAAAGTAATGGATATCCTAGGTAAACCCCATACAATTTATGGTATAAAAATCTGCAAAATATTAAAAATGCATATTTGACTTTATGAGGGGACCAAACCACACCATTGCCTTCTAAGTGACTCTTTATGAGAGCCTCAAATAGTGTTTTTAATGCGCTAATATTCGTAAATTGGCCAGCTTGCCCTTAAATTAAATATTAAGAATTCAGCGAATTTCTTTCGTAAATAAACATTAAATATTTGGGCTACTTTCACACTTTAAAAGCGGAACACTATTTTGTCAATATTAATATAGATGGACTAGCCTTGGCCCGCGGCTCCGCCGCAGCCAAAAGCTAGTTTTTAATTTATATCTCAGGTTCCCTCTATAGTAGCGGGATGAAATGTATACCAGTTTTTAGGTCTAATCAAGAGCTGTTCGTTGCCCCGAACTACGGGGCGTGGTGCGGTTAGGAACATTTTTTCCCACCTTAACAAAAAAAAAGGTCTAATCAAGAGCTACCAAATGAAAAGTTGCATCAAAATCCTTCTAGTAGTTTTTGCGTGACTTTTGCGTGATGCGCAAATGAACAGAAAAAAGAGAAAAGTCTAAAAAATAATTGATTTGTGTTAGACATGCCTATTTAGCCTAATAAAAAAAGTATTTTTTTCTCAAATATCTTAAATGTATAGACACAGCTCTGTTAAAGCTTTATAATAGTGTAGATAGATTAAAAAAATACCTATACTATTCGTTAAGTGGTTGTAGAAGACGTCCAAAAAAAAACACGTTAGCGAGACAGGAATCTTTAAGCACATCTATGATAATTTGTAGCTATAAAATATTACATTAAAATATAATCATTTAACTTACAAGCTGAGTGTTAATTCTGCTTAAGTGCTAATTAAAATTTATTGGCACTTAAATGGTAATAAATAAAGCTGATACAAATATTAAATATCATTAAATTATAACAGCCAGACAACATCTATGCTGTAGTTATTTGGGCGCTCGATTCAGACCACCAAAATAGAATAGCATCTAATCAAAAATGCTATAAAGTGTGTCTGTTGCATGAATTATAGAAAGAATTTGTTATAAATAACAAAAATATATATAAGGTCAATGTGGCGAAGATCAGCATACTTTATTAAAATTTTCATTCGATGACAAATTTTGATAATTTCTTGAATATTTTTAGTAAGCAGCACCATATTATTTGATGAAATATTGAACTGACTATTGGAAAAAACTATTAAATTGACATAAAAGTCGTTAATTTACGAGCAAACTCAGTTTTTAAAAAACCTTGATTCAGACGGATTTTTCTGCTATGTCGTATAAGACCGTCTGTTGAGGAAAAAACCTATAAAGAAGCGGTTTACGTGAACATAGACATAGCATATGAATAGATATATGAAAGGCAGTTAAATGTATGCCACCAAATGTTAAATAGAAGGATCTAAACGGCATATATTGTATAAACAAGCGTTTGTCGGGTAAGTTCGGCATATTTCGCCATTCAGGGGTAAAAAACATAAAAATTCATCACTTTAAAAATTAAACACAAAGTGAAAAATGTGAAATCGAAAATAACAGTCAGGAGCAGGATTTGAACCTGCATCTTCTGGATACCGTCCAGATGCTTTACCAATTCAGCCATCCTGACAATTGCTCCTGACTGCTAATTTCGATAACACATCATACTTAACGTCTTTGGGTGACGCCTGCGACATCTGTCGGACGTATTTTCAAATCCTGCTCCTGACTGTTATTTTCGATTTCACATTTTTCACTTTGTGTTTAATGTATAGTGCTAAGCATGCCAAATGCTAAAAATATATATAAAATATCTAAATATTTAAAGGGTTTGCGTCATTATTAGGTAAAATCTAATTGTAAAATTAAATTTACCTGGTCGGTATAATGTATGAAAATACGTCCGAGAGATGGCGCAGGCGTCACCCAAAGACGTTAAGTATGATGTGTTATCGAGATTAGCAGTCAGGAGCAATTGTCAGGATGGCTGAATTGGTAAAGCATCTGGACGGTATCCAGAAGATGCAGGTTCAAATCCTGCTCCTGACTGTTATTTTCGATTTCACATTTTTCACTTTGTGTTTAATGTATAGTGCTAAGCATGCCAAATGCTAAAAATATATATAAAATATCTAAATATTTAAAGGGTTTGCGTCATTATTAGGTAAAATCTTAATTGTAAAATTAAGTTTACCTGGTCGGTATAATGTATGAAAATACGTCCGACAGATGGCGCAGGCGTCACCCAAAGACGTTAAGTATGATGTGTTATCGAAATTAGCAGTCAGGAGCAATTGTCAGGATGGCTGAATTGGTAAAGCATCTGGACGGTATCCAGAAGATGCAGGTTCAAATAAATCCTGCTCCTGACTGTTATTTTCGATTTCACATTTTTCACTTTGTGTTTAATGTATAGTACTAAGCATGCCAAATGCTAAAAATATATATAAAATATCTAAACACTTTAAAAATGTTTTATTTTGGTAAATCTTCCTTTCATTTGAAGTAGATATTTAACATAAATCACAATATGTAGGCACTAAGAACTAAAACGCGTCAATATAATAATGTGGAACTATAGCAATACTATGCTTATGATATATAAATAGGGGAAGATCGGGTAGCCCCGGACACTTGAGTAAATTGCAAATAATAAACAAAGGATCTAAATTTTTGTTATTGTGTTCACTTAAAATAAAATTAGGACTGCTATAATATATTAATTAAAAAACACTAATCAATTATCACATTTCTAAAGAAATATACTGAGAACAAATTTGGTATATTTTTTGGCGTCTCAAGAAACGGCGGGTAACCCCAGACATAGTAATCAATGGTGTCCCAAACGTTATTTGTCCTTACAAACATCACAACTACAATAAAAATTCGATGCATCTATATGAACACAATCTTCATGGGCCCAGTTTTTGCATCCCTTGCTTCTTTCAATTTACTTTACCCTATTTTAATCTTTCACTGGTTCTTCCCTTAAATTTCGATATAAATTGCATGTCTTTTTGCAACGATATTAACAACATTTTAAGATACGTTCCATAATGATACGATCGTAGTTTTTTAAAACAATATTGTGTAATTCAAAACGTAAAACCATCTCAGAGGGTACCCAACATTAGCGCGTCCGGGGGTACCCGATTATTTTCATGTAACATTTTAAAACATATCTCTCAAATTATAGAACAATTGTTGGAAATACTATTAGAACTTTTAAATATATAAAATTCACTAAAACATTGAACGATATACAAGTAATTCACACTTACGTATTGTACTTGATAACCTGCAATGAATTTTGACAGGAGCGACGAAATTTTTTTGTCGGGAACAAAACATTCTCTCATAACAACTTTTCTTGGCGCTCATGTTGCCATTGAATTGTGTTTGTTTTCTTCTCTAAAGGACACACATTTACAATGCAACGCATTTAGTTTCTTAGAAATTGAAAAGCCAGGGTTACACGCCGTCCGGAGCTACCCGACTTTCCCTTAATTATTTATTTTCGTTTTTTATGTAAATTTACAACAATGTTGTAGCACATAGTTGTTTAAAAATTAGCTCGAGTCAAACAGGTTTGCAACGTCTGAAAACGGCGAAGACCGACCCTATGCCGATCTTCGCCTTCAAGACTAGACGGACTTTCCCATTACTGCACTTTGAGATTAGATTTTTTTAGTCAGATCTAAAATCGTGAAAAAGTACGTATTTAGATAAAGCAAATGTTAATTAATAAACTTACTTGCACAGATCTGCGTAACAGCATTGAAAAATCACTTAAAAAAATGTTTTTTGAGCATGTGGTTCAGTTGAAATGCAAGTTTACAGGCCGACTAATTTTCAAGTGTAATTTTTTCGCTCTCTGCCATAAATAACGCCATCTATGTAAATTTATCAACACTAGAACTATTTGACGGTTGCGTACAATAGGCTGCCATTTGTCTAACTATTCAGGATTCGTCATATTTCTAACTGTACGGTCTTACCCGACAGACGGTCTTTGCCGCATTTACCTTATTCTCATAAAATCCGAGTGGTTAAAACTTAAGAGATATATCAAAATAATAAACTATAACGTTGTTGTAAACTGCCCCTGTGGTGCAGCGGTAATGCGAGCGACTGCTAATCATTAGGTCTCGGGTTCGATAGGGCCGGATGTTATTGAGCTTTTTTGTAAAAGGTTCTCAGTAGCAGCCCGGCGTTTGGAAATATGCCCGGTAAACGGTAATTGGCTCGCCCCCTATTACGTCGGACTTAAACATAGCCGGCGAACCGTGCGCGTGTAATACACCTCTGCCTACCCCTTCGGGGAATACAGGCGTGATGCTATAACGTTGTACTTTTTCAAAAATCCTGGACATGTTTTTGTTACTGAATTACACAGTGCCGCTGCCGTGGCAAGTTATGAATTCAGCCTAAAATTCCTTTCACTCTGACAGGAGAACCGTGTCTAGTAGTGGGATATTATTGTTTTGGAAAAATAATTGTCTGCTGGGGGTGGAGGGACTCATGCATATATACCTCACCTTGAGCCAACGCTAAGGGCTTTTATTGACTCGGATTCCGGCATAATAGTATTTTATTATAAGAGACCAGACGTACTTTCGAGACTTCTAGAGCTTACCTTGTCTTGCAATGAAAAAATGTTTATCCGTGTGGTGACGGACTAAGAATACAAGTGTAACCACCCCATCCTTTCCCGTTAGTGTCGTACAAGGCAACTAAGGGAAGTAAGCAATTATCACCCATTGCATTACTGGTGGTAGGGCTGGGTACCAAATGAGAGTACTCACTTGCTATCGGGCGCAAAAACTGGTCGGTATCACCGTCTCCTGTGGTCCGGTCATGAAGTATGTCAGTGTGATTTGGCTGTAGCAGAAAATAGCCGTTTATTCCTTCATTTCATATCTGAGAAATGAAATGGTGCGCAGTGGCTTGACAATACTCTCGGTATAGTTGAGCCCATGAGCGACGGTTGCCACTTACCATAAAGAGGGCCGTGGCTCGTCTGCCATCATTAGCATTAAAAAAATGTGCTTATTTCTCTTATTGAAGAAGTATAATGATAGCCTAGGACTACAATCAAGCACTGTTTAAGGAACGTATTGTACTCACACTCACTTTACTTTTAGATTTGTGTGTAATTATTTTGTAAATTATCACTTCTCGGTGAAAAACATTGTGACAATATCAGCGTTGTTAGGAGATTTTCTCGACGGTGAAGTTAAACTGCCCTGAACCAGCTTGGTGGACAACGGCCTTTATCTCTGTCACTCTGAGAGGTGAGAGGGGACCCGTGCTGAACAATAAGTACATTAAATATGTTAAGAAACACTTCCGTTAGTCCCTTGGTTAGCCACCTGCGAGATTGAATGGGAACATAATAATTATATTATTGACTTATCAACCAACTTCCAGGGCTTATAGTTATGTCTTTAGCGGTCAAAGATGGCCGAAGTTTCTTTAGCGTTGCGCAAATGCATAGAAAAAATATTATACAATATAAAAAAAATATCTTGAAATGACCAAAGACAAAGCGTTTATTTTTTTAAACGATTCCAAAATATCATCATGGATATGTGAGTTTAAAGTCGTTATTTTTTACAGGACTATTCAGTAGGGAAGAAGGTCGTTCTATTTTTGAATCACCCCACCCTGCTTACTACACAAATACTTTGCTTTTTATGTCAAATTCAAATTAGGCCAAGGTAATAAATTATTTTTTTTAAGATTAATATTGATGTCTACTCTAGCTAGAGGAGGGTGTCTGAAATATGGAATTTGGAATAGGTTATATATATTTTTCAATAAAGATTCTTATTACTGATTTTAAAAGCGTTTAAAATATTATAAGTTTTGATGTGAATCATCTTTACGGTCGGTTTGGTAATGGAGCAAACATATTGTCATGAAACGTTGTGACGTGCCATAGTTGATATATTGTTTTCATTCAGATATATTTGACTATGTCATGTAAATAAATTTTAATATTGGACTGTTGTTGATACGATAACCCTTTGCAATAATTGTAGTTAAACTTTTAACCTTAACTAGTAGAACTAGACACGAATCTACAGAAACTTTGTTTCCGTAGAATCTTTCTATATTTAAAATAATTTACTTTAAGTTTTTCAATATGAGTGATTTCACTAACTAATAAAAATACATTAGAACACAGTACAAAAATATGATTTCTTAGAATTTCTCTAGTTACAAATATATTTGTCTTTCATTCAAGAAAGAACAAGGGAAATCGGTAATCATTTTACTATCTGCACCAAATATCATCAGAAAATAAAACTAGGTTCTGATTTAAAGCAATTTAAAAGACAATAACTCTTTGTAATTTAATTATTTCATCCCCCAAACAAGATGGATTCTTCAAACAATGAGATGTTTAATTAAAAAAGCTACAAATCTTCGAGGGGTTGACATGGTAAGTTGAATAAATATGTAATGCTTGCTTGTGACACACGGCAGTTTTGAAATATAAGCTAAACTTCAACTAATTTACGTTTCACTCAGCAAACAAAATCATGAAATATAATTGTTGCAACCAGAAATGGGTGAGATATCGGAAACGTTAGTACGAGTATACATAGAAGAAATCATAATATAGAGAGTAGAGTTATAGTCTATCATATGTTTGTGCTCTTTCTTGGACTAAGAATACAAATGTCACCACCCCATTCTTTCCCACGGATGTCGTACGAGGCGACTAAGGGAAGTAAGCAATTATCACCCATTGTACCTATTAATGGTTTAAAGTGGGAGTATTCACTTGCTATAGTGGTCGAGCTGGTTGGTACCACCATCTCCCATCCACCATGAAGCACATCAGTGTGTTTTGGATGTAACAGGAGACAGCCATTTTTCTTTCATTTCATATCTGTGAAATGAAATGTTGAGCAGCGGCTTGACAATACTCTCAGTATAGTTGAGTCCATAAGCGACGGTTACCATTTACCATCAGGTGGGCCGTGGACCCTCTGCCCCTACACGCGATAAATTATTAATATTTATGTTAAAAAATTATTGAATGCAAGAGATTATTAATATTTATGCGAAAGGGCATTCTCTGTGTGTGTAAGCAGATTTATTTTTATTTTTTGTTATATTGCGGCTACATTCTCTCATTTAAGCAGGCATGTTGAACGTGCTTTCTGTCTGTATGTATCACGTGTTATGGATGCGTTAACATGGAGTTTCCACATAAATCATTTACAAGGCATAATTAAATGTTAAATCACTTGTATACACACAGTAAATCACCGTTGAGCACTTTTACGCAGAGGTGCTAGACAGTGTGACAAGTTCATTAAATATTGGTATAAATGGATAATTAATTTATAATTAAACTAGCTTCTGCCTGCGACTACGTTTGTCTGCACTTCAGAATGGAGTCCAGAGATATAGAAATTCTGTATTGATATATTTATACACCAAATTTCGATGAAATACGTTTATCGTCATGTCCAAAAATAGCTATCCTGCGGGAAATGTTCATTTTGTTGCATAAAACTCATCACTCCTCTATCTACCTATCTCATTTCATCCAAATCTGTCCAGCATCTAGTGCGATCGCTCTGTACGACGTTGTCTATTTTAACATTCTACTCTTTGCTAGTAAGGTACTTTACAACTTCACACAGGACGCAGATGTCGCGTGGCCATCCTGTCTCGCACACTGACAAAAGCTTTAGCCCTAAGGTGAGATGGATGCCACCCCTTATATAGCACAGGACAGGTACTTAATTTATAACTAAATATAGTTCGGAGTGCAGAATTATCCCTTTCCTAAGTCACAGCAATGTCCGATAATCTAAGACCTACCAAAGTCAATAAATTGTTACAACCTTGTGATTGGTTGTTACAAACTTTGTAATGTTTTACTAAACGTAGGCTTACATGGACACGAACTCTTTTTTACATAAAACATTTTTTTGTTAGACCGGTGCCAGACATGAATCTATTCCAAGTTGTCAGAACA
Organism: Leucoma salicis; assembly: GCA_948253155.1. Lineage (NCBI taxonomy): Eukaryota > Metazoa > Arthropoda > Insecta > Lepidoptera > Erebidae > Leucoma > Leucoma salicis. The sequence goes on from OX411824.1 coordinate 15,095,729, forward strand.
AGCTAGTAATTATATAAAATGGATTACTATATTTGGAAATATCATAATAATTAATTATCTGTATACCAGATTGTGTTCAAATATGTTTAATGGTTATTTTTGTATGACATTAATAATAAATGGTACCGTGCAAGTTCTTGAAATATACCTATATCAACATAATAAGATAATTTAAATAATTAAGCTTATCTGATGGAAACAATGTACAGAAGACGCGGGTTTGCTCGTGGCTATCATTTTATATATAATATTTTCGCATTATATGTTTTAGTCATTCACTAGCAGAATATGTTAAGTGCTTATAATATATAAAAAATTAACATGAAAGTCCTCGCCAATTTATGAGAAGAAGACATTTAATACATCTGTGCCCTGCGCATCTCTGACAGAAGGCCTGGGGCTTATATTAGTCTTAGTGACTAACTGCCTCTGTGGTGCAGCGGTAGTGTAAGCGACTGCTGATCATCAAGTCTGGGGCTCGATCCTCGGGTCAGGCAAAGTTATTGAGCTTTTTCGTAAAAAGAAAAATTCTCAGTAGCAACCAGCCCGGAGTTTGGAAATGTGCCCGGTAGACGGCAATAGGCTCGCCCCCTATAACCCCTTAAACATAACTGCCTACCCCTTCGGAGAATATAGGCGTGATGCTATGTTTGTCTTAGTGACCAAATTAATGATACTTATTATCACACAATTGTTATTTTCATCATTTCAAAAGCGACTGAATTTATAACTATCGAAACTGGTCAATTGGCCTGCACCATGTGAACCCAGCTCCCAATTACCACGACCCAATATTGAAAGTTAGACCCGTACAACAAACAAGCTATCTAACACGTAAATTCAGGTTAATTACCAAAATTGCTACTGTAAATAGAAAGTTTTGATATAGTGTGTGAAGTTACTATCATTAGGCTTATAAAAGACTTTTTTTTCACAAAATTCAGATTTGAATCACGTCACAAGAGATTTTTAATAAATTACCTTCTACTGAATTCATGCGTGAACATCAAAATTAAAATCCATTAAGAAGTAATTTTTTTATTGTTAAGGCGTGAAAAAATGTACCGAAGCGCACACCCCATCGTTCGGGGCAACGAACAGGGTAGTGCGGGGCCGTCGCCCATTAAATAAACACGCCTGGTGCCGTCACTCCGCTTGTATTAGCGGACCACTGGAACTGTGTGACATTGCGTACTGAGATGTTCCCTAATACCTATTGTCGTAAAGACAATTAAAAAGCAATTGTGAAGTGGGGATTGGGTGTTGCCGTTAGCTACTGCGATGGCTTAGCGGTCTAGAGCACTTCCCCGGATTGGAAGAGACGCAGGTTCGAATCCCACTCACAGTAAAATTCTCTTTTTCCACAAATAATTTATTTTATATAGAGTATTTTTACTTTATTTGGATAAAGAGTACCAGTGCTCAAGACCGTTAAGCCATCGCAGTGACCGACGGCCATACCCAATCTCCACATCACATTTGTCTTAAGACCCACGCCACCAATTGGAATTAATCCAGTGACTCGTCTATCTATCTACCAAAATTCACTCGAACACTTTCAGTCGCTTAGGCGTGATTTACGAACAAACATCTAAACATCTTCATAAACTTCCGCATTTATAATGAAAGCCGGATTTCCGGTGTAATGAAAGCCGGATTTCCGGTGTAATGAAAGCCGGATTTCATTTATTGACATAAATATAGCTTACATTAGAAAATATTTTTGTAAGAAACATGTACGAAGTAAAATTTTAAAAACACACTAATTTTAACTGCCTTTTTAACCTCCGATACTTACACGCCTATTAATGTTTAGTACGAACTGTTCAGTTAAATTTAAACCAACTAATTAACAGATGTTAAGAAAACTGAACGGTTAACGATATCCTTAATTGGACGACGACAGATGGGGACCAGCTAGTGTGATTTGTATATGTAGTATTTTGGAACCGACATAAAATAGTATTGGGATTATCACTTGGTACAGCTATCATTTATGTTTGCCGTGTGGGGCCGGCACCAAGAATAGCTCCACCCCGTCTCTTACTATGGGAGTCGTAAAAGCCGACTAAGGGATTACCGGGGGACCGGGCAGCAACGTTCCCCTGTGTACTAAAAACATCCACTGCGATCGCCAACCCGCCTGCCAAGCGTGGCGATTATGATAAAACCCCCATTTTGGGGAGGCCTATGTCTAGCAGTGGACAATGAAAGGCTGATGGATGGAGGGACAGCTATCACACCAGGCTTGTGTACCAGCTTTTACCTACTTAGCTAGCTTTTTTATGTCATCTTTTTTTTATACTACGTTGGTGGTAAACAAGCATACGGGCCCACCTGATGGTAAGCGGTTATCGTAGCCTATAGACGCTTGCAACACCAGAGGCTTCACTCGCGCATTGCCATCTCCAAGGAAAGGGCATATCCGTGGTGGATAGGAAGGATATTAAATAGAGGATAGATAGGATACTAACATCTCCAAGGAAAGGGATAGGAGGTGGATAGGAAGAATATTTTGGTTCATGTGGTGACGGACTAAGAATACAAGTGTCACCACCCTATTCTTTCCCACAAGTATCGTTTGAGGCGACTAAGGTAAGTAAGCAATTATCATCTTATTGCATGACTGGTGGTAGAGCTGGGTACCAAGTGGTAGTACTCACTTGGTATCGGGCCCGAGTGGGTTGGTACCACCATCTCCCGTAAGACCGGCCGTGAAGCACATCGTTGCGTTTTGGATGTAACAGGAGATTTATTCTTTCATTTCATATTGGTGAAATGAAAGAATAAACGGAAAAAATACTCTCAGTATTGTTGAGTCCATGAGCGATGGTTACCATTTACCATCAGATGGGCCGTGGTACGTCTGCCTCTACTTGCAATAAAAAAAAAAGTAAAGAGAGGGTAGATAACGAGACGACAGCAAGATTAAAAAGCAGAGGACAGGGAGTGGGATTCGGGCCTTCGGCTCTCACACTCATCATACTAAACAAAACAACGGTAGAAGTACCTACAGTTACCACTGAGGGAACGTAATATGGTTGCGGTGGCCCACCAATAAAGGCGGAAAGACAGAACACGGCGGGTTTCTTTAGTGGGTGAGGGCCCCACACTACCCTGTTCGTTGCCCCGAACGACGGGGTGTGCAGTTAGGAACATTCTTTCCCGCCTTAACAAAAAAACAAGAGTACCTACCAGTATACACAGCTATCCCACGCTGATCTTTTGTGATAGGGTGGTCTTATCGCCACTGAAGTAATCCAACACAGTACCAGTGGTCCTTCAACACAGGTTGAGAGACGGCACACGGCGGGTTTCTTTGGTGGGTAAGGGCCCCATACTACCTTGTTAAGTGCCCCAAACGACGGGGAGTCATTTTAACCCGCCTAAACAAAAAAATCATGCTGGGATAAGCAAGTCTCTGCCACTGTTTTATCTTTTTCCTGTGGAAGAGTTATATTACACAATTATTTATAATAAATGTGCCATAGAAGTACTTGTATTTGCCTGATTCTAAGGGCCACCCAGGCGAACTTGCGGGTAGCAACTAGTATTAACTATAACCACTGCGTGTTTAGGGTAGAGGATCTAAATGTTGGGATACCTCATTTAAAAGATACAAATCCAATGGTGCGGTTAATAACAATCATTCTGAGCTCGTGTGTGTTTTATTCCCACCCTAAAAAGGCACGCGTCCTCCCCGTGGATAGAATCAAAATCTCCCACTAAATTAATCTCAACCCGCACATTCACACCTGCCGGTCACTAACCGCATTGTCCGGTTAAATGGCGCGAGTCCGCTTTTAATTTAAATGTTATGACAAACATTCTGCGGTACGTCGTTTTGGGTCAGTGCCAGCCAAGATGTAATTTTCAACAAAGTTCTACAACTAAATAATTTAATTCACGTTCTTTCTGTTATAGGCCATTAGGAACGCGATTTACAACAATAAAACGAATAAATTACTTAAGTTTAAAATACCTGTTTATAAAAGACTAGACCTGCCTGCGATTCCATCCATCCATCAGCCTTTCAACGTCCACTGCTGGACATAAGCCTACCCAAGAGAACGCCACAACGAGCGGTCCCATCATGGTGGATAATGCCGTAATCGCCACGCTTGGCAGGTGGGTTGGCGATCGCAGTGGATGTTGTTAATACTCAAGGGAGTGCTGCTGCCCACTCACCTCAGTCGGCTCTTACGACTCCCGTGGTCACCTCAGTCGGCTCTTACGACTCCCGTGGGTAGAGAGGGGTGGGACTATTATAAAGCCGGTCCCACACGGCATACCTCCTGCGGCCTGCGATTACTGATGTTAAATACGTATTTTGAAATTTTTATATATATTTTGAACACTTGACAGGATCACATGGCCGATCCAGAAACACAAAGTGCGTAAATATAAAATTGAAAATTATAGTCACGATGATTTGAACTGCCATCTTTTGGATTACCGTTCCACACGCTTTGCAAACTAAGCCATCGTAACATCTGCTCGGAACTATCAATTTTGATAACATATTTTTTTGTCTTGGGTGATACTCTTATCTGTCGGATCTACTTGCATACATTGTTTTGACCAGGTAAGTCTAATTATTTCAATTCAAGATAATGCCAAATGATGACGCAGCCCTATAAATATTTTGAAATTTATATAGCTATGTAGTATATAGCTCTCAAGCTCTCTCTGTCAAGAAAGTACCGGGAAAAGATCAATAATACACAAAATTTTTGTTATTCATCCAAATTTATTTTATCACCTTCAATGTATGCTCCTTCAAAAACGATAGACTTACGCCAACGAATAATCCAATCATCAAAACATTTTTTAAGCGCTGTTTCCGGAATTGAGTTCAGTTCTCGCCGCGAATTCTCCTTTATGTCTTCTACCGATTGAAAAGGGGTGCCACGAAGTGGTAATTTGAGTTTAGGAAAAAGAAAGAAGTCGGCTGAAGCCATATCTGGTGAATATGGTGGTTGCTCGATGGTATTTGTTGAGTGTTTGGACAAAAATTTCATTCACAATGATGGCCTTGTGCGAAGGCGCATTATCGTGGTGCAAAATCCAAGAATTTTCTTTCCACAAATCTGGCCTTTCTCGTCGAATTTTCTCTCTTAAACGCCGCATAACGCTCAAATAATATTCTTTATTTACCGTTTGACCTTCTGGCAAGAATTCCAAGTGCTCAACACCGCGATAGTCAAAGAAAGCAGTCAACATGACTTTGACTTTTGATCGACTTTATCGGTTTCGGTTCAGTTGGAAGTCGTCACTCCGAAGCTTGTTGACTAGTTTGCATGTCAAACTCGTAAACCCACGTCTCGTCACCAGTAACAATGCGTTTTATGAATATTGGGTCGGAATTGACTCGTTCTAGCATGTCCTCAACGACTCTCATGCGATTGCGTTTTTGGAGAAAATTCAGGTCTTTTGGGACTAGCCGAGCGGAAACACGTTTCATACCCAAGTGATTATTTAAAATGGTACGGATCGACTCGTGAGACACAGAAAGTTCGGCGGATATCTCTCTCAAAGTTGAATGAGGATTTTCAGTCACTATTTCCTTCACCTTTGCAATGTTAACTTCAGTTGCAGACGTTGGTGGCATATCAGAGCGAGGCAAATCTTCCATCACATCTCGACCGCTTTTAAACGCTTTGTACCACTCATATATGTTTTTGATAAAGTCGATTCACCGTAAGCCTTCGGTAACATTTTCAGTGATATTATACAGATTGCCAGTAACTTATATATATTTTATGCACTTTACATGCTCGTCCTAAATACGTCATTCTATGGCATATTAATTATGAGTATGCACCGGAACCATCCTTTTTTCACGGAATAAAAGTAACCTCTGTCCTTTTTTGTGTTCTTATCTATATGTATGCAAAATTTCATGACGACCATTTCAATACAAAAACAAATAAATGAATTCAATTCAATTCAATTTATTAATTTGCGAAGATTGGGTACAGAAGTTGTTACAATTTTATAATGGTATCACCAAACTCAGATTTACAGCATGCAAATTATAAACGCATTACAATTACTTTTATACATATGATTACATTATAATTTAGACACGTTCTGCAAAAATCTATTTAATACATATTTTATATATTACCTAAATTAGAATAAGTAACATGATCATCTGAATCATAACAAGTAGTGTCAAAGTAAATACATATATAATAATAAGTATGCTAACAAACGAACATTCGCATTTATATTATTATTAAGGACCTTTATAATAACATTAAGGAGCCTTTGCCCGAGGCTTCCCCGCAGCCGAAAGCTGGTTTTAGAGTTATATCTCAGGTTCCCGATATAGTACCACCGAAGGAATATAACATAGTTCCAGTGGCCCGCCAATAAAAGTGGAGAGACGGCACACGGAGGGTTTCTTTAGTGGGTGCAGGCCCCCCACTACCCTGGTCGTTGCCCCGAATGACAGGGTGTGCGGATAGGAACATTTTTTCCCGCCTTCACAAAAAAAAAAGGTTCCCGATATAGTAGCGTGGTAAAATGTATACCAGTTGTTAAGTCTAATAAAGAGCTATCAAACAATAAAAGCTGTGATGCGCGAACAAACAAACAGATAAACAGACAAAAAATCTAAAAAATAACGTTTTGTGTTTTAGGCACGCCTATATAGCCTTATACAGAAATTTATTCTCAAATATCTTAAATGTACAGACATAGCTCTGTTACAGCTTTATAATAGTATAGATTATGCAAATCTTTCTCATGCTGGAAACTTATAACCAGCCAGGCATTACTAAAATACCACTGAAGTAATGTCACATAGTTCCAGTGGTCTGCTAATACAGGCGGAGAGACGCCACACGGTGGGTTTGTTTAGTGAGCGAGGGCCCCACACTACCCTTTTCGTTGCCCCGGACGACGGGGTATGAGGTTGGGTACATATATTTCAGCCTTAAAAAAAGGCAAAAGGGTGTTTTCTATCGATTATATGTATGTATTTACAAAAAAAAGAGTAGTATATGTATTATACCCGTAATCTGGAACCCATAGCACAAGCATTAAGCTTAGTTTGGGACCAGAGGACGTTGTGTGAAAGTGTCCGTGAATATTTATTTATTTATTTTAATAGTTTCTATTAGCGTTAGCGATCATAGAATGCAAATTAGCTAGACCCACTGGCCCCTTGCCAAGTGGCATAAACGCTAGTAGAATAGAATAATCAATGTATGAGATTGATATAAGGATACGACAACGTAAGCGTAACCGACTGTCAATTCCATACATTAATTATTCTATTCTATTTTACAACGTTTATGCAACTTGGCTAGGGGCAGCGAATTGATTATTCTATTATATTCTACTAGCTCTTATGCCACTTATCTACAGAGCTTGTTAGGTAACGTAAAAATGTTAATATATTTTGTCTGTCTGTGCTTACTAAGCTAGCCAAATTAATCGCTGGTTCCGTGGCCACAATGTAAGGGCAACCGGCGTCCAACCACAGTTAATTACTGCGAGATAGTACCTACCTGAAGCACGATATACCTTACAATTTTGCCTTCCTCACCTAAACATAGGGTTGACGAGTTTTAATAAAAGGCTAATATATATTGATATTTTCATGTATATTTTAATCACTTAACATACTTGACCACAAGAACACAACGTGAAAAGCTGTTAAGTTGAATATAATAGTCACAAGCAAAATTTGAACCTGCATCTCCGCCTGAGTCAGCGAAGATATTGAGAAGGAATGTGTCGAAATTAATAGTTCCGAGTAGATGCCTCGGTGGCTGAATTGGCAAAGCATCTGGAACAGTTTTCAAGGTGATGCAGTTGCAAGTTCAGCTATTGACTATTATTTTCCATTTCACATTTTTACACTTTGTGGTCAGATAATTAATGATTTTTCATGCACTTTTAAATCTAATTACCTACTTTGACTTCCGTGCACGAGGTCGTGGATTCGATTCCCACTCGGGATAGTTATTTGTGTGATGAATACAGATATTTATATTGCGTTTGGGTGTTTTCTATCTATTATATGTATGTATTTACAAAAAAAAGTAATATATGTGTTATAACGCTTGTGCTATGGATTACGGTATAACAGAAATAATTGTCCTGAGTACCTCCCGACGACCTCGTGCACGAAAGTCGGTTACCCTACCGATTACACCACGAGGCCTTTCAAAGTAAATGAAAAGGATGGAAAAAAAAATGAAAAAAATATATGAATATGTGGAATAATACATATAAATATATGGATTTAACATTATGGAAGCTCAACTAAAATCAGTTTTGGAAATAAAATGTTTAGTCATCATCAAATTTCAGTACAACGTAGATAGTGTTGTAGAGCTTTGCGATATCGTCGCCCATTTCATGGTGGTCTTCCAGAGCTGCTTTTGTTTCGCTGAGGAATCTATTTGGTTACATTCGCGATCGCCATCTGGGCTACCGATCACCTTTCACGCCATTCCTTGGCTTTCGAAGCATTAAGTCGTTGGTTCAAATTCCATTCCTTATTTTCAATAATTGCTATTCTATCAAGAAGATATGTTAGTGTACAAGATACCGAAAAATGTACACAATTTTTTGACTAATAGGAATAAATAATTTGTGAGGATTTTAAAATTCCATCCATCTATCAACCTTTTAAAGTCCACTGCTGGACATAGGCCTCCCCAAGTATGGGGGATAGTGCCGTAATCGCCACGCTTGGCAGGCGGGTTGGCGATCGCAGTGGATGTTGTTAATACACGAAGGAGCGCTGCTGCCCACTCCCCCGGTATTCCCTCAGTTGGCTCTTACGACCCCCATGGGTGGAGAGGGGTGGAACAATTCTAAAGACACCCCACAAAAAATTATATTTCATAAACTACGAGATGTCTTTGTTAACCTCTTTTTATAGACAATATAATTGTTTGTTAATAATACAGACTAGTATAAAATGCATATCCGTGACAACCTTAATTAAACACACTGAACCAGTACCTTTTTTTTTTTGTTTAGGCGGGAAAAAATGTTCCTAACCGCACACCCCGTCGCTCGGAGCAACGAACAGGGTCACACCTTCACCCACTAAAGAAACCCGCCGTGTACCGTCTCTCCGCCTTTATTGGCGGGCCACTGGAACTATGTTACATTCCTTCGGTGGTCCCACTGAACCAGTACCTAACTATATAACGAAAAACATTGTCAGTGATTTTCATCATTTCTCATAACTCTGGGGAAACTTGTATTTATATATGGCAACACGACATATTCTGTGCAAGAACATTTTACCCTACGCTTGGTTATGTGTTACATGGCAGAGGACTGCAGGCTAATTGGGTACAATCATCGCACGCGAAAAATATACATCATTATGGTAGATATGTCTTGTTGTGCCAGTTTCTAACAGGGCTTTTCGTAACTGCAACAGTTTCCCTATAAATTGAGGATTGTCTTGTTGAAACTATAATTTGTATAATGCAGCACATCCTCTTTTTTTTTTGTTAAGGTGGGAAAAATGTGGTTAGGTACACCCCATCGTTCAGGGCAACGAACAGGGTAGTGTGGGGCCCTCACCCACTAAAGAAACCCGCCGTGTGCCGTCTCTCCGCCTTTATTGGCGGGCCACTGGTACTATACCAGTTACATTACTTTGACAGTGGTTGCATTACTTTGGCCACAAATGTTAGTGCCAATTATATAAGAATATATTTTTCTTGTATTTTGGAATTTGTACAAACTTAGTCTCAATAAAAATGTCACTGGCTTTACATCTGTGCAATTATTTCTCTGCCTTAAATCATAATTGGTTATGGGCCCCGCACGCTTTCACTGCGCAAATCTATATATATATATATTTTTTGAAACACGTAAAAAAATAATAGAGCACCATCTTATCATCGTTGCGTTTGAAATACGCAAGTCTAGGATTATAATCTAACTAAATTGAAAACTATGACAAGAGGTAGGGAAACACCAATCTACTACCATACGTAAACTGGGTTCATTTATATTCCAGCTTCATCCTTTTAAGTTTAAAACACCCTGCTCATAACCTCAAAATCAGAGTCATTTTTGTTATAGTACGATTCTCAAGCTAGTCCGCTATAAAACGATGATTGTATAGGAATTCAATAATATGTTTTAATACAATACATAATTTTGTTTTGCGGTTGGTTTCAGGGCGAACTATGTATAGATGCAGAGCAATGTCCTTTGAACAAAATCATACCAGTGTAAGTATACCTATATTTCCTGATTTCTGTGATAACATATACCAAAAGAGAGTTTCTTTATGATGCGGTGTTTGTGAGTACAACATTTATGTTCACAGTGAGTATGTCGTAAAATAATACGGCGCACAGGTGGACGCTTCTGTCCGTCTCGCAACATAATCTTTTAATTTAATTGTACTCGTAGAACATCAAGGGAATTAAAACTGTTCTTGTTTTTTAAAAATACAATGTAATCACAAAATTATTATAGTACACTGACTTAAAACAGGAAACCTGCATGCATTTTTTTTTATTGCTAATGATGGCAGATGAGCCACGGCCCACCTGATGGTAAGTGGTAACCGTCGCTTATGGCTCATTAACTATACCGAGAGTATTGTCAAGCCGCTGCGCACCCTTTCATTTCTCAGATATGAAATGAAAGAATAAACTATGGCTATCTTCTGCTACAGTCAAAACACACCGACGTGCTCCATGACCGGTCACGCAGAAGGCGGTGGTACCGACCTGTTCGGGCCCGATAGCAAGTGTGTACTCTCACTTGGTGCCCAGCTCTACCACGAGTGCTGCAATGGGTGATAATTGCTTACTTCCCTTAGTCGTCTTCTACGATACCCGCGGGAAAGGATGGGGTGGTGACATTTTTATTATTAGTCTGTCAACACACGGAATCAGATTTCAACAAACTACAAAAACATTATCACGGCATGAAAATGTTTTTTTAGTTTGTTGAAACCTGCCAATCCGCATTGGGCCAACGTGATGGCATATGAGCCTTTCCCTAAACTTTTTAGTCTGGCTGTTTGTTCCGGGTAATCTCCTTAACGGATAGATCGATTTGACTGGGATTTCCACATCAGATAGATAATGTTATTAGGAGTACACACAGAGGGTAGATAATGTTAGTAGGCTCATAAATATGAATTAAAAAGAATTTATAAATAACAACAAATGAATGGAGCTGCTTTATAATTTGATATGATTTTCAATTATAATAATTTAGTCGACCTACCTGACCGACTCCAAGGAAAGGGATAGAAGGTGAATATCATTCACGGACGGAATATCATTCACCGACATTTTTCACACAACGTCCTCTGGTCCCAAACTAAGCTTAACGCTTGTGCTATGGGTACCAGATTACGGATATAATACATATACTACTTCTTTTTTGTAAATACATACATATAATAGATAGAAAATATCCAGACGCAGTACAAATATCTGTGTTCATCACACAAATAAATGCCCTGAGTGGGAATCGAACCCACGACCTCGTGTACGGAAGTCGGTTACACTACCGACTACGCCACGAGGATAATAAGAAGAGGATAGGAGGGATTGATAATAAGGACAGGAGGGAGGGGGTTTGGGCCCCCGGTACCTACTCTCACTCAGCATACAAAACACAACGTTGTTCCATGCTGATTTTCTGTGAGACGGTGGTACTTCCCCGAGCCTTACTTATCCCGATGCTGGGATAAGCAAGGCTACCACTAGAAAATCGAAATTGATAGTCCCGATCAAATGTCAAGATAGCTTAGTTGGCTAAGCGTCTGGAACGGCTATCCAGGTAAAAATCCTGCTAGTAGTTATCATTTTTGATTTCACATTTTCACACTTCATTTTCATTAAGATGATTAATTAAACAAAAGCTGGATGTCATATAAACGCCGTCACCGTCATAAAGTATATGAAAAAGTATATTAAAACGTCGATCGGTCTTCATAAAATAAAATGTAAAAACTAATTCAGATTTATCTCCTCGCTCGTCAGGATGTTAGAAGCATAACAACAGATTATTGTACTTATATGAAATGCTAAAATTTACAGCGTAACGTAAAAACTTTACGATTGTCGCGTATTTACGGGGAGTATGTGACGCGTCGCGCGTAAAATTGAATATCTTGGCGGATGACATTCAATTTGATATGGCACGGCATGAGGTGTGGTTTATGTTGTCGATATTTTGGTCATTTGCGATAGAAGTACTCATATATTTATAATGAAGAATTCTGGATGGATGTTTCGTTTTACGGACTCAAGATGAAACTGTCTGACTTCTATGCCGTCTACAAAATTTATAAACAAACTAGCTGACCCGGCAAACGTTGTTTTGCCATATGAATTATTTCTAGAGTATATAAAAGATATATTATTATATCTTTTTAATCTTTACTTTTAAAATGTATTTGAAAAATTGCGCTCGACGAAACTTGCTGTTATGCTGCTCCCAAGCGTAGGAGTTAGGCAAAACGGGACCCCATTGATCAGCTATCAACCGGGGTTAAAAAATACAAAATGTTATTGAAAAGTAGGGGTTAGTGGTAGGAGGGTAAAAATTTTGGACTAAATGTATTTTTTAATGCCACACCATAAAAAAATTACAGAAAAACACAACACATAACACACAACATAGCATCACGCCTGTATTCCCCAAAGAGAAAGGCAGAGGTGTATTACACACCCACGACTCGCCAGCTATGTTTAAGTCCCACGTAATAGGGGGCGAGCCTATTGACGTCTACCGGGCACATTTCCAAACTCCGAGCTGCTATTGAGAATTTTTCTTTTTAGGAAAAAGCTCAATAACTTTGCCCGACCCGGGGATCAAACCCGAGACCTCATGATTAGCAGTCGCTATACACTACCGCAACACTACGGAGGCAGTTAAAAAGTTAGCTATCCTTAGCACTTAGGGGTATAAAAAATTGTTATATACCTATTCTCATACCTATTGAATATACATATAAAATTTCATCAAAATTGGTCAAGCCGTTTCGGAGGAGTATAAACACTAAAACTGTGACACAAGAATTTTATATATTAGATGGTAATTTATAAACAAATAGAATAATTTAAAATAATTTCCAAAAAGTCGAACGTATGTGCCGTGTGAGCGTATGATTATATTTTATAGGCTGGGTATTGAACTTGACACTGTCAGCTCTTGGTTTTACTCCTGTTTATATTTATTTTGATTTTATAATTACAATAAGAGGGCTTACGCCTGTTAAATATAGATAAGGCGTTGGTACCTACCTACCTATGTACCTACCTACCTATGTACCTACCTACCTATGTACCTACCTACCTATGTACCTACCTACCTATGGTCCCACATTAAACAATTAGATAGTTATATAAAACATCGAATGTAAATAAGAGTACTGGGGATAACTCTGGCATCCAATACAGAGAGAACTGTATCTGTGTGTGTACTGAGTTTCCGTGTGGTGACGGACTAAGAATACAAGTGTCACCACTCCATCCTTTCCCGCGGGTGTTGTACAAGGCGACTAAGGGAAGTAAGCAATTATCACACATTGTATTACTGCTGGTAGAGCTGGGCACTAAGTGTAAAGTACTCACTTGCTATCGGGCCCGAACGGGTCGGTACCACCGTCTTCTGTGACCGGTCATGAAGCCATTTGAATTTGAAATATGAATTTGAATTTGCACGTCAGTGTGTTTTGGCTGTAGTAGAAGATAGCCGTTTATTATTTCGTTTCATATCTGAGAAATGACGTGGTGTGCAGCGGCTTGACAAAACTCTCGGTATAGTTGAGTACATGAGCAGCGGTTTCTACGTATCATCAGATGGGCCATGGCTAGTCTGCCATCATTAGCAATAGAAAAAAGAACATTCAAAAAAAGAAAATTACACTGGAATGAAATACCTATATTTGAAAATATAATATAATTATAAGTATGACTTTATATATAAATTGAGAAACTCATTTCACGAAATAGCGAAAAAAATTTATCTTAATACATAGAATATTGGAAATTCCCATCGCCATTTTGGCAACGTAATCGAGAAAGTTTTTCTAATCAGTAAATATATATATTGCCAATACAAATACAATCTTTATAAGTCTCCAGACTACAATTTAGTCCAGAACATTCTTTAACTAAACAAATTGGCGATATCAATTGAGTTTATCGAGTGATAAACGATTGATTGTTTTTATTGTGAACTGAGCTCTAATTTCACCATACCCTGATTAAATGTCTTGTTACTTACTTATTTATTTATCATCACGCCATCTCCCTTGCGGTGTAGGCAAAGAGAACAGAGTGCTAAAAGGCTCTATTCTTGCATACATCTCTCACTTCCTCAACATTCATAATTCTCTTCATACAAGCTCGCCGGTTTCGGAGACTCTTGACTCCACCTTCTTTCAATACATGACCGATTTGGTCTAGGTAGGTGAGTCTTGGTTTCCCCTTGTACCTACACACTTCCACTTTAGCATTGTATACTCGTTAAGCAAGTCGCACGTCCGGCATTCTTTCCACATATCTGAATCATCGGAACATTGCCTTTCGCATCTTGTTGTTGTTATTTCTCTATGTCTTGATTCGATCAATAATACCATCTTGATCGAAGATGGCTTGTTAAATACTTTATGTGACGGCTATTGAACGTTCGACGACACACCAACAGATTGTGTTATCCGGTTTAATTCGTTATGAATTTCTGTGACCCACAAGATCTAGGCTAAAGCTAGGGATAGGATTAATTAACGTCTGATTTATTAATTATATATTCATATTTATGATAGGAAATATATTAATTTAGCAGATCTGTTGATTAACACAGAGCATGAAAATGTGAAATCGAAAATAACAGCCACGAGCAGTATATGAACCAGCATCTCCTAGATACCGTCCAGATGCTTTGCCAATTCAGCCATCGTGACAATTGCTCAGGACTGCTAATTTCTGTAACACATTCATACTTAACGTCATGGGTGAGGTCCTGCTCGTGACTGTTATTTTCGATTTCACATTTTCACACTGTGTTAAATTATATGGCTAAGCATGTCAAATGTTAAAAATATATATAAAAAAATATCTATTAATTTATAAAGCGAATTGGCTGTTGTCTATATAACAACATGTTGGTTAAACTAGGGCTTAGACTAGGTACTTAATAGTTTTCGTATTATTGAAGTATTAGCAATTTTGTGGTGTTTAATTTGGAGATTAATACTTAAAGATATATTTATACATTTATTAGAGTGTTCTATTTAGGAGTTTTCGATACTGTATCACATCATTTTTGACATCGGGTTTCAATTATTCTCTATCTATCTATACTATAAAGCTGTAACAGAGCTGTGTCTGTATATTTAAGATATTTGAGAAAAAAACACTTTATAAGGCTATATAAGCATGTCTAAACATAAAACTACTTTTTTTATAAACTGTTTATCTGTTTGTACGTACGCGCATCTACTATCTGAACGGATTTTTTTTATCTAAACTACTGAACGGATTTTGATGCAATTTTTTTATGTGATAGCTCTTGATTAGAACTTAAAAACCGGTGTACATTTTATCCCACTACTATATTGGGAACTTGAGATATAACCTAAAAACTAGCTTTTGGCTACGGCAGAGTCGTGGGCAAAAGAGGCTAGTTGATTAATATTTATATACATTTGACATTTGTGAACACGTCCAAAGGTTTCCGCTGAGGCTCAGTGAGGTATGTTTTTAAACTTTTCTAAAGAATTATCTTTACTTTTTTCCGGGTGAGGGAGTAAAAACTCAAGTATGTATAACTATCAAAGCAGCCATAAAGATTTTATTACTCTTCTTAATTCGTAGAGCCCACATCAAACCTACTTGGTATATTCTTAGATAATCAAAATTAAATCAGTCGGTAACTATCTGCTTATTCTCTGTATCATCAAAGTGAATTTTTAACTTTTATGGCTGTGAAGTTCCGATTATATGATAAGACCATAGATTAGTATATACAAAATCGACTTAAGCTTTGATTTGTATTTATATAACCCTTCATTTACTTTCTAGCTAATGGTTGTCTGGCAGAAATCGCGATTTGTGATAAGGTCGTTAATTATGCATTAGTTTAATAAATTACTAACTTAACAAACATAGCATCACGCCTGTATTCCCCGAAGGGGTAGGCAGAGGTGTATTACACACCCACGACTCGCCAGCTATGTTTAAGTCCCACGTAATAGGGGGCGAGCCTTTAGAAGTCCACTGTAAACAAAACAAAATACTTTACAATCAAATTATAAAACCATAACACAGCTGTGTCTGCAATTTGAAGATATTTGATAAAAAATACTGCACTGGTCTATGCGGATCGCTCTGATCCGAAAACGTTTTTTTAGGATATCTGTTTGTATGTTTGTTCACTCGTCACGCAAAAACTACTGAACGGATTTTTATGAAACTTTATTGATTGATAGCTCTTGATTAGATTTAAAAACTGGTGGACGTTTTATCCTGCTACTATATATTTCACGAACCTGAGATATCACCTAAAAAGTTTTTGATTTGGCACGGCATGAGGTGTGGTTTATGTTGTCGATATTTTGGTCATTTGCGATAGAAGTACTCATATATTTATAATGAAGAATTCTGGATGGATGTTTCGTTTTACGGACTCAAGATGAAACTGTCTGACTTCTATGCCGTCTACAAAATTTATAAACAAACTAGCTGACCCGGCAAACGTTGTTTTGCCATATGAATTATTTCTAGAGTATATAAAAGATATATTATTATATCTTTTTAATCTTTACTTTTAAAATGTATTTGAAAAATTGCGCTCGACGAAACTTGCTGTTATGCTGCTCCCAAGCGTAGGAGTTAGGCAAAACGGGACCCCATTGATCAGCTATCAACCGGGGTTAAAAAATACAAAATGTTATTGAAAAGTAGGGGTTAGTGGTAGGAGGGTAAAAATTTTGGACTAAATGTATTTTTTAATGCCACACCATAAAAAAATTACAGAAAAACACAACACATAACACACAACATAGCATCACGCCTGTATTCCCCAAAGAGAAAGGCAGAGGTGTATTACACACCCACGACTCGCCAGCTATGTTTAAGTCCCACGTAATAGGGGGCGAGCCTATTGACGTCTACCGGGCACATTTCCAAACTCCGAGCTGCTATTGAGAATTTTTCTTTTTAGGAAAAAGCTCAATAACTTTGCCCGACCCGGGGATCAAACCCGAGACCTCATGATTAGCAGTCGCTATACACTACCGCAACACTACGGAGGCAGTTAAAAAGTTAGCCATCCTTAGCACTTAGGGGTATAAAAAATTGTTATATACCTATTCTCATACCTATTGAATATACATATAAAATTTCATCAAAATTGGTCAAGCCGTTTCGGAGGAGTATAAACACTAAAACTGTGACACAAGAATTTTATATATTAGATGGTAATTTATAAACAAATAGAATAATTTAAAATAATTTCCAAAAAGTCGAACGTATGTGCCGTGTGAGCGTATGATTATATTTTATAGGCTGGGTATTGAACTTGACACTGTCAGCTCTTGGTTTTACTCCTGTTTATATTTATTTTGATTTTATAATTACAATAAGAGGGCTTACGCCTGTTAAATATAGATAAGGCGTTGGTACCTACCTACCTATGTACCTACCTACCTATGTACCTACCTACCTATGTACCTACCTACCTATGTACCTACCTACCTATGGTCCCACATTAAACAATTAGATAGTTATATAAAACATCGAATGTAAATAAGAGTACTGGGGATAACTCTGGCATCCAATACAGAGAGAACTGTATCTGTGTGTGTACTGAGTTTCCGTGTGGTGACGGACTAAGAATACAAGTGTCACCACTCCATCCTTTCCCGCGGGTGTTGTACAAGGCGACTAAGGGAAGTAAGCAATTATCACACATTGTATTACTGCTGGTAGAGCTGGGCACTAAGTGTAATGTACTCACTTGCTATCGGGCCCGAACGGGTCGGTACCACCGTCTTCTGTGACCGGTCATGAAGCCATTTGAATTTGAAATATGAATTTGAATTTGCACGTCAGTGTGTTTTGGCTGTAGTAGAAGATAGCCGTTTATTATTTCGTTTCATATCTGAGAAATGACGTGGTGTGCAGCGGCTTGACAAAACTCTCGGTATAGTTGAGTACATGAGCAGCGGTTTCTACGTATCATCAGATGGGCCATGGCTAGTCTACCATCATTAGCAATAGAAAAAAGAACATTCAAAAAAAGAAAATTACACTGGAATGAAATACCTATATTTGAAAATATAATATAATTATAAGTATGACTTTATATATAAATTGAGAAACTCATTTCACGAAATAGCGAAAAAAATTTATCTTAATACATAGAATATTGGAAATTCCCATCGCCATTTTGGCAACGTAATCGAGAAAGTTTTTCTAATCAGTAAATATATATATTGCCAATACAAATACAATCTTTATAAGTCTCCAGACTACAATTTAGTCCAGAACATTCTTTAACTAAACAAATTGGCGATATCAATTGAGTTTATCGAGTGATAAACGATTGATTGTTTTTATTGTGAACTGAGCTCTAATTTCACCATACCCTGATTAAATGTCTTGTTACTTACTTATTTATTTATCATCACGCCATCTCCCTTGCGGTGTAGGCAAAGAGAACAGAGTGCTAAAAGGCTCTATTCTTGCATACATCTCTCACTTCCTCAACATTCATAATTCTCTTCATACAAGCTCGCCGGTTTCGGAGACTCTTGACTCCACCTTCTTTCAATACATGACCGATTTGGTCTAGGTAGGTGAGTCTTGGTTTCCCCTTGTACCTACACACTTCCACTTTAGCATTGTATACTCGTTAAGCAAGTCGCACGTCCGGCATTCTTTCCACATATCTGAATCATCGGAACATTGCCTTTCGCATCTTGTTGTTGTTATTTCTCTATGTCTTGATTCGATCAATAATACCATCTTGATCGAAGATGGCTTGTTAAATACTTTATGTGACGGCTATTGAACGTTCGACGACACACCAACAGATTGTGTTATCCGGTTTAATTCGTTATGAATTTCTGTGACCCACAAGATCTAGGCTAAAGCTAGGGATAGGATTAATTAACGTCTGATTTATTAATTATATATTCATATTTATGATAGGAAATATATTAATTTAGCAGATCTGTTGATTAACACAGAGCATGAAAATGTGAAATCGAAAATAACAGCCAAGAGCAGTATATGAACCAGCATCTCCTAGATACCGTCCAGATGCTTTGCCAATTCAGCCATCGTGACAATTGCTCAGGACTGCTAATTTCTGTAACACATTCATACTTAACGTCATGGGTGAGGTCCTGCTCGTGACTGTTATTTTCGATTTCACATTTTCACACTGTGTTAAATTATATGGCTAAGCATGTCAAATGTTAAAAATATATATAAAAAAATATCTATTAATTTATAAAGCGAATTGGCTGTTGTCTATATAACAACATGTTGGTTAAACTAGGGCTTAGACTAGGTACTTAATAGTTTTCGTATTATTGAAGTATTAGCAATTTTGTGGTGTTTAATTTGGAGATTAATACTTAAAGATATATTTATACATTTATTAGAGTGTTCTATTTAGGAGTTTTCGATACTGTATCACATCATTTTTGACATCGGGTTTCAATTATTCTCTATCTATCTATACTATAAAGCTGTAACAGAGCTGTGTCTGTATATTTAAGATATTTGAGAAAAAAACACTTTATAAGGCTATATAAGCATGTCTAAACATAAAACTACTTTTTTTATAAACTGTTTATCTGTTTGTACGTACGCGCATCTACTATCTGAACGGATTTTTTTTATCTAAACTACTGAACGGATTTTGATGCAATTTTTTTATGTGATAGCTCTTGATTAGAACTTAAAAACCGGTGTACATTTTATCCCACTACTATATTGGGAACTTGAGATATAACCTAAAAACTAGCTTTTGGCTACGGCAGAGTCGTGGGCAAAAGAGGCTAGTTGATTAATATTTATATACATTTGACATTTGTGAACACGTCCAAAGGTTTCCGCAGAGGCTCAGTGAGGTATGTTTTTAAACTTTTCTAAAGAATTATCTTTACTTTTTTCCGAGTGAGGGAGTAAAAACTCAAGTATGTATAACTATCAAAGCAGCCATAAAGATTTTATTACTCTTCTTAATTCGTAGAGCCCACATCAAACCTACTTGGTATATTCTTAGATAATCAAAATTAAATCAGTCGGTAACTATCTGCTTATTCTCTGTATCATCAAAGTGAATTTTTAACTTTTATGGCTGTGAAGTTCCAATTATATGATAAGACCATAGATTAGTATATACAAAATCGACTTAAGCTTTGATTTGTATTTATAAACCCTTCATTTACTTTCTAGCTAATGGTTGTCTGGCAGAAATCGCGATTTGTGATAAGGTCGTTAATTATGCATTAGTTTAATAAATTACTAACTTAACAAACATAGCATCACGCCTGTATTCCCCGAAGGGGTAGGCAGAGGTGTATTACACACCCACGACTCGCCAGCTATGTTTAAGTCCCACGTAATAGGGGGCGAGCCTTTAGAAGTCCACTGTAAACAAAACAAAATACTTTACAATCAAATTATAAAACCATAACACAGCTGTGTCTGCAATTTGAAGATATTTGATAAAAAATACTGCACTGGTCTATGCGGATCGCTCTGATCCGAAAACGTTTTTTTAGGATATCTGTTTGTATGTTTGTTCACTCGTCACGCAAAAACTACTGAACGGATTTTTATGAAACTTTATTGATTGATAGCTCTTGATTAGATTTAAAAACTGGTGGACGTTTTATCCTGCTACTATATATTTCACGAACCTGAGATATCACCTAAAAAGTTTTTGTCTGCGGCGGAGTTGCCGGCGAAGTTTATTACGTAATATTTTCCCACAATCATCAGTTCGTCTATTTACTTATCTAAATGTTTAATTATTATATTAACCTTAAGTCACGCTCTATATAATAGTACTCGGAGTCAGCATTATTCACTATGTTAATTTTCATAGTCACCAAATCTATTAAGTAACATTTAAGAAAATGCATTTTTTTAGTTTGTGTAGTGGCGCAAACCAGTGCTGCTGGTAAATTTAAATTTACATCACAGATAATAAAAATACACGTTAATTTTACAACGCATTTCTCACTGAAACAAACATCAGTAAGATAGGTAGAAACTCAAAGTATCCGCTCTGTAGTCGAACCAATCTATAAGTATAAAATTCTAAAAATAAACAGCATGAACATTAAAGCAACAAATCATTCACGCGTTGTGATTGAACATAAACGCGCTGTACTCGATATAAATACATTTGTTTAGTTTCGCTATGCTATTTCGAAGGCGGAAACAGGGAAATGCAATTTCACTTGATGTGCGTTTATTTATTAACTGTTCCTGTTTATCATTTAAAATCCTGTAAATGTAGTTCTGCAATAGGGCGCATTACACTTTAGGGCATTAGGTAAAGTATTAGCCACACAACCGCTTGTTGCAGCGTTTTGGGCAAGCACATGTTTTTCCGTATACGATGAAAGTATGACTGCTGGATAGATAAAAAATGATCTATATACATTTCACAAAATTTACAATTATTCACAAAACACCCTACTCGTGTTTACAAATGTCATGCATGCGTATATACATGAATATTTAAACAAATTAGACGAACACTCATCTCCGGAGCAGACAATATATATATATGTTGTTAATTGGACCCCACGCGGATATTCCCAGCTGCCAGTTACCATTTAGGGGTGGTCCCTTGTAATATCCTTGAGGGGTAAGCAATTTAAAAACATCACGCTATAAACACAGGGTCCTGGCAAGTTGTTTCAAGCGCTGAAAGGCGATTTGCATTTGACAAATTTTTCGACGTCCCTTGCTCTTGAATTAATGATTTTGCGTGACGAGCTGAGCCGAATAATTGAGCGGAAAATATACATTTTTAGCCACAACTTAGATGTGAGACTGCGAGCGATTGGCGGGGAGCGATAAGCGTGGCGTACAATTGTCCCTTTTCTTATTGTAAAGCTAGGCAGTCGTCCTCCTAATCCTAGTTTTTACTATTCTTACTAACGTGCGATCTTATTAACGCGTGTGAAAGTGAATTTCTTTCTTTGTTTGTTAAATACCGTGAGATCATTAAACGATCATTGTGACATTTGACGAACCTATAGTTTTGATCGCAGTAAAGGCCTTACGTTATATTTTATCCCAACAAATAGGACGATTTATATGCGATAGATATTTGCTGCTGTTATGATTAGGGAGTGATTAAAGTGTTTATATTAAACTAGGATATGAGACGTAATGGATGCCAAACCATGTCACTGCCATTATGACGATTGTAACTAAAAATCTCCATTGTGGTCCCACGGGTTCATCCAAAAGTATTTTAGATGATAAGTTATAGAGATCCGATAATTTAATCATATTTTTTTTACTCGTACATAATCTTTTATAAAAATTCTTATGTATTACTTATTACAACTACGTATAACAAAATGTGTATATTGTGAAAGTGGAAAAAGAGAGCTTTACTGCGAGCAGGATTCGAACCTGCGTCCCATCCAATGCAGGGAAAGGCTCTGGATCAGAAAGCTATCACAGTCACCTACTCGTAATGGTGACCCATGCATTTGCATACAGTTTATCCTAATATAGTAAATTTAATTTTGCAATTAAAAATCAAACTAACATTCACAAATAATTAGTTATTTAAAGTTGCTAAACATGTTAAGTACTAAAATACAGATCAAAAATGTGTATTAAATATTATTTCTGTAAATCAAATCGCTACAACGAGCCATGCCACCTCAGCCTTACATTGGTAACAAATGGATGCCGGAATTAACGTTTTGTTAATAATATTTATGGTAATCGTTTTAATATAAAAAGCAAATTTGTTTGTTATGTCTTCGTACCATATACAGAGTCAGTCATAGCGCCCGACATATTTATAATCAGCTCAAGTCTTCGCATATTTAGACGATTTCTTATTATCGTCTCTGAACCATCTGGTGTCAGATCTAAAGAAAACTGATGCATATAGCATCTGCATCACTACCTAATTTCATTTTTTCCTTAGAAATTACAGGAATTAATATTGTAAATAAGAAATGTGCAAGTTACATTTTGATCTGTATTTTAGCACATGACATGCTCAGCTACTTTAAAGTACAAATTATTTGTAAATGTGGAAAAAGAGAACTTTAGTGGGAGTGGGACTCGAGCCTGCGTCCCTTCCAATCCGGGAGTGCTCTAAGCAGGCTAAGCTATCGCACTAACCAACGGCTTTATAGGCCTGTCTAAACGCAGAACAGTTATTTTATATAATACTTTCTGATATTTACGCGAATGTTACACATTTTGAAATAAAACTGCGTTTACGGAATCTATCGCGTTTTCTTGATTTTACTACTATCCCGACGTAAAATTTAAAAAAAAAAAAAATTTAAACTTTATTAGCTCTCAGTAATACCGTACAAAATTTAATAATTTTAATAATCCATAACAGTTGTTGCCTACTGAGTTTTCTGGCCGGATCTATCTCAGTCAGGCCGCGTTCCGATCCGGTGGTAGCTTCTTAGTCTTAGCTTTTGGCAAAATCAATATATTTAATAATATAAACTAATAACCAAGATTGTCTTCTTACTGGTAGTAATTGGTAGTTTGTGGTAGAATTTTTGAGCACTAAATAAAAACAAAAATTTTACAATTTAAAGAGTATTATACTCATTTTAATATACTAACTTAAAGTCTCATACATTGTAAGCATAAAAATTTGAAGTAGATATTTTCACTGTGTTTCTAAACGAATATTAGGTGGGTTAAAATAAATAAACCAAAAATTTTGTAAAATCATATACTGTGGGTAGATGAAACCGTTGAAATAACATATCAGCCTTGGACGTCTATCATCTAAGTCCACCCGTGATCATGAATGCTGTAAAGTATTCGAAACATCGGGATAGTAGTAAAATCAAGTAAACGCGATAGATTCCGTAAACGTAGTTTTATTTCAAAGTTATTTTATATTTTTGTCTGTTTATCTGTTTGTTCGTTCGCGCATCACGCAAAAATTACTGAACTGATTTTGATGCAACCTTTTTTATTAGGTAGCTCTTGATTAGACTTAAAAACTGGTATACATATTATCCCGCTACAATGTCAGAAATCTCAGATATAGCTCAAAAACTAGCAAAGGCTAGTTAGGTATTTATAAATCTCTCAAAAAAGGATTATCGTGAGTGTGCCTCTGACTTTTGAAAACTTCTAGCGAGAATGCCCTAGGCACGCCTAGGGCCGGCTCGATCGGGGAAGCACCTTCCTCTCACAAAAGATCAGCGTGTAACAACGGCAGTTACTCCTGTTGTTGTTTTTCGTATGGTGAGTGTGCGCGCCGGAGGCCCAAATCCCCTCCCTATCCTCTTCTTGTTATTCTTGCTATCCACCTCCTATACCTTTCCTTGGAGATGGCGGCACGGTAGTGATGCCTCTGGTGTTGCTAGCGTCTATAGGCTACGGTAACCGCTTAACATCAGGTGGGCCGTATGCTTATTGGTCACCCACGTTGTATAAAAAAGAGACACTTGATTAACAGTGAAATAGGGTTGATGATACGATTAGGATTTTAATTATAATACAGGGTAATTTTTTAACCAGTGCGCAAACTTTTTTTGGTGGTTCTATATCAGTAATAGAACACATTTCCATTAATCGTGGTGGACACCAATCTTACGAGCAGCTGAAGCTTTATTTTCTGCATTTTGATGGTCCTAAGCCCATGAAAGTATAAAGGAAAAATTGGAACTACTCTTACAAATAACTTCAGGTCACGACCTAAACTTTAAAAAGTTTATTTCGAATCTGATAAAATTAGCGGTCAGCAACCCGCATAGATACCTACGCGTCAGCGCATTGACCAAGCGCCGATGTAGGTATCTACGAAAGCGCTCAAGTAGTGTGACAATAAAATCTGTTTCAAAAGTAAAACCTTTCGTTAGCGATAACTTTATTTTTTAGTACTAAGACATATCAAAATAAAAAATATGTGTTTATTAAAATTTGCTTTAGTATATTTTCTCTAAATTTGCGCACTGGTTAAAAAAATTACATCGTATAACTTAACTCCTTATTTTAGACAATTCATTTACTCTGACTTGTAGTTGGTGAAGCTATTGTCTAATATACTCTAAATTGTAATGCAACCCATTAATTAAATCTCTAAGCCACTAAATTAGCATTTACAACCTGGCATTTCTGGCAACGTCTGGCAAACTCGTGCTTGAAAACAATAAGCCGCCAGCAATGCAGGTGTGGCTGTTAATTTAACACGGCACGGGCATTATTTGGCATTGTGCCAACTGCCAACCCTCATTACTCACTAGCCCATCATTATGCCAGATATTTAATTTTAACTATTCCTTTATGTTCAACGTTAGTTTAAACTATTGGTGTATTAAGAAAATAAAATGTAAGATATTTAAAGTGACAACTGTCTAATACGGAAACGTTACTCAAATCTGTTATTCAAAAACTTCCTAATAATGAAAACGAAATATTCTTTTAAATTTCTCAAGTGACACTTTAATGTAATCCGTTTCTTTTTTTGTGAAAAAGCTCTATGGGTAGATTCAGACATCTATACAATTTAGTTTACGAGGCATCTTAAAATAAAATATTTAAATAAATAATTATAACAGTTAAGTAAATAAAATAGATTTTAATTTATTTTGTGTTTTTATTGGCAATGAGCATTGGCCAGGCCCATCGTTTAATAACCACTGGCGAAGAAAGATTCTCGAGTGGCCCTTACGTACTGGGTGGTGCAACGTGGGACGGCCTCCAACCAGGTAGGCCGATGATCTGGTTAAAGCCGTAGGAAGACGTTGGATGCGACACAGGTCCGCCCGTTGTGGCGTTATCTTGAAGACTCCTAAGTCCAACAGTGGACGTATGATAGATAGACAGATATAAGATAGACCTTGATGCATACATATATCGTGTGTTCCTATGGAAGATTTTTTAAAGCCACCGCTTCTTTAATTTGAGTCCAACTAATAGGCGACTAAATGATCTAAAATTTTATATGACGGATCAATATAGTAACAAGAAAATCTAAACCTTGCATTATGTTTACCCAACCACAAATACATCTCCTGGAAAACAGTCCCAGATGCTTTGCCAATTCAGCCATCGTGACATCCGCTCGGGACTACTAACTTCGATAACACAATCACATTCCTTCTTAATGCCTTGGATGACGCAGGTTCAAATCCTGCTTGTAACTATCGTTTTCGATTTCATATTTTTTTTGTGTTCTGATAAAGGGCCGGGCATGTCAAGTACTTAAAATATACACAAATCAAAATACTTACAGTATGTCTTTGTTTTTAAATATTAAAGATATAATTAAATTACGCTATTATAAAGCATTTGCCACATCATAAATTTTCATGAAGGTTTAATGCAAATAATTTACGTAAAATTATTATTTTTTCAACATTTGATACTATAGACCAAGTTTTCAACTAAAAGTAGTTACGTAGCGATATAGTAATAAACAAAAAGGAAGAGTATTGAGTATAATAAAATCGAGATCTCCAACAATAGTTTTATACTGTGGATAAATTGATAACTACGTGATTCCTTCTACAGTCAACAGATTTACTGAAACACTGATATAATAGATTACATTGTTTTCCCCCAGTTTTGCTTTGATAAATAATAGTTTCAGTCATACTTTGAACAACTCTGCAGATTTATAAACAATGAAACAAATAGCTAACGTAAACGAGTATATAACTCTCTACGCAGACCTTACAAGTTAAATAAAATTACTTCGAATAAAACATCATGAGTCATCATATTCGTAGTAAATGCTACATAGAACCCTTCATTTTTCAATAAAACTCAACAAATCCAACCGAAATAAAGACGTCAAATATTATTAGTCCACCCAAACGCCACAGAAACTAATAGTCATTTGAAAGTTGTAGGGATTTATCGGCGCCCAACGTGGGGCCTATTCATTGCGGCTTTATGTCTTCGTAACAAAGTTTACTTTTCCTAACGTGAAATAAAATTATTTGAATGCTTAGCGCGATCTATCAAATGTTGGCTTCAATAAATCTACTACACCGTGTGTTGCTAATCTGTGCCCCACGTCTGGGCGCCAACAGCGGAACGTGCAATTTTTCAAGCAGTTCTTTTAAGGATTCCGGTTTTGCGTACGAATCAGTTATAAACTTGTAAAGAAATTGTCTGGAGAGGATATCATTTTGCTGGTATAATCAAATTTGATTTATTGTGTCGGGTTTACCGTATTGTTTTTATTTTCTTTTTTATATAAAAGGTCTTATAGTGTACCGCCAGCTGGTAATAGCAACGTAGTTATTGAAAGTAAATAGATATTATTTAGATTTTTTTATATACTTTTTTAGCATTTGACATGCTTAGGCATATACATTAAACACAAAGTGAAAAATGTGAAATCGAAAATAACAGTCACGAGCAGGATTTGAACCTGCATCTCCTGGATACCGTCCAGATGCTTTGCCAATTCAGCCATCGTGACCACTGCTCTCGACTGCTAATTTCGATAACACATTCTTCACTTAATTTTACAATTACGCAGACGTCACTCAAGACGTTAAGAATGAATGTGTTATCGAAATTAGCAGTCGAGAGCAGTGGTCACGATGGCTGAATTGGCAAAGCATCTGGACGGTATCCAGGAGATGCAGGTTCAAATCCTGCTCGTGACTGTTATTTTCGATTTCACATTCTTCACTTTGTGTTTAATAAATAGATATTGTTTAGAAGGAGTGATAGCTATTAAAAAACAAGCCCTGCACTGACAGTGGTATCGAGTTCGATACCCAGACAGAGTTCACCTCGCGTGGCTCATATATCTGATTCTTCGTATTTCGTCATTTAATGAATTTGTTTACAAATTAATTTTTTTGTTTATTTAGCTAACGAAATCACAGGTAACAGCTATTCAGCAAAATTATGGTTGATGTTTATTCACATTGGTCAACAAACAAAAAATACTTAGTTACATCACGCAAAAACTACTGAACGGATTTTGAAGAAACATATTTGTTTGGTAGCTCTTGATTAGACTCAAAAACCGATACCTACATTTTATCCCACCACTATAAAAACTACATTTTTTCTGTCGTAGAGCCGCTGGAAAAATATCTAAACATGCAAACACCAAAATAGATAGTAGAATAATATTAATAGATAGTAGAATTGTGGTTTGTTTCGTAAAATATAATTTTTTACCTTATTAGAAGTATGAAACTAATGAAACTATTGACCTTTGGAAGATCTTGATGTTATTTAGAGGACCAGTCGGCCACTTCCCCATATGAAGAGCATATCAAACCCGCTAAGTAGCAAATAAACTCCTATTAAAGAAAGACATTACAAGTTCCTATTTGGAAAAAGAAAATGTCACCAAGGATGCACTTCTCAGACGCAAAATCCTGAGCTACACCGTATATCTTTCAGATGCTGGGCCAAAAGTATACTAGCTCTTGCTAATTATTGCGTTTTCTGATGGTCCGATATGGGCCGCAGATTGCAGCCGCAGGCGGTATTGCGACCTGTGGCTACAGTTGACCGCATTGTTGCCTGCAGTCGCCTTTTCTATTCCAAGACGGACTGAAAACCGCATATTTCGCGGTTGCAGGATTCAGTTAGTTTCTAGAGAAGTAGTTAAGAGCTCTGCAGTCCGCGGCACCACTAGTCCTGCGGTTAGTCGCAGCTGCGTGCCGTGGCCGCACGCTGCAGTGTCGCGTTGCTCGGAATAATTTTTATAGAAATTCATAGATACCAGTAGTGTTGCTTGCAGTTTGCGGTTGCACCCTTGTCGGACTTGTGCCTTAATGCTGTGAATTAGTATCTAAACATATATTATTGATGATGTAAACACTATCCAAGACTAACGACTTACCTTAGTTACTGTTCGCAAAGATATTCTAACTAGGTTACCGGTTACATTTGTGCAGCTCACCCTCCGATTTCTCGAAGTTTTGTCGGACATTTACATTGTTATTCCACCGATGCAAACCATTTCGTTCGATTGGAAGGACCGTGAGGCTAAGATGTCCAACTCTATACTGTATACTGCGGACTCGTCCCAAGATTTCTTTATTTCCTATCCTGAAATATATAATTGGTTTTGTTTTTGACCTTACGCGCCTTACTGACCAGGCTGACCTTTACTTCGCATGCTCAGGCCACACTAACGGGTAACGTCTTTAACTATCGCGATGGGGTACGTTTAACGTTGGTGTAGCCACACAGGCACAAAGAATTAGCATTTCCATACAAATGCTGCCAGCCTTATGGGCATCTTACCCAATGACAGTGTTGCGAAGGAATTCTTCGATGTTTATGAGGAGTTGTCTGTAAATATTATCATTGTAGGTATATACAATTACATTAATTAGATTGTTTTATATTAAATTTATATTTTCAAGTTATTTTTAGGAGTACCTATGTATAGTTATATTTAATTTGTATAATACATATATTAAATTTATTAATCTCTGTTAACATAATTATATTGATATTTTTTTTACTATTAAATATGTCTGACTTAGAGTGTCTAAGAGATGTTATCGAATTTGTATACGCACCCGTCTCAGACCAATAACTTCTGGAGCGAAAGACTATTATAAAGCTCTCAACCCAGCGGTAATAGTAGTAGTTTCTTATTTTATTTTTAGTATTTCTTATTACAAAATCTAAACTTTTTATGAAAACAGCAAATGTCCAGGCTTTTTATTAAATATGGCCTAACAACTTGAGGCGTCTTGCTTATTGAGTTTAGTAGTTCCGTTCGACGCAAAAATATAATTTAACCAATAGCGCACATTGCGCATTTGCTTTAAGTGGTATTTTTTTCTCGGGGCACATTGGATATTCAGAGTATGGAAGTACTATGTCTGGGAGTAAGTTTCCAATCATCTGCATCGCAGTATATAATATGATTTACTTTCAAAAGGAAACATATTAGAATTTTCATAAATCTTGTAGGAATTAATATCTACCTATATGAGAACAAATTGAAGTAATTTGTGTAGACGCTATGTTTTTTTTTTAAATTGCCTAAGGTGGCAGACGAGCCACGACTGTAGATAATTGGTAACCGTCGCTCATGGACTCGACTATACTGGGAGTATTGTCAAGCCGCTGCTCACCATTTTATTTCAGATGTGAAATGAAAGAATTAACGGCTATCTCCTGCTATAACCAAAACACACTGGTTTGGTGCATGGCTGGTTATACAGGAGATGGTGGTACCAACCCGTTCGGGCTCGATAACAAGCGAGCCTTCCCATTTGCTATCCAGCCCTACCACCAGTAGTTTTTATTCAGATTATATGTTTGTATGGAATTTTGTCCTATACAATAAATGGATAAAGGGGGATCTTTTCATTGTGGATAGCTTATTTTATTGTATGCTTACTAAACACGATCTTCTTAGTACAGACACCCTAAAACAATGAAAAGTAATTAAATCAAATTACGCTATGCAGAGCTTTCTTTATCTATCAGTACATTCGTAGCTTATATATATGTCGACGCAAGACTAACATAAACATTAACAATATTAATTTTTAGATAAAATTTAACAACTAAATATAACATAGCATCTCGCCTGTATTCCGCGAAGGGGTAGGCAGAGGTATATTACACACCCACGACTCACCAGCTATGTTTAAGTCCCACGTAATAGGGGGCGAGTCTATTGACGTTGTAATATTATCTAAATCCTCTTTTCTAATATTACCTAAATCCTTTTTTCTAAATAGATTACAAATGATAGGCCTAAAAGAAAAGAAACATTTATTTTAAAATTAAGTCTGAACCTCGAACAGTCAAGTGTTACGGGGAAAAATCCCTAACAATGAAATAAAATTAAAAATTTACAATTTAATTTAAAAAAAAAATAACAAAATTAATTAATTATTTAAAAATACAGATTCCGAATTTAATTTAAAAAAAAGAAGCGAGCAATGAGAAATCAGGGGGTGGTTCGCAACTCAGGGGATTGTCCCCAAGACCGTCACCTACGGGTACTCAACTGCGGGGGGGAGGCGCGCACATGTATGAGGGCGGGTGAAGCCGGCGCATCCGGCGCTGGAACCGGACCCGTAGGGCAGCCGCAACCCGGTAGGCCGTAACCCGAATCTCTAGCGCAGCCAGGAACAGTACTTGAACTTGAATTCGGTCCGAGCGAAAAAAAGAACTACCTCCTGTTCCCTATTTATATTTTTACTCTAATAATACCCCCTTCTAAGATTAAACTTGCCATCTCTTTTTAGCGCTGTTGCCTCGTCTTATTCATTGGTGGATAGTTTTTTGTTCTAGAACTTTCCTATCCATACGCTTGCGATTGGAGTAGCCATAGAACGTTCTCGAACCCTGGTGTACTCTTTTCGCATCCGGGATCGCATGCTGGCCATATATGGTAATAATATTTGATTCTGGCCTTTGTGGGAGTGGATTCATGCGATCCATTGGCGATAATCTAACTGGGTAGGGAGTCTAGGCAACCGCTCGTATTTTAAATTTGCGGATATGGTATCCAGTATCAATTGAATATGCGACTTACTACTAACTACTACACTAATTTATATAGTAATTTGTTTGGTTACATCGTAGCACAAGTTCGAAGAAAAAGCTATATAAACTGGAACATAGACGATTCTGATTAATTCTAGACGCAGGCATGGTCCTGTAAACATAGCAGAAGATTCTGATTCATTCTAGACTCGGGCATGGACCTGTAAACAACTCTTGATTTTGGACTCGGACCTGGTCCTATTGAGATAGCTGTCAAAGCTGCGAATTGAATTAAAGTTTTCTTGAAAAGTTGTCAAGGCTCTTCTGAAGATTGTCTTGAAGTTTTGGTTCTTCACTGGAGGCCGTTTCAGATATTTCAGGTGTGATCTGTTGGACCTCAAGGTCTGGTTCTGAGACCGGGCCTGGCCTTCTAGAACGGAAGGGATTGTACGGAATACTAAAGGGAGTGAACCTTTGTACATGTACGGAATGCTAAAGGGAGTGAACCTTTGTACATGTACGGAATGCTAAAGGGAGTGGTCCTTTGTACAAGAACATATTTTGAGGTATCTAAGTGTTGCTGTGAATAAATCTCTAGGTAAAGACAGTAACCTAATTAACGTATTTTGTTATTTATTAAATTTTATTTCAATCTATTTCCTATTTAATTTCTTTTAAGACCCCTAGGTAGGTCCTAAATAATTGTGGCGTGACGGCTTCACCGTTACCGGCCGTTCACGTCTACCGGGCACATTTCCAAACTCCGGGCTGCTACTGAAAATTTTTCTTTTTAGGAAATGGCTCAATAACATTGCCCGACCCGGGGATCGAACCCAATACCTCATGATTAGCAGTCGCATACACTACGGCTACATCACCGAGGTAGTTAATATAACTTGTATAGGTTTAAATTCATTTAGATTCGATTGTTATAGTCAGTTGGCTATGTTTCAATGTAAAAGACTGTGTTATGCTTTGCAGTTACTATAACAGCAAACTATAACTAAAGTTTTTTCAAGCTTAGTTTTTAAAACAAGTTATGTATTGATAAATTCATTCCTTGATTAATAAGAGATATGCACGAGTATAAACAACCATCTAGGCTAATTATTGTTTAACGTAAATAGTTGATTGAACTACTGTTAATCAAGCGGAAAGCGTAGTACACATTTAAAATGTTTAAAATATTCTAACCAATAGAATCAATTCAATGTTAACAATTAAGTGCAAAAATAGTAAAACGAATTATAAATAATATAACGATTTTACATTAAAATAAAACCGATATTATGTGCTGAAGAAAACATACAGCATTGTATATGAAGAAGCAATGTATGCTGACGTCACCATTACGCGGTCAATTCAAATAAATCAAATAGTTTAACCGGAAGTGCAGTAGGTGGCGCTGCTTTAACACCAGCTAATTTAAAATATTTAATGTAATTTTGTACAATATAATGTGTAATTGTTGGTTATTCCAAATAAATAATATCGGTGTTATTTTAATGTAAAACCGTTATATTGATGTGCCTTCGGAATACATACACCTTTGTATATGAAGACGTGTTTGTTATCTGCTGGTGAAACAATATTAAACACAACGCTATGATGATCTGATTAAAAGAAGTTTATATTTTAAATTATAAGACGCATAGTCACAACATATATTTATTTATGAAGCAAAATTCTGTGCTATGATGCTAAGCAAAGCATTTTTATACATTGCATAAAATAAGTTTAAGCTATTTTAAGTAACAATCATCCTAAGAATCATAACATTAATCTATTTCAAATAACAATTTTTATGCTCATAACAGAATAAATCAATACATTAGGTAGGATAAATTTATTAAATATCGATTTATGTAGATGTGAACGTTTTAAAGAATAGATTACGCCTATCACCTGATAGTGAATTTCCTCGTGGAAATTCTATTTCACGGCAATAATGATTAAAAAATGTATTGGGCGATTTCCAATTGCCCCGTGACAAAATATCGTCTATTGATTGATTGTCTAACCATCTGAGAGAGGTAACTGCCGCCCTATAACTACCTGGAGATGCATGAATTCCACTATCCCTAAGGACTGTCCGGATCCAGTTTGCAATTACAGTGCGTGAAGCAGCTTTTGTTTTACTGGACACCGTGATAAAAAGATGATCGAGTCCGTTCACTTCATTTCTCATGGCACTAGACTTTTCTATCAACAATTTAACCAAAGTTACAGGACATATGTTTTTAACAGGATGTTTGGAAAGTTTCCATGCTGTTTGTCTATAATTATGTGTATCAGTTTTGGATCCGAACATCGGTATAAGATATATATCCTCCCCGTCACCAAAAAAGTTGTCCCCTGATATTTTGAGCAGCGTGAGGTCATGAACCCTACGTCCGGCAGCTAACAGTAATACTGTGGCTGTTCTACATGTGATATATCAAATAAACTGTCTTTGGGGGGGGTTTGTTGAAAGCCGATCTAACACTATTCGTGGGTCCCATGTGAATGGTTGTTTCACTACTCTTGGTTTGGCTACGCCTATTGCCTTAAGAGTATGTTTTATAATAAAATTAGTAAGTTTTAGTTGTTCTACCTGAGGACCACAGAAAGTTAAAACCGCTGATTTATGGATAAGTATGGTGCTATAGGATAGGTTTTCTTTTAGAAACAGATACATTAGGAATTGAGTGATATCAGTAGGTTTAGGAGATTTCGCGTTTACTTTTGAGGACGAACACCATTTTAGCCATCTTTTCAGTAGTGCTGGTAAATAAGTTGATAAGGTGGAACGTCGCCAACTTTTCTTTAGTAATTCTTTTCTTCAGTGGCCCACTCTTTTATTTGGGCACCCCACCCCCAATTTTCCAAACTTTCAGGGTCAATGTCTGTATCTGTGGTGGAGGCTGTGATGTTGTGACATCTATCATGGCTTCCGCTAAGTTCTGAACTTCGTAGGGGTGATTCCGCACTCTGGCTTTCAGGTCTTGCAGCCAAAACGCTCGAGGCCATTCCGGAGCTACTACCAAGTAGGTTCCTGTCGCTCTGTTCAGGTGTTTGAGAACTCTGGGGAGAAGCGTGGGCGGCGGTAATACCCACGCTAGCTGGTAATGCCACGGTCTGCTGGAGGCATCTGTAAAGTTTGCCGATAGATCTGTGCAGTCTATCGATACATAGTTTTGTACAACCGCACTGTGTCGTGTGGCAAACAGGTCTATCTCTGGTATGCCCCATTTCTGAAACACTTCGGTCGTCGCGTGAGGTAGGAGATGCCATTCCGCGGGTTGTTTGCCTCGTGACAGGTTGTCCGCTATTATATTGTATCTCCCTGGGACGTATTGTGCCGACAAGGTTATTTGGAATTTGTCGGTTAGTTCTAACAGTTGGAACGTTAGGGCTAGAAGAGAAAATGACCTTGTCCTCCTTTCTTTCCGAATGTACGCAATCAGGGTTCGGTTGTCTGACTGAATCAGGACATGCGCTTTTTGTAGAGTCTTTGCGTTTGGCGATACACGCTGCTATTACGGCATAGAGCTCTTTTTTGTTGCTGTGCCAGCGTCTCTGATGTGGTGTCCACACTCCTGACATTAACTTTCCGTTTAGGTGAGCACCCCAACCCCTGTCCGACGCATCCGTTTCCAAGAAGTGTTTTGCGGGCTCTTTGTGTATAGGAGACGTGTGGCTTTTCGACAGTGGAGCCTACCTCGAGGTACTACGAAGGTCGCAAAGTTTAATTAGCTAGTAGGCTTTGTAACTGTCGAAGATTGGTGTGACTTTTTCTTAGCATTTTTTCCAGTGTGTTGTAAATATTCTGTCTCTTCCTTATTGGCAATGACATTTTGTTCCAAGCAGTCTGCCAGCGAATCCCGAGATACTCCAAGTCTTGCGTTGGTGCTAGCACAGACTTTTGGTAGTTGATTTGCCAGCCCAGGTGTTCCAAGTGTCTCACGGCTTCCGCAACCTGAAGACATAACTTGGATTGGTCTTGGTTGACCACAAAAGGAAATCATCTAGGTAGACTAGCACTCGACATCCTTTTGCACGCAAGGTCTCCGCGACCCAGCATGTTACGGAAGAGAATAGGTACGGCGCTGACGCTAGGCCAAAGGGTAGGCATGTCATTTCGTACAGCTGATCTTTGTAGCTGATCCTTAAGAATGGTCGACGTGATCTTGCTGCCGATAAATGGAAATACGCCTGTGAAATGTCTAGCTTTATCATCCAATATCCAGGTTGGAGAAAATCTGGTATTGAGGTTTGGGAAATCAGACGAAAGCGCTTTGCTCTCACAGATTTGTTCAATTCTCGAAGATCGAAAATTGGGCGCATCGATCCATCGCTTTTCTTCCGCAGAAAAAGCTTGGAGATAAAGCTGGGAGTTTTTCGGACCACTGGTTGTACCACTCCCTGATGTAAGAGATCCTCTATTATACGAGACATCACGGGGGATGATTTTGTTGCATATTGTGTCATGACATGTCTTGTTGGTATTAACAGAGGAATCTTTTTGAAAAAGGGTATGTGGAACCCAGTGATCGCCAATATTATGAATTTGTTTGCCCCTAAAGAAAGCCAACGCTTCTTGAAAATTTTTAAGCGACCTCCTCTGAAATGTGTCGGATAGACATTTTGTTCCCTCTTTGTTTCGAAAGGAAGAGTTCTTATTTTGTTTGTAATTGTCAGTTTTTCCTTTAAAGGATTGTTTTGTCTGTATTTTTTTGTGGGTATCTCGAAAATTTTTATTTTGTGTTTTTAGATGGTATCTACATCAAAATATAGATCACAGAAACAGGCTCTTTAAACCTGTTTTTAACATTATCTTTAGTTTTAGAAGACTGTGGTGGCGATAGCCAAAAGTGAGGACCTCCAACAGATTGGATAAACGAATTAAGTTTATTCTTGTCAAATAAATACTCCTCGCTAGGTGGTATATTATTAATTGCAGCCTTAATGTTTTTGTCTGGGATTTCACTTACTAATCTTTTACGTCCTATTTCTATACACTCGGCCCGTTTGCCACAAATTATTTGCAGAGTTTGTTCCGCTAGTTTATAGGACGGAGATGTATTCCCGAAGGTTTCAGAAATTTTACTAAAGAGATTATCGAAACTTAACTCTGTTGGGTTATTATGGACCCAATCGATAACTGCCTGTAATCCGGATTGCAATAATTCTCTTTGATATAAATAAGGCGTTAGTAGTAGCAGCCCGAACACATTTCGTCGTTAACTTTTAAATTACAAAAGGTAAGCAAGCATTTCTGCCAACGCCTTCTTATAACGAATATGTTGCCATGTGGGGGTGTTAAATTTTTGTAATTCAATTAACTGTCGTAACCGTTTTTCATTAGCTGGTTTAAGTATTTTCTTCTCATCGACGTCTGTCGTACAAAAACCCAAGTCTAACGATTTTGGTGTTTCAGTCGATGGGTTAGCCAAAAAATCGTTAGTATTACAGGATTGTTCGATCTGGTCAATGTTCACATTAGAGCTTTGTGCGAAAGGTTGGTGTAGTATATAATTGGTAAGAAAACTCACCTGATTGTATAACGCATCGATCCGATGATCGACGGTTACCTGTGATTCTCGCTTTTGTTTTTTGCGTGGAGGTAGTTCTTGTTCGCTTTCGCTATCTGACGAGCAATTGGAGCACGATGACACTCGTTTTTCTTGCCCAGAATCTTTATCGGACGTCGGCGATTCTGGGATAGTTGATCGATCGGCACCGGGGGCCGTATTGGCGTTTTCATTATGCACGAAACTCATAACGTGTTACACCCGATAATTTAATTTTAGCGAGTAAACTTAATGATTACTTGCACTAAAGAAAATTTAATGAAACTGTATAAAGTTTATGGAATGATTATTTACAGATTTCGACCGCTCGCGGCGAAAGCACGATTCTCGTCTAGCTGGTGTTAAAGCAGCGCCACCTACTGAACTTCCGGTTAAACTATTTGATTTATTTGAATTGACCGCGTAATGGTGCCGTCAGCATACATTGCTTCTTCATATACAATGCTGTATGTTTTCCGAAGGCACATCAATGGCTGGTTATTTTAATCAATGTTACCAACAATTATGTGAAAAATAAGTGTAATGTGTAAAATGTACTATATGCCGATGACATCGTAGTCATGGCAGAATCGCTGGAGGACCTTGGCACCACGCTCAATGATCTCAGCAGGGTTTCCCTACTAGTGGGTCTCAAAATGAACATGTCGACCACTATTACTACATGGGACAAACAGTCCAGTTACGTAGGCACAACTTCGAGAAAGAGGTCAATATAATGTATTACCTATATATTTCTTGCTGTAAAGCATTTGATTCTGTAATAAAACTGATAGTATATATGCCTCTTTATTAGAGACTTATATCAGTCAGCCAATCGCAATTCACAGCCGACAATTTATGTCACAACCTCTAATTCTCTGCGTAGGGTATCTTTTCCCATTGCCCTTTCAGGTCATCAGATCAACTAATGACTGATGAGACTCTTAAGTGTGGCAATTCGCGGTATCTACACTAAAAATATTATTATTATTCTTGTCCAGCTATGACAGGTCTTTCGGTAGATTTTGCCATCTCATTGCCGCTTTAGTTTGTTGATTCGACAACGGTACACGGTAACGGACATAAGTTATATTTTATTTAAATTTATGTTAAAACAATTAAAAGTAATATTTAAATATCTAAAATATTCTGATTAAACGTAGTTATTTAAAAATAATTATCAATAATAACTTTAAAAATATTAAATGTTACAAATAATACACATTATCACGACGAACACGAACGCTGTATGACGTCATAGGCCGTGTTTGCATGAAACTAACCGAACACGATCATTGAACAGCGGTTCGTGACGTACTTGAGCGTTTTAGTTGCAAATTTAAAAAATATCTTTATTTATCCATTATTTTCTGAAAATTCAATATTGTTATTATAATTTTGTTTTTGTTATGTTTACCATGTGTACAAAATAACATAGTCCAAAACGGAATTATATCGATAATCGTTCACATCATTGCATCATTCTTACCGTAAGCATAGAAGAGTAAATTAACCTCTAATGAGTAGACATTACTTACAATATTGCACCAAGTAATTATATCAGCAATACAGAGCAAATAGCCCCTTATAAAGCGTGTTGCAATTTAGAGGGATTACATCGGACGTTTACGACGCCATAAATTTGTGCATCCCTCCTGCATTGGTGTATTCTTCCCGTGGAGTGCATTACCTGCATTTCCCCTGTGCCTGCATGCCCCCGGATCGGCAATTTTATTTATATTTTAGCACGCAAGTGGCTTTTATAGGGGACGTTTGCTCGGGGATATTTATGACATTTTTTGGGATTGCGCGTTCGCCATTTATTGCTGCGTCCGACGATTTGTTAGATTTATAGATAACTAGCATTTATATGTATTTTTGTTAGTCCCTCGGGGGTATAGCGGAGGTATAACTATGTACGGTTGCATCATGAAGTCTCGGGTTGGAATCCCAGGGTCCTCGAGCCACCACCGGCGGACCACTGAAGTAATGTAACATAGTTCCAGCGGCCCGCCAATAAAGGCGGAGAGACGGCACACGGTGGGTTTCTTTAGTGGATGAGGGTCTCACACTACCCTGTTTGTTGACGGGGTGTGCGGTTAGGAACAATTTTTCCCGCCTTAACAAAAAAAAGGGTCCTCGAGCCAGCAATAAGTAAATTCTGATTTACTGAAAGGGTTTGAATGCAGTTTTTACGATTACAAAGATTTGTTTGGAGCAAAAATAGTTATATAATTGAATTGAGTCAATGTAATTTAAGTATGTCACTATGGAAATCCACGCGGGCGAAGTTGCCAGTGGAATCTAAGTAAGGAGAATATTTGATAGAGCGCTTCATACATAATAATCTAGCTTACGAAATAAGCATAAGATTTGATAAGATATACAAAGATAACGGTTAGATGTGACTCAATCGTACAACGAGGAGATAAAATAATTTGAAAGCATTTTCAATAAGCACAAACAATTTTCTATTTTTCTCTTACAGATCGTGTCCCACGGAGAACTCTGTAAACGTTGTCCGTACAACCCTATTATATAATGTTGGTTTACCTGACGCTATGTATAATATGATTATGATGACAAAATATCATCAACCCCTTATATATTGGGATAGTAACAGACTTATACACCTAAATTACCACCTAAATTTGCATTTTAAAAATATTACTACGGTAATCTTACTCTTCAGCTTTTTGCTCACGACAATTTTATTTATTGTGTATGTGTATGGTGGCAGGCCAGCCCCGGCCCACTTGATGGTAAATGGTAACCGTCGCTCATGAACTTAACTATACCGGGAGTATTATTGTCAAGCCGATGCTCACCATTTCATTTCACAAATATGAAATGAAAGAATAAACGGCTATCTCCTGCTACAACCAAAACACACTTATGTACTTCATGGCCGGTCACACGGAGATAGTGGTATAAAAAAAATTGTTCCACGTAAGAAGCAAATTACGCACAGGACGTCCTGCACAGCCATCGATGATTTCAACTTAGAACGCTCCCAACAACGATTTACAAACAAATTGCCAGAATAAACGCGTGTGCAGCCAATAATATTTTATTATGAACACCTCCAGAAATTGTATAGTTCCCCTGGGACACAATCCAGCTGTGGATTCCCGCGCAGTTGCTAGGCGACAAGCTCATGATAAAGGTTAACGCACCGAGTTTTTACTGCTTTTATATGCCATCTACAGATTAGGGTAGTTTGAACCATAGACATCTTTGTTTGAGTCATTTACTTTATGGGTTTAAAAGATATAAAAAAAAAAATAACCAAAGAGTTGTCACATAGCTCAGACTAAGAACTAGACAGAGCGAAGAAAATTCTTTGACATGTATGAGCGAGAACGTAAGATATAATTTACTGGTGCAAAAAACCGAAAAAGTCATAGATTTTTGTCTTTGTCGCCGTGGCAGGTTTTTGGTATAAGTCACGATGTCAAAATGCTTTGTCTGTCACGGTTCAACTGACATAATCGAACATTTGTATAAAAATTCGTGTTTTGCATATTATTCAGTGTCATTTCGTGTTATTCAGTGTTTTGAGACAAAGACTACGTGATAATAGTGCTTGTAAAATAGTGTACTAGGCTAAAAAGCTACAGCGAGCGAAAAAATACCGGATTAACATTTCATTCGTAAGTAGTCGATATTCATCCGTGTGGTGACGGATTAAGAATACAAGTGTCACCACCCCATTCTCTCCCACGGGTGTCGTATGAGGCGACTAAGGGAAGTAAGCAATTATCATCCATTGCATGACTGGTGGTAGGGCTTGGTACCAAGTGGG
The DNA here is from genome assembly GCA_948253155.1 of Leucoma salicis. Lineage (NCBI taxonomy): Eukaryota > Metazoa > Arthropoda > Insecta > Lepidoptera > Erebidae > Leucoma > Leucoma salicis. Next base: position 15,136,759 of record OX411824.1, read on the forward strand.
AGTACTCACTTGGTATCGGGCCCGAGCGGTTGGTACCACCATCTCCCGTGTGACCGGCCATGAAGCACATCGTTGCGTTTTGGTTGTAGCAAGAGATAGCCGTTTATATTTCATTTCATATCTGTGATATCTGAGAAATGAATTGGTGAGCAGCGGCTTGACAATACTCTCGGTATAGTCGAGTCCATGGACGACGGTTTCCATTTACCATCAGATGGACCGTTGCTCGTCTGCCACTACATGCAATAAAAAAAATGAAATAATTTAATGATTCAATGCTATAAACTGATATAAAATGGGCTTTTTTTACTGGAAAATAATAATTGTTACTAAGATACACTCGCAAAACACGTTTTATAGCTAAATTTCTATTACTGACAATCGTTTCGGTATTGCCTTATTGCGAATTTAATTTGCTCAGTTTTCACTTTACTAAAATTTATATGTAATTTATGAGATGATGATAAATATTTACTATTTTAGGTTTCCCTCCAATTCAAATGTGAGATCGAAATCGGTGTATGCTACGGGAAAACGAGGCAACCCACGAAATACCCAAAATATGTTCCAAGACATTTTGTTGATGTTTCATTATACATAATAAGAAAATAGTTGGGAGCAAAATCATTGCCAGTGAATATGTTCATGTAAGTATAGCTTTTAAAGTCCTTGTAATTTCAAAAAACATAGCATCACGCCTGTATTTCCCGAAGGGGTAGGCAGAGGTGTATTACACACCCACGACTCGCCAGCTATGTATAAGTCCCACGTAATAGGGGGCGAGCCTATTGACGTCTACTGGGCACATTTACAAACTCCGGGCTGCTACTGAGAATTCTTTTTTGTTTTGAAAAATCTCATGATCAGCAGTCGCTTACACTACCACTGCACCACAGAGGCAATTTTAACTTCATCTTTGTAAGTAAATCTCAATTCTAGATTATGACTATCGCTGTAGTCACAATCTAGAATTCAGAGAAACTGATTTGCTCTAAGTTCTTATTCAATTAGTTAAATCAGCGCTGGAAGGAAGATAATTCTTTTCTTATTTGACCCAGAAAAGAAAGAAAAGATAATTTTATTATAATCTTGTGTACTATTATTTTATTAAATATAACTTGCCCAAATATGGTTAAATATTTGTCAACCTGGCAACATTTAAAAAAAATATTGCTGTTTCAAGTGCAGCCACACCGTAGCTCCGTCTAGTTCTTAGTCTGAGTCACATAGTATTAATAGCTACCTAAAAGGTATTATGTTCGAAGAGTTTGTCTATGCGCTAATCTTTGGAGCTAAAGGTTTATTTTTTCGGAAAGGCATTTGACGTCTTTATTCTTGAGAAAGGCTATACTAGAATATTATGGCGGGTGTATTTTTACCTGCCGTAATGTTTTAGGAAACTAGGTAAAGAAAGAAAGCTGAAATAAAAAGACTGCAGAAATTCCATGTAGTTCTTAGTATATCTACATCAAGCTCCTCATTAGTAACTTATATTCCGTAATAGAGGACAATCAAGATTCTTCAGTATACTGTATAATAGGTAGTACATAACATACATTGTAATAGGTACCAGGCGAAGAAGCTGTTTAGATTCAAATTCTGCCTCGAACGTTGGTTTGCCTGCTATGGAGACCCTAGAATTTTATTCAATATTAGAATTTTCGATTAAAAACCTATAGTCTTTGTTAGTCTAGTAGTCGAGTCTTGCTTGTCCCGGCGAATGGGCCTGACAGATCGAGGAAGTACCACCCTCTCACAGAAGATCCGCGTGAAACAACAATAGGTACTCGTGCTGTTGAGTTTTGTATGGTGAGTTAGAGCGCCGGAGCCCCAAACCCCGACCTTATCCTGTCTTTATTATCCTTCTTCTCCACCTGCTACTCTTTCCTTGGAGTTGTTGCAACCGTCTATAGCTATGGTAGCCGCTTACCATCAGATGGGCCGTATCGCTCGTTTACCACCCGCGTAGTAAACAAGAAATGCATAAACGGCTGATCAGATTCCCATAAAATTTAGCACACGAATAGTTTATTACCTGAATTCACACATAGGATTTCTTCTTATCCTGGAGAAATGTTAGGTTCCTGTGTTATAGCTTTTTTACGTGCGATTTCTGTGATATAAAGTGATGTACCCATTTTATATTAATCCAATTATGAGATCCACGTAAACGAAGTCGCAGGCAACAGTTAGTATATAAAAAACTGACACAGAGCTGCCTATACATTATCAATTTGAGAAAATATGATAGTACCTATTAGACTATTTAGGCGAGTCTATTCGTTTATTCGAGCATCACGCAAAAAAGTACTGAACTAATTTTGCTGAAACTTTTTTGTTGATAAATTCAAAATCAATTATATATATGCCTATTATACAGCACTTAAAATCGTCAAGAATACACTAATCATTAATACGTGCGTCTGAGGCTAGTGCATCCGCAATAACAAAGTGGCCTTTTATGAGATGAACCCGACAAGAAAGTCATGGACCACTTTTTTAAATTGCCAAATTATTACAGTTTTCTAATTATTATAACTAAAATGACTGATAGCTCTTGATTACTCCTAAAAACTGGTATACATTTTCTCTGGCAACTAGATAGATACATAATTATAACCTTACTTATTTTTGTTAGGCGGAAAAAAATGTGTCGGGGCAACGAACAAGGTAATGTGGGGCCTTCACCCACTAAATAAACCCGCCGTGTGCCGTCTCTCCACTTGTACTGGCAGATGACTGGGACTATGTGTTATTGCTTCGGTGGTCCTCTCTACTGAGCGACGCTTCCGCACACAGAGCGTTGCACCTTCACGGGAAGCCTTGCAGGTGGCGAACGTACCTCGGTCCATTTAGTCTCAGCCTCAGCTAGAGCGGCATCAGACACAGGTACTCGCGTCTACGCCGCCCCAGTCGCATATATACATATGTATAACCTAGCATTTTTAGTTTTAGAGATTCTCTCGACGGTTTGTGAAGTTTGCCAACTGAAGCTCGCACTGGTGCAGCGTGGTGGATTACGGTCTAAACCCCTTTCACTCGAAGAGGAGACCCTTGCCAACAGTGAATAACAAAAAAATATATTATTACAGTAAAAAATGAGGCATTTATTTTCGTACTCATAAGCATGTTTATTAAAATTTTAGTAGCGACATGTAAACCCACCGTTAAATGTCTGACTCGAAGAAATCGCCGACCTCTGGTCAAACCAATTCACGAAGCCTTTTGTCGTCCAATCGAAAACATGGTTGCTCTCAACTCTCAACCAAACATTATCTCGACGTTTAAATTGCATTTTAAAAACAATGTCTTCGTTTCTTTTGAGTCAATTGTTAAATTTTTTAGTAAGTTTACCTTCATTACTATTTTGTTATTGTATATATTATTTTCACTGACAAAAATTTGTTCTAGGTTTAAACAAAAATTAACTAATATTTTTCAGGTTATGGTGCATATTTTAGATCTATATTTTTTAGCAATTCGGGAGAGACATCAATACAAAACCAGGGCATCCTCTTACCTTCTGCTCACTAATAAACACCGCACAGCTGCTTTTCGGGGAAGTTTCAAGTTTGCTGCCACACGGTGCTAGAATGTACTTAAACCCCCTCTGCTTTCTTTGAAAACATCGCGTACATTTAAATTAAAAGAAATTTTGTTAAGTGAACAAATACTCATACCATAGCATTACTCGTATTTGTGCCTCCTATAATGTGTGTTACAGTATTGCAGTCTACTACCGGTACGTAAGTGCTCATAATCTACTCCTCGGTCTTCCTTGTAGCAATATAAAATATAGTAATTTATAATTAATTTCAGTTTCGCTATTTTCTAATCAGATTAGCCTATTAGTTGCATTTCTATGTTCATATGCCACCTGTGATTGTCGTTTTCTGTTTCACGCTGTGTTTGTGTAAATGGCCCAGCGTGTCTAATGTTGTGGATGTTTATATGACATATTTATTGCTCTTGCTTGACTGCTATTTTCTGTTGTTCTTACTAAGTACCTACTTATATTCCTATTATGTACCTACCTATATATTTACATTATTTCTTACTACTCATTTATTTTATTTATATATATATTTTGATTAATTTTATGTTAATATACATTATTATTAGATTTAATTGATGTAAGAATATAAATCCTGTATAGGTACATACTTGGGTATTGGGCTAAGGCATAGCTACGTGCTTGGCATTCGTTACCCTATCGTGGGCCCATCAGAATATCAGCGCTGGAGCATCAAGGTGTTGCAGCACAAGCTGAGATGGATACCTTATTTTTGTCCTCACACATTTACTAATTGATTTGTTCTGCTTACATAGTTTTACATAACTTGTCGTGTGTGATCAAAAATAAAATATATTTTCTTTCTTTCTTTCTTCTTTCAATTGACATGCTCCGCTACTTTTTAAAGTATAAATTATTTGTGAATAAGGAAAAAGAAATTTTTAGTAGGAGCGGGAATCGAACCTGCGTCTTTTCCAATCCGGGGAAGTGCACTAAGCCACTGAGCTATCCTACCGATCTTTCGATCATCCCAATTTCCTCATCACATTTGTCTTACGACCAACGCCATCTATCGGCAAGCATTTATATGCATGCAATATAGTAAGTTTAATTTTGCAATTAAAATTCATACTATTTTATGGCGCGATTAACCAATAACCTCCCAACTTTTGAAAATTTTCAATTTTCTTAGCGGGAAGTTAAAAAAAGTTATGGTGCATACTGGTTTTCTATGCGACGTTTGTGCCAAACTACCAATTTATATTCCTCCCTTGTTTTGTCTAAACTAATGACCCACAGTGAGACATAATATATCATCAATCTCACAAGCCTTATCCCAACATTTTGTTGGGTTCAGCTTCCGATCTGTTCAGTTTTAGCTGATACACTAATATTTACACTGAGCAACTGCCTATCTGACCTCCACAACCCAACTAAGGGGTCAACTGGTGACCTTAGAACAAAACCGCAGTCAGATTTTTTATTCAGGACCGACAATCTGTAATGACTGCTAGGATGCTTTTGACAGTCGAGACCCACTGCGTGCTTTTCCAATCACAGAGGAGGTCACGTGTCCACAAATAGGTGTAATTTTTGGTCACCCATCTGAGTGCCAACCGAACTAATGTTGCTTAACTTTGATGATCGTACAAACTGCAAGTGCACAACTAGGCTACGACCTCCTCCGTGAGATTAATGGGTTGTAAATTATCTACTATCTTTTGAAGTTGGTACGTTAAGATTTACTTTATAAAGCCTTTTTTTTGATAAGGCGTGAAAAAAAATTACCTAACCGCATACCCCGTCGTTCGCGGCAACGAACAGGTAGTATGGGGCCCTCACTCACTAAATAAACCTGTCTGTGCCGTCTCTCCGCCTGTACTGGCACTGGAACTGTGTGACATTACTTCAGTGCTTTATAAAGGCTAATATTCATTAATTTCATTTAATCACCATTAAATGTAGACGTGATTGATCCCAAGCGAGCCCATTGTAAACGAAAGTACGATACGCAAAGTACCCTTGCTAATATGGACAATACCGGGCCTGCCCATTGTGGGTCCGTCAAGGCTCCATTATAGATCGCACGACGTGACCTTAGAGAAATGTTTTCTATTGTTCGTATATGTGAACGTTATATAAATCATGTGCCAGATTACATGGTTTTCTCTGTGATGATTTAATAAGGAAGAACCTTGTTTATCCCAACATGAATGGGACGGCTCGACCGTGAAAGTACCACCTTCTCAAAGCAGATCAGCGAAAACAAAGACAGATCTCCTACCATTGAGTTTCGTATGGTGAGAGAGAGCGCAGGAGGCTCGAAACCACTGTAGGTAGGTGATCACAAAGACAAAATGAGCCGTCGCGGGACGTCCAGCAGATGTGAAAACATCGATTTTCTTTCTTTACTTAAATATTGTTCGAGTCCATATAATTCTTGGTAAGCGCCCTCTCGTTATCCATAAATGAATTAAAACTGTTATTATTGGTTTATTGATTGACATTATTCTTCGTAGTTAGCTGATTTTGTCAACAGATGGCGCTAAAAATAAATAAATTGGAGGCCAGCAGCCGATTTTACTCTACCTGCGCATTAGATGATTTTACGGAATCCCTATTGAAAATGGATTTTCCATCAATATAATTTAATGACGCAAGCCAAGCCGGGATTGATGTGCTAGTAATTAACAATCGAATTTGGTTATGGAACACATTGTTATCGACATGGCGGGTGTATTTGACAGAGGCATACCTAATTTAATTTCGAGTTACATCGGTGGATCTGCATCCAATTGCCTCTCATATCCACTTAGCGACATCACAGTGGACACTGTCCGTAATAACGGCCAATTGCAGCTTTAATACCTGCACAATAAAGTTTTATATTACCTTAATTTAAGTTTGTGGCGACATTTAATCGATTTATGTTTAGAGTTATATTATATTGCATATATTGATTGTTTTTTATTATTATGTTGACTTTGGCAGTGTCTTTATTAAAGTTTATGTGTAATGATTACCGCTTACATCGTGGATAAAAACAATTAATATAATAAGCCTTTGTCAAATCAAACATATAACAGGTCCCTGTACTACGCCATTGACTCCACCTTCCTTCAATACATGACCGATTTGGTCTAGGTAGGTGAGTCTCGATCTCCCCATGTACCTACATCCTTCCACTTTCGCATTGTATCTATATCTTTTTAACCAGTCGCTCCTCGTCCGGCTTCATTATCCCAATCGTTGTTGGAGTTGGCTTCCGATTTGATCGTTTTAGGTGATAGTGAAGTAAGTATGTAGGTATAATACATGAAGCGCCTATCTGACCTCCACGATCCAAGTCCCCTACTTAGAACAAGAACGGAGTTAGATTCTTTATTCAGACCTCTGATGATCTAACGACTACCAGATTGGTATAACAACGATTTAAAAAGTGGCTCATGAATTTCTTGCCGGGTTCTTCTCAAGCCTTACTACGGAAACCGGCCGCTTGTGGCGATTGCAATTGCGACATTACGGATGCACTTGTCTCAAGCGCTCGTGTTACTTATTAGTATAACTTTGACGATTTTATGTGCTATAATATACTTAATAAGCTATTATATACAGCTTTAACTATGGATAGCTAAAGGCCAGTTTTTTTCAGTGATTGTAATAATTATTAAGTACCGACCTACTACGTAATGTACCTACCAAGAGTAAACCAGTACCAGTAACAAATACTGACTAGCTAATAAAACGATAAATACGTACTAGATGACCCGTACCAATAAATACTTCGCAGCTTCGCCGGGTCAACAATAATACTCAGGGGTAAACGTAGTGTTATATGCTCTTTGCTCAGGAGTCTCAGGAGAAGAACAGCCGCTCCATAATTGTCAGATTGCCAGTACAGACCAGTACAGACACAGCTTACAGTTCCTGTAGTATTACTTTCAAAGAGTAGAATAATCTAAAAAAATAATTACTTTACTCTTTGGCTTACAGCGCCGCAAGCAACTTCACAATGAAAAAGAAAACGCGGTAGTTTCTTATTAGCGCTATCTATTGTTTTAGCAAGAAACTAAAATGCGGTTTTTCAGCAAAGGCACATTTGCTAGATGTCACTACATTCAAACTAGTGGATTTGGGACATACTAATTAGTCTGTGGTGGAATTGTAGATAGAAGAGACACAGAGTACATTTGTTGAAGAAAATAGAAGTTCGATTATGATTAAAGTAACATTTAAAATTCCATAATCGTATTTTTTTATATTTTTATTTTTAAGTATTACTATTTTCAATATTTAAAAAGAACCGATAATTTTTTTCATCGGTGGCGGTGGTCCCAGGCCTACATAAAAAAGTTATATATAAACAACATGGTGGATCAGCTGTTTTCGTTTTTCTCCAGTCGGAATTTATTTTTGTAAAACAACGTCTTGTTATGGTTTCATAGCCATGTGTGAATTAAAATGGGTTCAATCGCATCGGTGCTGCAATGGCATTGTCAGACGTGCGGCCAAATTAATCCAACAGAGAGTGTAAAGTGTTTAAAATGTGACACAAAGCGGGTATCAAGTCATGAGAGTCACATATCTAAAGAAAATTGCCGAGATTCGTCGTCAGAATATACATCGAAAACTGGGAAAAGCGGGGGAACTACACCAGGCTCTGAGCCTATCGTCATACCGACAGAAAATTACTTTAACAGGTGTGTTTTTACTATGTAATTGATGTAGTCATTGTTAGTTTCTGTCAGCAAAATATCGATTTTTCGTGACCCGTATTTTAGGTTATATTCCTATTGTATTACATTGTTACACACACTGGAAGTGAGTTCATTAGGTAAATTATATGTTAACGTGCAGTTTTTGCTATATGTATGTCAGTATTTTTGTAAAAATGTAATTTCGACGTCGCCCATACACAATGAATATAGGTAGGTATCGTAGGTCAGGCTTACAGCAAGTTTAATAGATTACTTCTATGCAGGCCGATCTATGATCGTCAGAGTCAGTTATGTTGTGCAAATTGTGAAGTGAACAAGTGTATAAAATAGAAGGTACCTTTATTATAAATCTATTCTGAAGTCTTTTGTAATACTACCCCCTAGATCTGTAAAATGAATTAATGAAGGAGATGTAATTTTATGTACCTACTCATAAAATTATCAATCGTATTTAATATTAATTGAAATCCCCTGCTATAGATTGTCACTCAGGGCCAATGTACGAGCCCCGATGCAAAATAGTTTGTCTAGTATGGAAAGTAGTGCAAAGCGTAAAATATAGAAAGTAAATATTGGTAAAATAATTAAGAACGTTTAATAAAAAGTAAACCACAATTTGAGGAACATTTTTAAGATTATTTTAACATAACTGAAATTCTTTCCTGACTTTATATAACATAAAAAATTTAAAAAAATATTGTAAAAAACATAACGCAAAAGTATTCGTCTACCCTTGTCACTCACGCAAAATAATTCGTCTACCACTTAGTTGTGTCGCCTTTGCTCTCAATGACAGCTTTAATGCAAAGAGGCATGGTTGCAACCAATGCTGCACACTCCTCAGGCGTAATTGACTCCCAGACAGCCAAGAGTTTAGCCTTTAAGTCGCTCTTCGATCTTGATGGATTTTTACGGAGAACTTTTTTCATTTTTCACCATAGGGTTTCGATCGGCGACAAGTCCGGTCTGTTAGATGGCCATTCGATTGTAGGGATACTTTTCACCAGTAGCCACGTCTTTGTTGTCCTTGCAGTATGGCAGGAAGCACCATCCTGTTGAAAAATTAAGGAATCTTGATGCTTAAGTGACGGAATAGAGGGCAGTAAATTCTCTTCCAAAAGCTTTTGATACCTTGCAGCATTGATAGAACCATCCACAAACTACATACCACCAACACCTTGTGCAGACATGCAGCCCCATATCATAAGAGACGCCGGAAACTTCACTTTGCGTTTGAGACAATCAGTATGAAATGCCTCATTTTTGTTCTGAATCACTTTTTTCCTTTCATCGCCGACTGTCACATCAAATTTGGACTCGTCACTCCAAATGATACTACGCCACTGATCGGAAGTCCAATTTAAATGATCACGAGCAAACTTCAACCTCTTTTTCTTTTGTACAGCAGTCAACAGTGGTTTCTCCTTAGCGGTGTAAAATCCGTAACCCATTCTTTTTAGGACTCTTTTGCAAGTATCAACTGAGACGTCTTTGTGAATCATGCCCTTCCATTGCACCGTGAGTTCTCCAGCTCGAGCACGACGATTATTTTTGATAATTTTCTTCAGGATTCTGTTTTCTACTGCACTTGTGATGGGTGGTCGACCAGTTTTCATCAAACAAGAAGTTGTTCTATTCTTTTTATAGTGCTGAATGATAGATTGGACTGTAGACCTGGGAAGTATCAAGTCTTTAGATATTTGGTAACTTGATTTGCCAGCATCGACCCCACAAACTTTTCGCTTTCGAAGCTCTTCACACACGGGTTTGCCAAAATCCATTGTTATTTGAAAACTAATGAAATAAACTGATTTTTTTTAGAATTTATACTCTCATTTAACAAATGACACAGAATTACTTTTACAAATTTAAATTATGCAACATAATTGTACAAAGAAGGAATAATCTTATTTAACTCACCAATAGACAAACTCTTTTGCATCATTTAATAATTAGGAACTATTTTGCGTATAACTTCTTGGAATTTAAAACAGAATATGTATAAATTTAAAAATCTAAAATAGTTTATTGGTTCATAATTAAAAATGCCATAAGTAACGCGACATGTGATAGTAGAACAGCTTAATATTTTATATAGGTATACAAAAATAATGAAGTTAGAAAAAATCTCACAGAGAAAATTTCACACTAGACGAACTATTTTGCATCGGGGCTTGTATGATACAAATGAAACTGAGATGTCAAGCCAATCTCTGAGATGTGTAAATTTATAGTTTGCCTTAGCTGTGCAGTTACTATCCAATTATTGGCCAATAATAAATCTATAGTAGCCAGTAAGTGCCTAAACACAAGATGGAAATATTTAAATAGATAATGATAGCTACAAGCAGGATTCAAACACGCATCTCCTGGATTCCCTTCCTGACGGTCTGCCAATAGCTATTATGATTTTGTCAAGATTAAATCAATCAATTTCTAAAACAAATGCTTTTTTGTGTTCTGATAGATAGCCAAAAATGTCAAGTGCATAAAATATATCAAAATGTTCTTGTTTTGATATTGTTATATATTTTTTAAGCATTTGATATGCTTAGCCATATAAACGAATATAAAGTCTGAAAATATGAAATAAATCACAAGCAGGATTTGAACCTGTATCTCCTGGAAAACTGTCCTAGATGCTTTGTTAATTCAGCCATTGTGACAACTGCTTGGGACCGTGAATTTTGAGAACACATTCCTTCTTAATGTCTTGAGTTATGCCTACCCTATTAGTTGGAAGTTTTTTTGTATACATTGTTCTGACTATATTATAAGTTTAATTATTACAACTCCTGACTGTTATTTTCGATATCACATTTTCCCACTTTGTGTTTGAACTTTTTGTTCTTGTTCATGCTTCTCATATTTATAATTGAACTTAATTATTTAAGTACCTTCTCAATTTAACATGTGTACTTATTCTGCCAGCTGTCAACGATCACATCCTTACTAATATCATAAGTAATAATAATAATAATAATTCTTTATTTCTTTGCCAAAATTATTTGCAAGCATAAATTGGTGATTGGAGCCTCCTTTTAAGCAAATAATGCCGTGTTTGGTGACTCTATTTTCCAAACTATAGAAATACATTAATGTTATTTCTAAAAATGCCATGTTCACTGTATGGGATATATACAAAAGTCAGTTTGTTTGTTATGTTTTTACTCTGTATCTAAACCAATTATCATGAAGTGATGCATACATATAGTCTGGAACTCAGAAAAGGACAAGCAGTAACCTATTAAAAGTACTTCAACCTTTTTTTTTTGTTTAGGCGGGAAAAAATGTAGGCAGAGTTGCTTTACACACCCATGGTTCGCCCATATGTTTAAGTCCCACGCAATAGGAGGCGAGCCTATTGTTGTCTACCAGGCAAATTTTTAAACTCCAAGCAACTACTAAGAATTTTTCTTTTAAGGAAAAAGCTCAATAGCATTGCCCGACACTCTCACACTACTGTTGCACCACCGAGGCAGTTAGTAGCAGTAATAATGGTTGATAATTCGGTTATTTCCCTTAGTAACATGATAGGGTAGATAAACCCACCTAAGATATCATTCCAAACATTTAAAGCTTTTCATTCAAGGTACTAGGTAGTCATTTTGTCATGACATTTGTCCGTGTGGTGACAGACTAAGAATAAGTGTCACCACCCCATCCTTCCCCGCGGGTGTCGTACAAGGCGACTAAGGGAAGTAAGCAATTATCACAGACCTATTGCATTACTGGTGGTAGGGCTGAGTACCAAGTGAAAGTACTTACGTGATACCGATATCACGTAAGTACTTCGGGCCCGAGCCCGAACGGGTCGGTACCTATGTAACCAGTCATGAAGCACGTAAGTGTGTGTGTGTGCTGTAGCAGAAGATTATTCTTGCCGTTTATTCTTTCTTTTCATATCTGAGAAATGAAATGGTGCGCAGCGACTTGATATTACTCTCGGTATAGTTGAGTCCATGAGCGACGGTTACCACTTACCATCAGGTGGGCCGTGGCTCGTCTGCAATCAAAGCGATAAACAAAAAAATAAGTATTAATTACTATTTTTTTTTTTTTTTTTAACATTGTTACTAGCCTAAAACGTTTTTACCCTTTTAGTAATAAATGTAGGTATTGCCTTGTATTTATTGACGTATGGCTATTTTTAAATTCTAATGCCATTTGTAACGACTATACTTACTAAACAAACTGCTAACATACATGCTATTTTTAATCAAGCTATGTTTTATGTAGACTATCAGGTAGTTAATCTAGACCAGCTGTACCCAATTAGACCATTGTGGGTTGAGTAATAACTTTTATTCAGTAAATTTTTTAAATCAACCCTTTTACTTTCTCACTATTGGTCACGCGTCTCCTCTCGTCAGAGGCATTTATACTGTTGTCCACTACCCGTGCTCAGTTCACCCATGTGCAGGTTGGCAGAGTAAACGTCCCGCATTAACAAAAAAAAAAAAAAAAAATAGCTTGGCAGAGTTCACAAGCCATCACAAAAACTTTAGGCATGCAGGTTTCCTCACATCATAGTATTTATTTTTCGAGCGGGTCATCGGAACACTATGAATTTTGTCATAAAGTCTACCATATATCAGGGGACCCATGATGAGAAAGCTTCCTTTACCAAATTCGAGTCTCTACCTTGGTTTATGTCATTTGGCCGTGTGGTGACAGACTAAGAATACAAGTTACCATCCCATACTTTCCCACAGGCGAGGCGACTAAGGGAAGTAAGCAGTTATCACCCATTGCATTACTGGTGGTAGGGCTGGATTGGAAGTGGGAGTGCTCACTTGCTATCGGGCCCGAAGGAGCGGGTTGGTACCACCATCTCCCGTGTGACCGGCCATGAAGCATATTAGTTTGTTTAGGTTGTAGCAGGAGACAGCCGTTAATTCTTTCATTTCATATCTGTGAAATGAAATGGTGAGCAGCGGCTTGACAATACTCTCCGTATAGTTAGATTGAGGTCATGAGCGACGGTTACCATTTACCATCACGTGGCCCGTGGCTCGTCTGCCATCATACGCAATACAAAATAATATTTGACTAGCCATTCTTTTGATAAAATATTTAGTAATGCAATACTGTATTAAAACATCATCTTGGTTCTTAACTTCTTATTGTAATGGTTATTTACACTAAAATTTTTTGTTAATTTTTATGACCTGCTTCTGTGTGTTAGTGGATGGTCTTGTGTGGGCTCTGCCCCGGAGGCGTCACGTGCCTGGCGCTGCTCATGTGGACTTCGCAACGTGTCGGCCGCTTGGCGATGTGCAGCATGCGATACCATCGCACCTCATGCACCTGTCTACAGGTCAGCAGTTGATCTCTTTTGGACATGACTATTATTATACTTTATAATTGAATAAATAAATATTCACGGACACTTTCACACAACATCCTCTGGTCCCAAACTAAGCTTAATGCTTGTGCTATGGGTAGCAGATTACGGATATAATACAAATATAACTCTTTTTTGTAAATACATACATACATATAATAGATAAAAAACTCCCAGACGCAGTACAAATATCTGTGTTCATCACACAAATAGCTGTCCTGAGTGGGAATTGAACCCACAACCTCGTGCAGGGAAGTCTGTTACACTACAGACTGCGCCACGAAGCCTGACTTTTAACTTTAATATTATTAGTTTTAATGAAAACCTATAGGTTACTAGCTACTGACTGAGCAATTAAAAAGAACCATAGATAGTAAAGAATTAGAAATAAAGAAAGAAGTATTTAATTACTAGTTAACCAATTTTTGTATGGTTACAGGTTCTCTGATGATGAGGATCAAGCTTCAGGGATGACGGACAAAGAAAAGTCTGCTAAAGGTATATATTTAAAAATAATATGTTTTTTACTTTTAATAAGAAGGTCCAATATTCTTTATTATTACGAGTATGTCTCTCAAAGGAGGTTTGTCTTTGTCGGCGGGCTAAATCTCCCTTGATTGTAAATGAAAATAAAGGCCTGTGCCATCATCGTGGCTAAAAAAAAACATTGCAACTTTGCATTATATCTTTTCAGACAACACTATGATAAGGTCCAACACCCTGGCTGTCCCATCACAGTATAAGCCCACAACCAGTTATACCGACGGACGAAGATTAAATCTCGATCTGCAATCCCTGCGCCTTTCCCCCACGCAATTGACGGACAACGCTCACGGTGTCACCAGATCCCTATCCCATGGTTCCGTGATAAACTCCCAACAAAAGTGGTGGAAAGTCGACGAGGCTGGACGAGGAACCATTAATAGACCCACCAGTTTAATGGTCTCTGAAAGGTACGGTCAAATTAACCCCCGTGAGTCTTTCTTGAGAAGCCTTCATACTGTGACTAGAAGACCCAAAAAGTGTAACGAAAGCAAATCCAATTGGGAGCTGAATTATGTAAAAGAGTATCAAAAAGAACAGAGTAAGGGCTTGCATTTAAAGAAGTGGTCGTGCAGTAAATGTACACTGGAGAATTCTGGCATAAGGACTAACTGTGAAGCTTGCCTGTCTCCTAGGATATCCCCTCTTGCAAGAATCTCCAATGCTAGAGGACTCAGTGTGACTACTTTGGGGAGACACGAATCTGTTTCCGGCAAAGACGGAGCTACATCCCTTCCTACGTCTGGAGGTGTTATGATAACAGTTCCAGATTGGCCAACTAGGAGTACAACATTAGGAGCATCCTTTCGAAGGTCTATCAGCGCGCAGAATTCTCCAGAAATCCGTCCCACGTACCGACGTTCTTTCTCAGAACAGACAAACTCCGAAAGACCAGTTGGAAAGGTGATATCCAGTAGAAGAAGTTTGAATGACTACCAGAAATCTTTGGCTAGTTACTGTGGGAGTTTGACAAAACCTGACGGTCGAAAGGAGTCTAAAATCGATGAAAATAATATAGATGTTATCGATAAAGAGTGTAGTTGGGACACGAATGCTGAAGGTGTGATATATGCACTTCCAAATAAGGGCAAGTACAAAGATTTGAATCTGCAACTACAAGTCAATAACAATGGGACCAGATACTCTTATGTATCAGTACAGGATACAAAGACTGTCATGAGTAATTCACAGAACGAAGCATTATATTCTAATGATATCAGTGACGGGGATTATGCAAGAATAGACGAGTTACTGGGAGCTGAGAACTGTATATCGCCAGTTAGTGAAGTGCCATCGAATATAAGGACTTCGCATATTGGTCAGAGAGAGCCGCCTAAGGTTGTGTATAATATGCTGCCTTCGGTAGGGAAGGTGTGTCATAACCCTCGCGAGCCGTCCAAAGTGCCTTCGACACCGCAGCTTACCTCGTAAGTCTATTTTATATTGCACAAACTTATAACAACAATCAAACAATCAATCAGCCGCAGTTGACAGCTGCATATTATGCTTTTCGTAATTTACGTAGCTGCACGCCGAAACTCGAACGTTTAGTTCTATTTTCGGCGTGCAACTATTCGCGAGCGTGCTTAAGTGCGTGCGTGTGTGTGTCTGCTTAGTTATACTTCCTTCATTGATCTATAAATTAAACATACACAATTGTTTTGATCTATATTTTTAGCACTTGACATGCTCAGCTACTTTTAAAGTACAAGTTATTATTTGTGATTGAGGAAAAAGAGAACTTTAGTACGAGCGGCAATCGAACGTGCGTCCCTTCCTTTCCGGGGAAGTGCTCTAATCCACTGAGCTATCGTACTCCCTTGCGGTCATACCCAATTTTCTCATCACATTTGTCCTAACGACCAACGCCATCTATCGGAACGCAATTGTGTTTTCAAAACGAGGTATAAGTTGTATGTACAATCTCACTTGTAGAGCATTTATTTTGATTTATTTTATACAATAGTAACAACTTTTAACTACGTGCGTGAGTGTAATGACACTATTCAGAAAGAACGAGAGAAAAAGAGGCAGTTAATGATTTTTTCAAAAGGGATTTTAGTATTATTAGGCTTGTTGATACGTCGAAACAACATTAAACTCAATGAGTGCAAGAAAGCATAATCTGTACTCATTTATAGTGGACACTTTTAGTGCCTAATTGTGGCTCTTCTCTTTTTTATATATCAATATTTCATACTTTACGCCACTTGCGGTATTAACTAGGGAGAATATTAGGTATATCAATAATTGACATTAGGTATTGTGTTACAGACGTGAGAACCGCATGTGGCAATGTAGTGAGTGTTGGTTTGCGTACAACGCGTGGTGGGCGCGGTGGTGCGATGTATGTCGCAGCGGGAAACCTCCGCACGCCTCCGTCACTCTTGCTACTCGTGACGTCATCGATGGAAAGCCTAACAGGTATATTAGGCTCTTAAATCTGGGACTCAGCAACTTTATATAGCATAAGTGAGAGTGAAACAGATGATGGAGCAAGTGGGTACGCTACGCATGACGTCACGTCAAGCAAAGAACAGCCACACAAGAAGCAGCGCAGCTATTTTTTTTAATGATAACCCCCCTGCGCTAAGTATTAATCGTTGTATCGCGGGGAAATTTACAAACATACAATTTCACGGACACAAAGTACACCCAGACCCAGAACCACCACTTGTGGATCATGCAAAGAGTTGTCCTGTGTGGGAAACGAGCCTACAACACTCGGATGGGAGGACGGTATCTATACCACTCCGCCATCTGTGCCCAGTTTTGATTTAAGATAGAACATTAACTGTGCTCTATGCAATCAATTCGCTCTGAATTATGGAACCACCAGCAACCAATCAATATATTGGTTGCTGGTGGTTCCGCATAATATGACGACCTGACCGGCTATTCTTATTAAAGAAGGTTTGAGCTGTAGGTTTTGGTTATCAAATAACACCCTGGCCGTTGATACAGATTGACAGAGGCCTGATAAAAAAAAACTGTCTCCGCTCTTGTTCTAAGGTCGCCAGTTAACCCCCTAATTAGGTCGTGGAGGTAAATAAGGTGGATCAGCTAAAACCCAACAGGTTGGAAGCCGACCTCAGCTGTGATAAGGCTAGAAAGATGATGATGATTTTATTATTTCAGCGCAAGACCAATGAATAGTTCTTCAGAGGCCAGCGGGAGTAACAAACCTGAGGCCAATCGAAGTGAACCAAAGAAACTAACTGTGCCTATAGCTTCTTTAGACCATGATCTGAATAGTGATGAACTACTATTTGCTGTTGGTAAGTTGGTTGTCCATTCATCGGTTTTTTTTAACCCTTCTGTCCCACTATTGGGCACGTCTCCTCTCATGGCGAGACGGATCAGGCCATAGTCCACTTTCACAAGCCGTCGAGAAAATCTCTTAGGTATGCATGTTTCCTCACGATGTTTTCTTTCACCAAGCCGTGATAAATTGTAAACAAATATACACATAATTTGAAAAATCTCGAATAGTCAAAGGTGTGTGCCGTACGAGGTCTGAACCTTGGACTCGGGATCGCACTCGATACCACCCTTTTTGCAGTCCTTAGTTTTACCTAGCTTGGCTATCACCGCATAACCCCTCCAAGCTCAGTTTACGACAAGTGCACAGACTACTATGAGAACACATGTAAAAAAAAAACAGTCGTGCGGATTGTTTTTTTTTGTTGATATTTTACACCAAAGAGAATTTAACCACTTAGTTTATTTTACGTATATTTAGGATACCATTCAGATAAATACCTAAAAAATATCTAGACCACCTATCCCAGTTCTGTAAACGGTATTGGCTTTGTGAATCGTTACTTTATATAACGTAATAAAGATCTAAAACTAACATCAACTACTTAGAAACGGAAACAATACGACGAAGATCGTTGTATTCCTATAAGTATATTTTTATAAGAAATCGAATGTTATGTGGTTAGAAATTAAATAGAAAAGCATAAAGAAAGTCTATTTTTAATATTTCAATAATAATATATTATATATTACTTGGTAAAAATAAGAAATATTTTGAAATCTGAATTTGTGCATTTTCGTACGAAAACAGGCTAGTGTTGTATTGATGCGCTGCGTCCGCGATCGACATATCTATACGTGCGATCGATAGAATCGTAATATCGTTATAATTGCTGTATGTGTAACTGTATGTGTTATAATTGCTATTTAGTAGGTGTAGTAGGTGTATATTAGTAAGACACACAAAATCGTTATTCTAAACATATTGTTTTATTTGGAAACCACCTTATAAATAAATATTATGATGACGAGTTTAGGACCAGATACTTCTCAATATTATAAATTATAAAGTTTAGAGGAATCGACAAAAATATTCTTTGGGTTTCATAAAGCCGGTTCATTGTTCAGGATCAGAAATTTCTAACGTACTCGGAGAATAAAATGTTTACCACCATTATCTTAGCTTTAGTACTATAACTTGTTTCGGATCAACTAGGCTATTCTGTAAGATTTCACTAGCGAACTCACTTCTGAATTCGTTTTCTTTGTAATAAACTGAAACCATACGTCAAGTTTGGCATTGGCCGGCCCCAGCTTAATAGTATTTTCACTGTGAATTCAGAAGTGAGTTCGATAGTGAAATCTCACAGAATAGCCTAGCTGTAGGTGCTAATTTATCTGCTCAATTTGTTTTTTTGTTTTTTGCAATTTTATAGATATTAGAGATTTTACATAAGGTTGTAATTAAAAGAATAAAAAGTTAACATTGTTAATATATATATATTCCCACCTATGACATTTCAGTAAATAAAATGATCCCATAGATAAACATTAGACTAAAACAATGTGAAAAAAATATGAAATAGAAAATGATAGACACGAGTGAGAATCAAACCCACGCCTTCCGATTTTCCTACTTTCAGACGTTCTTCCAAATAAGCTATCGTGACATTCGTTTGTGGCTATCAAATTATATAAATATAATATTATTAGTTTTATATGGAGAAATTTTTATATTGCTCTGGCTCGCTGGAGGTCGAGGGAGAAGCGGGTGGCATCCACTGTGTTGTGGATCTGAAATAAATACATTGCCATTAGTATGTAGTGGTAGACGAGCTACGGCCCACCTGAAGGCAAGTGGTAACCGCCATTCATGGACTCAACTATACTAAGTATACTGAAAAGTCCCAAGGCCCTACGTCCTTATTATCCTTTATCTGCACGTGGTATTCTTTTCCTTGTAGCTGGCGACGCACAAGTGATTCTTCTGGGGCTGCTAGAATCTATAGGCTCCGGTAACCTCTTACCATCAGAAGGGCCTAATGCTTGTTTGCCACCCATATAGTATAAAAACGTCACCCGTGTGGTGACGGACTAAGAATACACGTATCATAACCCCATCCTTTCCCACGGGTGTCGTACAAGGCGACTAAGGGAAGTAAGCAATTATCACCCATTGCATTACTGGTGGTAGGGCTGAGTACCAAGTGAGAGTACTCACATGTTATCAGGCCTGAACGGGTCGATACCACCGTCTTCTGTGTGACTAGTCATGAAGCACGTCAGTATATTTTGGCTGTAGCAGAAGATAGCCGTTTATTCTTTCATTTCATATCTCAGAAATGAAATGGTGCGCAGCAGCTTGACAATATTCTCGGTTTAGTTGAGTCCATGAGCGACGGTTACCACTTACCATCAGGTGGGCCGTGGCTCATCTACCATCATAAGTAATAAAAAAACCACAATGAAGTACTCGCTGAGACTGTAGCCATGTAGGGTAGTGTAAAGGGAGCGTATGGTGGTGGTAATGAAGTCTATCGATCAACTAGATTTTCCTAAAACAATTTAGCTGGCCCGTGGGGCCAGCTAAATCCACTGAGCGCTCTGTCAATTCAATGATAATAATTACTGACTATCCTTACAAAATCAAAATATAATAAATATAAAAGTGAGTTAGTTTGTTATGCTTTCCAACTGCAACTACTACTGAACCAATCTTCATGAAATTTTGCCAATCTGAAAGTGCCTACGGCCCTTTTTGTCAGTAAATCTCTTTAAGAAGTAAAATACTACTACCACAAGATCAATATTTAGAAAAAAATAATCAGCTCCTCCTTCTGTGGAGTATCCGTATATATCTAGTTGGTCGACCTTGTTCGTCTCATCCTCGTGCTCACTAACCTCCGCATACCGAATAATTAGGTGAAGTTTTCCGCTCCCACGTCATTTTCTCTAAAACATAAATACTTAGAAATAGATATAGATCTATATATGTTATATGGGACCGTTGCATGCAGGTGGCATATAACCTCTTGATGAGGTGCTGCCTCAGAGAAGCCTTTGTCTGTATGTCCAGCAGTGGACGAAAAAACCTGATGAATGGAGATTATGCCTCAGATTCCTGGTATAATAACAGGATGAAACGAATACGAATTTTTAAGTCTAATCAATAGCTATCAAACAAAAAAGTTGCATCAAAAACCGTTTAGTAGTTTTTGCATGATGCGCGAACAAATAAACAGACAAACCTACAAAAATTCTAAAAAAAATATTTTGTGTTCAGGCACGTCTAAATAGCCTAATACAGTTTTTTTAATTTATTAAATGTACGACTATGTTACAGCTTTATAATACGAGTAGTTAGGATAAAATCTATATAATAAATGATATAATAAAAAGTAGATACATGACGACGGTGAAACTATCGACAACTAACATAATCGATGCCCATCACTATAACACCCACCTTTTTACCAAAATTAACTGAATTTTTCCTTATTCATTTTTCGACTTATTCTTAGTAATATAAAATTACTTGCATAAATAATTATTATGAATATCATTATGCAGCCTATTACTATTTTTTTTTTTGCAAACTGTTAGCCACTCATCAAAATAAGGTACTTAATTTATATTGCCTATTTTCGGCATGTAATTAACACAACTACAATGAAATTCACAAATCCAATTATGTAAATAACTTTATCATATCTAAAATAACATACTATTTCTTTTGTAAAATAATGCTCTTACTTTTTATAACAATAATTTCCACCAAGCACTCACACTCCGCATTCTTTTTTTTTTTAGGCGGTAAGCTACTAACCTCTTTAAAAAAAACTCTTTGTTTGGCTGTACCCGGTGCCAGCTCGGGCGCCAAGTCGACCCACAGAGCACCCTAGTATATACGGAAAGCCGAGCCACCAGTGGCTCTCGGGCCCCTGAGGGTTAATATATTTAAACACATATGTGATGTTTTAGATATTGCAGGCTCATTCCGAGATTAATTTACCGCAGGATTCGATTGAATCTATATTGTGTCTATTATCTGCAGGGGTAATGTTAATTTTAAGGTTAGGAGCATTTAAATGCTGCCAGTATACAATTGCCAGTAATTTTATAATGTCGAATAATTATTAATAAATGGTGACGGACGAAGAATACAAGTCTCACCACTCATTCTTTCATGAAGTAATCGAATTATCAACCATTATTACTGTTGTTAGCGCTATGTATCAAGTGGGAGTACTCATTTAAGCCCGTCACACACGTAGCCATAATATATATTAATATAAATCATAGCATGGCACATTACGATATATTTTCTATACAAATTTTCGAGTGACTGCACATGCAGCTATAAAGTATATTTCTATAAAGTCACTAAATTATACCCTAATTTATATAATATATATTATAGCTACTTGTGTGACGGGACGGGCTTTATTATCGGGGCCGAGCGGGTTGGTACCACCGTCTCCCGTCACCGGCCATGGCGCACCTTGGTGGTTCTAGCGGGAGATAGCTGTTTCATATGAAAATAATATCGGTATAAAGAAAGGGTGAGCAGCGGTTTGATAGTGCTTCTAGTATAGTTGAGTTCATTAGCCACGGATATTACTTACCACCAGGCAGGCCGTGGCTCGTCTGGTGCTAAGTTTAAGTAAAACAAATAATGTTATAACGGCAGAGTCTACGCCGGCGCCGAACCCAGTACCAACTTGGACGTGTGCCCGCTGCACGCTGGTCAATGAGTCTACGGCCGCCGCGTGTGCCGCTTGTGCCGGCTCCCGTCCACAACCACACAACTACTGGTGAGATAATAGATTACTTGGAGTGAGTAATAATAATTGACTTGTGGGGCCGGCACCAAGAATAGCTCCACCCCGTCTCTTCCTATGGGAGCCGTAAAAGCTGACTAAGGGATTACCGGGGTACCGGGCAGCAGCGTTTCCCTGTGTGCTAAAAACCCAAATCGGCCCCGGCCGGCCCTAAATCGTGTAAATAATTTTATTTTAATCAAAACTACAAGCGCGAGCGCTTAGGCGCGTGTGCCTTCTTGTACCGTGAGCGGTAGGCATTTAACTCGGGGCTGCAATAATATGCCTCATACCATTTTCATCGACAATGACGGGTTACAGAGTTAGCAATTTTTTAACCGCCATTTAATCATTAACAACGTGACTAAAACATAAAGGTTTCAACTCATTGTAGTTTTTGAAGTAAATCGGTGATTAATGGGTTTATAACCTAAAATCGAATTTAGATAGAATAATATCACGATTTTATCTCATATTCAATTTAAAAAAGTTAAAAAGGAAGTGCAGTTTTCATGAAAAGATCAAAGCAAAATTACATCACCATTGGTTTAGAATCCAATACTAAACCCATGGTATCAATTATCGGTACGATGTGATTACCACCAGGGCCCGTAGAATGTAATTACACGAACGACATCGTATCGTATCGCTTGTGATTGGTAGAGAAACCGACGCCTGGTGTCGCAATAATCCCTCTGCCGATCACGGTGATCTTCCAACAATCACAATGACACGATGTCATGTCGATATGATCGAGTGAGATACATTCTAACCCCTCTGTAAAAAGAAAGACAGAGAGAGCGAGAGGGCTTACCTTCAAGATATACATATAGAGAACATCTTACACTAATTGTCTGGAAAATTCTTTATACGTCTGATTTTAGGTGTTGCAGTTCGTGTACACTGCAAAACCCGCTATCGGCAAGTCTGTGTTTAGCATGCAAGACACCGCCGGTACCCAAGCACGGACTTACTGTTCCGACAACAGAATCTAACCATGGCGCCGGTGAGTGCTTATTTATTATTATAGTAACAATCGTGATTTTACGTGTATAAAACCAGAAATATGAGTATTATAGGTTTTACGAATCAATAAAAATTAGGTAGATAATTATGAGACTATAAAGTCCTATTAATTTTGGCCATATGGAATGAATGAAACTGGTCTCAAGGCGTGCGTATGGTTGATGAAACACTGCGGTGTGGAACAGGCGTTTAGAATTGTTCCACCCCTTATCTATCCGTGAGGGTCGTTCCTATAATAATAAAACGCATCGTTTTGCTTACAAACGGTAGAATATTCTACCAGGCGTAAGTATATTCTGTTCCTATAAAATACCAGTCATAAGCGAATTAGCTGACAGTTTGCAACTAACGGATGGGAGGGTTTTCACTTACGATCTGCAACAATAATCTATGGAAATGAAGATTTATGGTGTTTCTATAAAAAAACAACCGATAGTTATGTTGTCAAATATACAAAGCGTAGGTGATGTGTTTAACGGCCGATTTCGGACGGTTTTGAGAAGTCATGTGCTGGTATGTATTGAAGCTTACAAAGGGAAAAGATATCGAACTCTGAGATTGAAATGGAGACTGCATTTACTCTCTGATACTGATATCAGTTCAAAATCAGAGTCGATCGATCATTAATAAGTACTGCGTTGTACGTAGTATTATTACTTCCATGATCTTTACATAAGGGCCATAGATTACAGAAAAGAGAATCCTGTGGCTATGGTTGTTGTCATAATTATGATTGTTGTTCAAATTGACAGTAGTATTTAGCTTGTTAGCGTTTCGTTTAGATGTAGGCATTAAATAGTAATAATGTTTAACATAAATTATTAAAGTCTAAATTATGTCTTAACTATTTAATTGTTAATAAACTATAATTTAATTATTTCTAATAAAGTTTTGTTTATAAATAACTACATTTATTTTTAAAACACTCCGTTTTTTCTGAACATCATGTGAAACGATTGATGTAATAATGAAACGCAAAGAGGGTCATCGGTATTCTTAACCGACAGTTACTCGTTACTGCTAGACGTGATATTAATGTTGTGAAACACCTGTGAAGCCTCGGTATCGGTATCTTGAAAACTTCTCGTAGCTGTTATACAATGACGATTCGTTGAATATAGGAACCGGGCATAAGGAAAATCTCGGAGAGTAGCGTTGCCTTGAGTACTAATGCATATCCACTGCGAGCGCCAATCCGTCTGCCAAGCGTGGCTAGTATGGTACAAACCCCCAAAAATGAAACAAAAATGAGTACACCACAATGAACGACTGCCAGTCACGGCAGTTCCACTATTCCGTGATATCTTGGATGTCGGTCTGTACGAGATCAATATGGCTCTCAAAGACGAAGGAATCTCTACAGAGCTTCTGAAGGTAGGTGGAAAGCCAAAGCACTTTAGCAGCTATTCAATTCCGCGTTGTTCTTGGAGGTGACGTTCCAGAACCGCGGTCTAGGAGCATGGTGGTACTGTTCTGCAAAAAAGGTGATAGAACCCTTTCGAAGATAGGGCCACATCGCTCTTGAGTCACGTCTACAGGTTATTATATATTGAGAATCATTGCAAATTGTCTCGTGCGCAGGCTCGATGACTTCCAGCCTATTTCCATATTTTATTTATTTATGCTGCGCAAGATTATACAGAAGACCGACGAGTATAATCGGCCTGTTGTGTCTAGCGTTAGTGGACTACGAGAAAGCCTTCGATTCTATCGAAACTTGGGCGATGCTGCAGTCCTTTTAGCGGTGCTACCACCATGACAATCCGAGTTCCACAATGTCTGAAAACGAAGGTCTACGACCAGTGTGTTACCAGTGATGACATATGGAACAGAGACGTGGTCCCTGAATGTTGGCCTCGTATTAAGACTCAAAGTCGCTCAGCGGGCCATGGAGCGGGCTATGCTTGGACTCCTACGCCTGCGTGATCGAATCCGTAATACGGAGATCCGTAAGAGAGCGAGAGTGACCGGCATAGCCCACCGGGTAGGCGTGCTGAAGTGGCAATGGGGAGGCCATATCCCTCGACGAAGCGACAACCCTTGAGGGAAAAAGATTCTCGAGTGGTGACCACCTTCGGACAGCGCAGCGTAGGACTGCCTCCCTCCAGATGGACTGACAATCTGGTCAAAGCCGCAGGGAGCGGTATAAAATTTAATGATATGTCATTGTTATATAAAATGATAAAAATCTTATGCAGTTTTATTAATATAATATCTGTGCTAGATCCGCCAAAAAGTATTATTACTATTATTATATTGATATCTATCCACACATCCATCCATCAGCCTTTTGACGTCCACTGCTGGGCATAGGCCTCCCCAACAGAACTGTGTGCTCATTATGGGGGATAATGCCGTAATCGCCACGCTTGGCAAGCGGGTTGGCGGTCGCAGTGGATGTTGTTAATATTAGAGGGAGTGCTGCTGCCCACTCCCCTGATATTCCCTCAGTCGGCTCTTACGACTCCCGTGGGTAAAGAGTGGTGGGACAGTTCTAAACGGCTATTATAACCACGGATACAGAAATCCGGAACATCACTACCATTGTTGTTAAATCAATTAGTGATGTAACAGCTGAGCGTATTCCTGATTACTAATGGTAAGTCAGCAGGAGTTTAAAATACCTTCAGGCTCACCAGTAATCATATTTTAAAACTGGTATCAATATTACTGAGGGCAATTTTTTTTCCACGGTAGGCAGCGGCTTGGCTGTGCCTCAGGCATTGCCATTATCAATGAGCGGCGGTTACCACTTACCATCAGGTAGGTTGATAACTTGTTTGCCGTACATGGCAAAATTAGTTTTTTTTCCTATCCATAATAATGCTATTGCATGAGAAGGTAAGAAGGTAGCATGTCAAATAACTATGATTAAGCTGCAATAAAGAATTGTTTCTCTTTTAAAATGTCCGATTTTAATATACTTTTACCGTGTCAATATATTTACTATTGTAGGTTTGATTCTCGCCCAGTATAGGATACCGTATGATATAAAGTGCGAAAATGTGAAATCGAAAAGATAAATTGGCATCTGGGACGGTATTCCAGGAGATACAGGTTCAAAAAATGCTCGGGACTATTAATTTAAAAAAAAAACAGTCTCACGCTTGTATCCCCGAAGGGGTAGGCGGAGGTATATTACACACTCACGGTTTGGCTATGTTTAATTCCCACGTAATAGCGCCTATTGCCGTCTGCCGAGCACATTTTCCAAAATCCGGGCTGACTGAGAATTTTCTTTTTACGTTTTCGTAAAAATACACTGCCCGACCCGGGGATCGAACCCAAGACGACATCATCAGCAGTCGCTCACACTTGCACCACCGAGGCAGTTAATTTCGATTTTACATTTTCTCACTTTGTGTTGATTTGGCTAAGCATGTCAATTGATTAAAAAATATATAACAATATCAAAATATACCGTATGATAGTTAACATCAGCATGATTTGTACATATTTGCTTTTTTAAATTAACTTTTAAAAGCTTTATAGTATATCTTATGGCTTCAAAGGAGTTTTTATAACCTTAGGATATTCTATAAAAAAAATAAAATAAAAAATATATATTTATAACTAATCATCTCTGATTTCCCTTCAAAACGTATAACTAATAAAATGCGTTATGTCATGTTTGTGGCGTCCACTAGTTTCTTTCCTATTGTGGCAGTTGCTTTTAACGAAATCTAAATCGATAATATTATTCAGGTGGTCGCAGCCCCTCACCGCGGCGGAGTACACGACAAACACCGGCGCTGCCACGAAGGGGATCCAGACACAAAACACCGCCACCAGAACCGAAGTAAGTGATCACAAATGACATGAATGAGGTGGTGACACTTGTATTCTTAGTCCGTCACAACACAATGTACTTTGTTGAAAAGGGACAAAACAGTATTTAGTACCCGTCATGTGCCTATATTGTCCACTTGTACAACTAAAACTGTATTACATTACTTCAGTGGTTAGGTTTACCCTACACAATGATATTGTATAAAAAAAGAGGCAGATATGTTACAAGCGCGCGTTTTGTGAAGACTCGAAAACGTCCTAATTAGGACGTTTTGTGTTTACGCGTAACCAGGCGACGAGTAAACTCTTGAGCTGTCATGTGCATTGAGTAACAAAAATAACAAATATGCCATCATGTGTGTTTATAAAGTGTACAAAATACGATGCCAAAGTTAATAAAACTGAAGGGATTTTGTAAGTGTATAGAAAATTATATAACTTTATTGGCATATTTCAATAAAGATATTTTTGTAATATTTTTATAAATGGCTGTCAGTGTGACAGTGTGTGCGATAATAGTGCGCGTACTAGTAATGCGGGAACAGATTTTAAACGTCATTTCCTTAGATCAATTATATTTCTAGATGGAGCCTCGGCGTTGTAAACGCGTCAAAAAAAATTGGGGTGAACTTTTCATCCCAATGCTGTTCTATGGCTGTTAGTGTCAATCGTGACGTCACTTGACAAGGTCGTATCCAGGACCATTAGTGTGTCATTTAAAATGTCAACGTGTGTATTTAAAGTGTGCTGAAACTACAAAAATCGGAAAATGAGCACTAAAGATATTTCTTATCATCGGTTAGTAACATTATTTCATACAATAACTGGCTAAATAAGTCATTTAAAAATTCCGAAAATAAATTAATTTTAGTTCATATTTTTTTATGTGATACCAGTTTATGAACTTAAAGGAGAATGCCATTTTTCGCCCTGTACGATAGTAGCATCGGGGCTATGATAATTATTAGTATTTTTTATAATACAAATTGCATATTTACATTTAACACGGACTAGCTCCATGTCATAGTGAAGAAAAAAAGTATTCGAAGGGACTATTTGTAGGTACATCCGATGCGCTGCCATGTTTACCTGAAGTACGTACAATCATCAATCAATACAATCGGTCTTTATTTTTTAAAAAGCATTGTTAGGTTATTTTTAAATCTGAATTACACTTTTGAAATTTATTTAGAAATTGTGTGTAAAATTAATAAATCTAGACAAAAATCAGAAGTTTTGTTTTATTAAAAGCTTTTGGATCTCACAATTTGTTTTGTCAATAAATTTTGTTAATAGATGGCCCTGCTTTTATAAAACTTATTTTTATTATCAATATTAGAGTTTGTTAATAGATTTCACTACTTTTAATAGACTTATTTTTATTATTAATATAAGACAAACTTAAAATGTCATTCTGAATTAAAATAATAAAGTAATCCAATCTTTTTAGATCTATTTCTTTTAGCAATTGACATGCTCCGCTACTTTTTAAAGTACAAATAATTTGTGAATAGAGAAAAAGAGATTTTTAGTAGGGGCGGGAATCGTACCACGCATCTTTTCTAATCCGGGGAAGTGCTCTAAGCCACTGAGCTACCCTACTGACCTTTCGATCATCCCAAATTCTTAATTACATTTGTCTTACGACTAACGCCATCTACAGGCAAGCATTACATGCATTCCTCGGATTGGAAAAGATGCGTGGTTCGATTACCGCCCCTACTAAAAATCTCTTTTTCTTTATTTACAAATAATTTGTACTTTAATAAGTTGCGGAGCATGTCAATTGCTAAAAGAAATAGATCTAAAATGTTTGAAAAAATCGCGCCATCAAATAGTATGAATTTTAATTGCAAAATTAAACTTCTATATTGGATGTATGTAATGCTTGCCGGTAGATGGCGTTAGTCGTAAGACAAATGTGACTAAGAATTTGGGATGATCGAAAGGTCGGGTAGCTCAGTGGCTTAGAGCACTTCCCCGGATTGAAAAAGATGCGTGGTTCGATTCCCGCCCCTACTAAAAATCTCTTTTTCTTTATTCACAAATAATTTGTACTTTAATCCAATCTTTATTGTATATAGAAAATGAATAGATAGAATATTTTTTGAAACACGTAAAAATTGAATAGAGCTCCATCTAGCGTTGGAAATACGCATCTCCAGGATTATAATCCAACTGAATTGAAAACTATTACAAGAGGTAGTGAAACACCAATCTACTGTCATACGTAAACTGGTCCATTTACATTCCAGCTTCATTGTTAATCAGACAGTATTTGTAATAGAATGATTTTCCAGCTAGTCCGCTATTAAATTATAATTCTATAGGAATTCAGTAATATGTTTTAATACAACACATGATCTAGTTTTGAGGTTTTTTCAGGGCAAACTATGTATGGACACAGAGCAATGTCTTTTCCCGCGTAATCTTGCAAAGTTGATGATATTTTAACGATAGAGAGAAATAGAAACATTACCTAACATAATTATTAGCGTTTTTAATGGATCCATAAAGCTGCACAGTCGTCATTTTCGGAATTAATTACAATATTACTATTTGTAATATTATTATTTATTTTAATGATGAAGATTGTTTACATTTTTAAATTTATAATTATCGTGGGTTATAGTAGTATTCTCATTAAAGAAGAGGTTATAATATAGTATATAAATATATTTTTATAATATATTAAAATTATGAGAGTAAATAGAAAGAGATAATTGACTATATACCTATGAAATATTTTGT
The DNA here is from genome assembly GCA_948253155.1 of Leucoma salicis. Classification (NCBI taxonomy): domain Eukaryota; kingdom Metazoa; phylum Arthropoda; class Insecta; order Lepidoptera; family Erebidae; genus Leucoma; species Leucoma salicis. The sequence continues at coordinate 15,166,528 of OX411824.1, forward strand.
AGTATAAGAATGTCTTGAATCTATGATAATATAATTTTCCCATAATTAATTACTACTACTGAAACTGGTATCATTACGCAGGCACACAAACATAAATTGCACAAGCGTAATGACAGCTGTCACGCACACTAGCATAATAATTCCCGCCCGATTTTTATGACGTTTATAAGAGTGACAGTCCATCTAGATATATAATTTAATCTAAGGTAATTTCTATGAACGTAACATATCTTGTGTAAAATATCACTGACCCTACATGAATTTGTAATAACGAGAAATAAAAATATTTGTAGGTATACTTTATATTTAGTTTCTTAGAATAATTATTTGACATTTGTATATTTTTGTTAATTGTAATTATTGAAATAATATCTCTTCTATTGAGATTAGGGTTGAATTTTAATACCACTGAAGTAGTCTACCAGTCCCAGTGGTCTGTCAATACAGGCGGAGAGACGGCACACGGTGGGTTTATTTAGTAGGTGACGGTCCCACACTATGCCTTCGTTGCCCCGAACGATAGGGGGTGTGCGGTTAGGTACATTTTTCACCCGCACAAAAAAAGGGTTGTATTTTACGGGTACGTAGCGGCTTATAGTGTACATACCGTTCAATAAGTGGTAGTTACACGCTGGTTATAATTATGTAAATATAATTGTACTATGGTAACATTGAAGGTTCTATTTAACCATTTATTTTACAATATTTCAGGGTCGAAGTTATAGAATGGCCGTGTTCAGAATGCACATACATGAACTGTAGCGGGGTGGTGTCTTGTGAGATGTGCCAGTCGCCGAAGACCAGGCTGTTGCCAGCGGCACCAGATCAGCCCTCTTTAGACGATGAGGACTCGCGTAAGTCTTTGAAGCTCACAGTTCTGAGACTGATGATTATTTAACACATTTAAAACTGTGGAAAATTTGTATTTATTTGCAGTATATTTTACTTCTTAGGGCCTTACCACACTGACAATTTTCGAGCGAGTACAAAGCGAGGTGAGAGCGCAGTGAAATCACAGAGGCGCATCGTTTTCGCTGCATCAAAAATCGCAACTAAAATGTCGATTCAAGTGACGTTTACGCCTCTATTCGCGGCGTGTATGACGCGCGTCTGCTACGAATTCGTGGTAAACCTGCTGTGCTCCTGCCTCGCTTTGAACTTGATCGCTAATCACCAATATGAGAAACCCTTAGTCGCCTCTTGTGACATCCGTGGAAAGAGATGTGTGAAGACTCAGAGCACAGATGTTACCAGACGTATTTTTATTTGTTCCATATGAACAGCTGAGGGCTCGGATGGCGAGAGACAGGAGAGTACTCCGATGGAAATCCTTCGTCTTAGTGAAGAGAGTCATGCCTGGACGCAGTGGCAGGAAGTATTAGCGCAATGTGCCTCAGTAAGTGTATTTTTTTTTATATTCCACTATTGCCTAATATCTGCCGTGTGGTGCCGGCATCAGAATTATTTAAACCCCATGGGAGTCGTAAGAGCCGACTGAGGAAATACCGGGAGAGTGGGCAGCAGCACTCCTTCGAGTATTAACAACATCAACTGCGATCGCCAAGCCGCCTGCCAAGCGTGGCGATTACGGCACTATCCCCCATTCTTGGGGAGGCCTATGTCCAGCAGTGGACGTTAAAAGGCTGATGGATGGATGGATTGCCTAATAAGCCCTAGAACATGCATGGAATATTTTTACGCCATCCAGAATAACTAATAAAAAAAACTTAGCATCACGCCTGTATTCCCCGAAGGGGTAGGCAGAGGTGTATTACACACCCACGACTCGCCAGCTATGTTTAAGTCCCACGTAATAGGGGGCGAGCCTATTGACGTCTACCGGGCACATTTCCAAACTCCGGGCTGCTACTGAGAATTTTTCTTTTTAGGAAAAAAGCTCAATATCCTTGCCCGACCCGGGGATCGAACCCGGAACCTCATGATTAGCAGTCGCATACACTACCGCTACACCACCGAGGCAGTTAATTCTAAGTCAATAACTAATAAATAATAAATCGATCCCGCAACACTAAACAAGAAGCAATAAAACTATTAATTATGTTATCCGTGCAGGCTATTATCTGGATTCATTAATTAATTCTATGATTATTTCTTAATTGTATTACCGAAATGAATGTGGGTATAGGTTATAAACTATTCGTTTCTAATGTGTGTAGCTGGTATATGCCGGCGACTCCGTCTGTGTGAACATCTTTATGTAAAAATAGTTATACTGCTGGACTCCAGTCTACATGTAAGCAAAATTTCATGATGATCAATTTAGTAGCTACGGCGTGAAAAACTAAAAAACGCACTTTCGCATCTATCTATAATGTTATAAAGCTGTAACAGCTGTAACAATATCTGTACATTTAAGATATTTGAGAAAAAGTGAATCCATTAGGCTGTTTAGGCGTCTCTGAACATAAACTTAATTATTGTCTGTTTTTTAGGGCATCATGCAAAAACTACTAAACGAATTTTGATGAAACTTTTTTGTTTTATAGCTCTTGATTAGACTTAAAAACTGATAAACATTTTACGCCGCTATAGTAGCTGAGACCCGTGATATAACGTAAAAGCTACCGAAGGCTAGGTTATAACATTAGTACGGATTTTGTCATTACTTAAACTGTACTATCTGTGTGGTGACGGACTAAGAATACAAGTGTCACCACCCCACTCTTTCCCACGGGTGTCGTACAAGGCGCCTAAGGGGAAGTAAGCAATTATCACCCATTGCTCTACTGGTAGTAGGGCTGGGTACCAAGTGAGAGTACTTACTTGCTATCGGGCCCGAATGGGTCGGTACCACCGTCTTCTGTGTGACCGGTCATGAAGCACGTCTGTGTGTTTTGACTGTAGCAGAAGATAGCCGTTTAATCTTTCATTTCACATCTAAGAAATGAAATGGTGCGGCTTGATAATTCTCTTGGTATAGTTGAGTCCATGAGCGATGGTTACCACTTACCATCAGGTGGGCCGTGGCTCGTCTGCCATCATTAGCAATAAAAAAAGAAACTATTTGCTCAGTCCAAGAATTATTTTTTGAAGTTGACTGCTGAATATGATAAAATAAAAAAGCTATAAAAATATGTACGAAGCAATTTTATTTTGCAGCCCTTGGTTTTATCAGACCACTATCACTGCAGATGATGTTCTTGCTTGGCATAATATCGTATGTTAAAATAATAAAATGTCCCAATAATTATACGATTCCTCAGACTGGTGAGCCGTACGTAGACTCCTCGTTCCCGGCATCGTCACGCTCGTTGTACTACAGCGGCGGGGCAGAACCTGGGGCTGCGGCGCGATGGCTGCGACCTCACCAGATACACGTGGATACTGACCACCGACTACCGTGGGTTGTGTTTCGAGATCCGAGACCGTCAGATATATCTCAGGGTAAGTTGTTTGTACTTTTAATGTGAAAACATCTAACGCGGTGGGAGGGTAAAACCGGCTGTTAGCGTGGCAACGTCGCCACGCCAATTTATTTAATTGTTTTAACGTCGTCGCGCAAACACAACTTCACTCTGTTCTCTGACTCATAGTCTGATCGACACGATCAGATAGAGATCTAGAGAATTTCTAGAAGGAAAAACTCGAATTAGTCTTTGCTGGTTCGAGCTGGGATTACACTGAGATGGAAAAAAAATATTTTGCTATTTCAAAATAAATAACTGTAATATAATTTGAAAATTCTGCAATTCAAATGCGCATGAAAATGAGTTTTTTATAATACGTGGGTGGCCGATTAGCATACGGTCCAGCTGATGGTAAGCGGTAACCGTAACCCATAAACGTTAGCAACATCAGAGGCATCCCTCGTGCGCCGCCAACTTCACAGAAAGGGATAGGAGGTGGATAGGAAGGCTAATAAGGAGGGGGTTAGGGCTTCCGTCCCTCTCACTCACTATACGAAACAACAGTAGTACCCAGCGTTGTTCACGCTGATATTCTGTGAGAGGGTGGTGCTTCCTCGATCGAGCTGGCCCATTCATGCTGGGGCAAGCAAGGTTCTACCACCAGAAAAAAAATATTATTTACAAAAAGCATTCTGTTCACCGTCAAGGCAAACTGCTTCTTATTGTTTTTAAACCATATTATTATATAATTAAAAAATGAATATAAATTCATAAAGAAAGCAGCCCTTTTGAAAAGATATTTTATAATTTATAAAATATTATTTTCTAGGTGTTCTAGGCAACTGCTGGTTACTATCGGCATTAGCCGTACTAGCTGAGCGGTCGTCTTTAGTACGGGGTGTGGTTGTACGGGGTGAGCCGAGTGTCGGCGCCTACCAGCTGCGACTATGCAAAGACGGACGGTGGCTGACAGTTACTGTAGATGACCTATTACCAGCCAACAAAAAAGGCCATTTAGTTTATTCACAAGTAAGTCTCTTTTAACCAGCTTTCATAACTTAGCATTATAAGGAAGAATGTGAAGTAGAAATATAAATATTATTGTTTTTATGTTATCAGGCCAAAAGGAAACAGTTGTGGGTACCATTGATTGAAAAGGCGGTCGCAAAGTTGCACGGTTGCTACGAGGCTTTGGTGTCTGGAAGAGCTATAGAAGGTACGGTGCTTTTAAAATTTGCTACTTTATAAAAAAAAACAAACATAGGATCACGTCTGTATCCCCGAAGGGGTAGGCAGAGGTGTATTACACACCCGCGGTTCACTATCTATAATATGTTTAAGTCCCACGTAATAGGGGGCGACCCTATTGCCGTCTACCGGGCACATTTCTAAGCAGCTGCTACTGAAAATTTTTCTTTTTAGGCAAAAGCTCAATAACACCACCCGACCCGGGAATCGAACTCGAGACCTCATGATCAGCAGTCGCATACACTACCGCTGCGCCACCGAGGCAGTTATTTCATTTTGTGTAATTTAATAGTCTAGTCGGCAAAAATTCGATGAATTGCTCAGCCATACCAGGACAACGTGAGGGGAGGTGGCGAGGTAGCAGGGCGACGCACCACGAGCTGCCATGGCTAGATGGTGGGCACGGCTGGAGGAGCCCCGGGTCGGTCTTTGGACCGTAAGGGTGCTCCAGGTGGTGCTGGAGGAGTGGGCAGGGCGATGGCACGGAGTCCTTACATTCCGAATGGTGCAGGTGCTGTCGGGGCACGGTTGCTTCGGCAGATATCTGCACATAGTCTCAAGGAGGGAAGCGACTCCGGGCTGTCACCATTGCGCCTGCGACGAGGATACGTTGCGGCAATAGGGGGGGACCTCTTGCTGCCGAGCGTCGTCAGAGCGATGCTTGGCAGCGACAGGATTGGGCCGCGGTCGCTGCCTTCTGCGAGGGCGTCATCTCGCAGTCACCTACTCGTGACTGTTATTAACGATTTCACATTTTTCACTTTGTGTTAAATATAAATAGTAAGTAAAAATATTTAAAAAAAAACAACCAGGTGCTAATCAGGCTTGCATCACAAACCGTGGGTTCCGTATTTTCTAGAACATGTAAAACCTAATTTTGAGTAGTACTTAATTGAAGTGAAACTTCTAATGCGACTTCCAACATGGTTGCGTTAAACGTGGAGGGGGTATGAAAGCACTGTTGCGTTAAACGTTCAACGCTCCTTTAATAGAAAGAGACAGAGCGAGAGTGAATGCATGGCACTCGAACGCATGCGCGCCTTTCTATTTTCATTTCCACATTACGAAGTTTCACTTCTTCCGCGCGGAGGGACTCCACGAACTATTTTTTTAAATAGTATTATAAAGTTACTGAACAGTGGTCAATAGCATTGTCTTTGGAGTCTGTTTTAACCGCTAGGCTATCACTGCTTGATACTATGTACTATCTCGGACCTTATTTGTATTTAATTTAATAGCTTGACATGCGCGAATTCAATTTCGATCATCGTTCAGGAGAACATCACGCCTGTATTCCCCGAAGGGGTAGGCAGAGGTGTATTACACACCCACGACTCGCCAGCTATGTTTAAGTCTCACGTAATAGGGAGCGAGCCTATTGACGTCTACAGGACAGTTCAGGAGAAAATTCGAGATATTACTCTTATGACGTTTCATTGCAGGTTTATGTACACTTACTGGTGCACCTTGTGAGTCAGTGTCATTACAAGCTGGTGGCACTGGAGGAGCAGCTGGAGGGGCGCCTTTAGAACAGCTGGACCGGGACCTGGTGTGGGCTCAGCTGTTGTCGTCCCGCCAGGCTTGCTTCCTCATGGGGGCCAGCTGTGGTGGTGGGAACATGAAAGTATGTGATCTTTTACATTAGTTATTTGATAATGGATTCCAATATTTCGAGTGGGGTGGTGACATTATATGTTCTCAATCCTCACATAGACCCATTACTCCCTGCTTGACTATATTAATGTTGTAATATTTACTAATACTAGCTGTTGCCCGCGACTAAAGGCTAAAAGTGCATGTGTTTTATATAATAGGCAGTGATAGCTGAAACCTGCCGTGTGCCGTTTCTTCGCCTGTAGGCAGTGATAGCTTTTTTTTTTCTTTTTTGTTAAGGCGTGAAAATGTGTAATGTAAACTATGTTACATTACTTCAGTGGTAGACAGTGTTAGCCTGGTGATAAAAACCAAAGACTGCAACGACAGTGGTATCTAGTTGGGTACTCAGTCCGAGATCCAGACCTTGCACCGCATACACCTCTCACTTTTCGAAATTACGTGTGTTGTTTACAAATTATCAATGCTCGGTCATTAATGTATAAATAAATTATAGTTTAAAAAAACTAACATAACACGCTTTAAATAGCTAGTTGAACCAAAAAGTAGTAAATAATATTACAATAAATAATGATTGCAAAAAAGCGTGAGGTGCATAATCAAATGTTACAAATAGTTCACCTATACCTACCTATAGTAAAAAGCACTCCACGCTTTTATACAATCATTATTTATTGTAATATTATTTACTACTTTTTAGTTCAACTAGCTATTTAAAGCGTGTTATTTTAGTTTTTTAAACTATAATTTATTTTTTTCTTTTTAGTCTCAAAATAGTATCAAAACTTCAAAAGTACGAAGCAAAGAGACAAGAGTAAAGTAAAAGTAATACTACATGAAAGTAGAATATAGATAAATGACAACGCCGGTGCACATCATAATATCGCGATTCAGAAACTTACACATTCAACAACTACGGAACCCTAAAAACCGATAACTATCGAATAATTCTATCAAATTAGTGTATTGTCATCGGTTCTAGATAAATCTACAAAGTTTGAACAAAATCTGACCGTTTAAAGTGGGTCAAAATCGCGTCCAAAGGAGTCGGTTACAAACATACAGGTGAAGCTAATAAAAAGTGTGTAAAAATAGAATATCCACAATTAGGTGCTAAAAACCACGTCGTTCGGGGCAAAGAACATGGTAGTGTGGGGCCTTCACCCACTAAAGAATTCCGTCGTCTGCCGTCTCTCCGCCTTTACTGGCGGGCCACCGGAACTATATTACATTCCTTCAGTGGTCCGCCGGCGGCAGAACGAAGCACCGCTAGATCAAAATCCACCTAGGGGTGAAATGTATTTTAAAGCGTAATAGAGCAAATTTTTCATTAATTTAGTTCGTCTTTTCACCACTACGGCGTTACAAGCAAAACATTTTGTTCCAGAAAATTCTATATACGTTAGTATTGCTGGGCCAGGATGAATAAATGCTATACATTTAAGTAATATTATACAACTTATGCCTCGATTTCTACTACACAATTGTGCATCCTTAATTTATGGATCAAAGTGCTTGGTGAAGAAAAACATCGTGAGGAAACCAGCACGTCTGAGAGGTTTTCGCGATGTCTTGTAAAGTCTGCTAATCCACACTGATCCAGTGCAGCTTAAATCCCTCTCATTGTGCGAAGAGACCCGTACCCAATAGTAATACAGTAAAAAGGTTGAAAAAAATTTTTTTTTTTTCATATGTTCTAGGTGGACGAAGAAGAATATCAACGTCTAGGTCTTCGTCCCCGCCACGCGTACTCTGTGCTCGACGTTGTGGAAGTTTGCGCTGGGGGTGGTTCGGCTCCTACTCGTTTGCTCCGGCTCCGCAACCCCTGGGGTCATTATACCTGGAGGGGAGCATGGGCTGCCGGATGTGCCAGGTGGACGGATGCTGCGAGAAGAGCGGTGACCCCCCACGCTCCTTCTGCAGACATCGATAGAGATCAAGGCGTTTTTTGGATCAGTTTTGATGATGTGCTCAAGTTAGTTGTGTACTTTTTATTTCATTATACAAGCTAGTGACCTTGCTTATCCCAGCACGAATGGGTTTGGCTCAATCGGTAAACTACCTCCTTCTCAAAGAAGATCAGCGTAAAACAATGGTAGGTACTCCTACCGTTGTATTTCGTATGGTGAGTGAGAGCGCCAGATGCGCAAAACGCTTCCCTATCCTCTCCTTATTATCCTACCTATCCTCTCCACCTCTTATACCTTTTCTTGGAGATGGCGATGCGCAAGTGATGCCTCTGGTGTTGCTAGCGTCTATAGGTTACGGTACGGTAACGCTTACCATCAGGTGCCGTATACTTGTTTGCCACCCACGTAATAATAAAAAAAGTGTCACCACCTCATTCATTCCCGTGGATGTCGTGTGCCTTGTCGCGACTCCAAAAATAACTAATTATAAATTGTAAATATGTATTATTATATAAGTATCAATAATTTTGTTGATTGTCCTTTAATGTTCTTTGCCTGGAAGTATTTACAATATTATATTCTACTTTAAGTTTGTATATATTTATACATAGTATAGTCTTGAAGTCAGTTTAGTCTACATATGGTCTCTACATAACGCTGATGCGAGTAGATTTGAGTAAAAAGAGCGAGAGACATCATTTCTAAATAAGCATTTTTATGTCTTCTATCTCCAGATACTTTGACTGTATCGACATATGCAAGGTGCGAGTAGGCTGGCATGAAGTCCGGCTGGCGGGGATCCTTCCCCCCATGTCGTCTACTAGACACCTCACATGTCTGCTACTCACTGCCACACAACCCACAGAAGTGGACTTCACTCTATTTCAAGAAGGACAAAGGTGAGTTTATTTTGGTAACATTACGATAATTAATTCACAACTTCTTAGGTTAAACTTCTTAGGTAACATTACGATAATTAATTGATTGAATGAGGCGACACGGAAGTCCATTGTTATTAGTATAGAATGGATATTTTAGGAGGAGAGCCCACCACTCACCCACGGCTTGTCAATCCCGGTTATCTTTGGACACACACAAAATAACCTAATATTGCCAATCCGCACTCACAGATAGAGTGAGATAATAGCAGAGTAGCATGCACGATAATGACAAAAAAACTCACCAACGCGACAACCATGCGATACAGCAGGACTCTCAGAACCACGACGTTGCAATATTCCGCAAAAATCCGAACACAAATTCGACACACAATTGTTACACGCAACAAATGAGCTAAGTAGGCTCATTTGTTGCCGTGCGTTCCTGAGGATGCCTCGTTTAGAGGTGAAACACGTGTCGAATCTTTCTGAAACGAAATGTTGCATCAAATTTCTCCGAACATCGTCCGCCCAGAACAACAATCAAAACGATTATTTTTGACGAACAAAGTGTTCGATTTTCGTTAGTAGTACGCACGTGCGAACAAAGTGTTCGATGTTCGTGTTCACAGTGTTATTGTTCGGTCGTCCGTACACGGCTTTAAGAGAAAGAAAGTAACTGACATAGTCCGAAGAGTCGGCACGCTAAAGTGGTAACAGGCAGGCCACATCACTTGACGAATTCGACAACCGTTGGGGTTTTTTTTGATACTACGTGAAGGAACAAGCATACGGCCCACCTGATGGTAAGCGGTTACCGTAGCCTATAGACGAGGGGGATAGGGTAGATAATAAGGAAAGGTTAGGTAGGATACGAAGGATAATAAGGAGAGAATAGGGAAGGGGATTGGGCAACACAACGGTAAAATTAACTACCTTTGTTACATGCTGATCTTTTGTGAGAGGTTGGTACTTCCCCTATCGAGCCGGCCCATTATTGCTGAGATAAGCAAGGCTCTACCTCTAGGGGTAGAAATGTTACCACTGAAGGAATGTAATATATAGTTCCGGTAGCCCGCTAGTAAAGGCGGAGAGACGGCACACGGCGGGTTTCTTTTGTGGGTGAAGGCCCCACACTACCCTGTTCGTTGCCCCGAACGACGGGGTGTGCGGTAAGGAACATTTTTTCCCGCCTTAACAAAAAAAAAGGGGTACATATGTTGTCGAGTTTGACGACAGTCTTTCACCTGGAGAATTGATGACTGGGCTATAGGCAGGGAGCTGGTAGTTACAGGTGGCACAGGATTGCTCTTCGTGGTGCTTGTTACTTGGCGAAGCCTGTGTTCGGCTTTGGACGAAGTAGGCTAGGCTGATAGATGGATGGATAGATAGCACCGTGAAGTCCCAATATTAAGCCTTAGAATGCAATGGAAGATAATATTGGGTTGCGTTCCGTTATGAGTTTTTTATATCTTCGTGGTATTATCTTCGAATACTTGATACGGGTCATCATGTCATGGTATCTTTGTGGTTGTATTTACATTTGCAATAATTAAGCTTACATGGTCGAAACATTGTATGCAAAAAACATCCGATAGATGGTGCAAGCGTCACCTAAGGCATTAAGAATGAATGTGTTTCGAAATTAGTACTCCCGAGCGGATGTCATGATGGCTGAATTGGCAAAGCATGGCAAAGAACGGTTTTCCAGGAGATTTCCAGCAGGTTCAAATACTGTTAATGACTATTATTTTTGATTACATTTTTTCGCACATTATTTAATATATTATAGAGATTATGCATGATATTTAGTAAATCCATTATATTTTTATAGAAATTCAGCCAAGAGTCAAAGATCACAACTGGATTTGTGCGTAGTGGTGTTCCGTACGAAGTCTGGACCCAGCGCGCAGGTTGGCAAACTGGTCGCTCATAGCAAAAGACAGGTATTTGTAATTTACTTTAATTTAATAAGTCTATGTTGAGTAGTTTATGGTGCTCGACTCAAATATTATAGCCATATTCAATCTTTCTTTCATCTACCTAATTTAATTGTTTTTTTAAACTGGTATGTATTTTCTGTAATATAACTTAAAAAATAAATTTGGTCTGCGGCGGAACCGCGGTCAAAGATTAGTAATATAACGTCTTATAACCATGATATAGTGCTGTCAATCTTCACTAGATGGCGCTGTTATATAACTTAGCTTTTTTGAAATTTCTAGGTCCGTGGCTTCGTCGGTTGCCATAAGATGCTGGAAAAAGGTTTCTATCTGGTCGTTTGCCTCGCTTTCAACCATTGGCATACTGGGTTGGAACTAGCGGACAGTTCGAACTGGCCCCGCCATGTTCTGGCCGCCCATTCGTCTAAGCCACTGTCTGTGGAAAGACCTTCGTTACATCCACATATGCTCGCTGATGCTATTATCGGATTGACGTTAGCGAGGGGGCAAAGACATGAAGGCAGACAAGGAATGACTGCATATTATTTGACAAAGGTTAGTTTATTTCTATTTACTCAATTAGCCAGAGCCATCTCATTGTTAGCCAAAAACGTAGACAGAGGATATAATAGAGAGAAAAGGATGCACATATTAGGTCATACCAAGAGTAAGCGAGACACATGTATAAGATTTTTATCCTTTTCGCATATGCGTTATTTTTGTTAGGACCCAACTCAACTGGGTCCTAACAATAACTGTGTGCCAACCGTCCCCATCATCGGTAAGTAAGCTTGTTTTTGTATTTGCCTAAAAAACGTTAATTTATCACGTTATATACGCTAATGTTATACGGTCTAATACATTTTAAGCAAAATATAAGCTTAACTGCAATTTTTTCTGTAGTTATCCGGCTAAAACAGGTAGTGCATTTTTAGTCTACAAAGTCATAATCATAGTTATCTTCTAAAATTATTCCGGTTATCATATGTCAAACTATCGCTATCTCAACACTGCGTACTCTGGGGGGTTGGACGGAATCTCATATCTCACAATCGACATCATATCGTGATCACTGTGATTGGTTGAGAGATCCCCGTGATTGGCCAACGGATTATTGCGATATCACGCGTTGGTTTCTCAACCAATCACAAGCGAGACGATACGATGTCGATTGTGAGGTATGAGATTCCATCTAACCCCCCTGGGAACGTGTCTACGGCCAAAGGTCTTGCGAGCTTGTGCAAAGCTATAAATTGAATACTAGTATTTAATTTAAAAACTGCCTCAATGTTCTACTGATAGTATATGCGACTGCTGATCTCTCAGGTCGACCACGAAAGAAAGTGGAACGAATGTGGATTTTCATGACAAAAAAATACATTTTACTATGGTGTAGTATTTTAAAGAAAGCGAATTATTGCGCTTGGGAAATTAAAGAATATACATACATTGTTTCAGGGCTGGGCGGGTCTGGTGGTGATGGTAGAAAACCGTCACACGGACAAGTGGATCCACGTGAAATGTGACTGTCAGGAGAGTTATAATGTGGTATCTACTAGAGGTGAACTCAAGACAATAGATTCAGTACCACCTCTACATAGGTATGTACGCTTATTTTTTGGGTATGGTCCAAGATCCCACCCCACAATATATATACTCATTGATTTCTTGATTAATCATTTACAGAGAAATATATTTATCCACGTATAGCCGGAATTTTTCCTCTTTATTCAAATATTCTCCCATCAAAATTAAAAATTATAAGTCTATCAATTTATTTTTATACTACGTGGGTGGCAAACATTCATACGGCCACTCGATGGTAAGCGGTCACCGTAGCCTATAGACAGCCAGCAACACCTTAGGCATCACTCACGCATCGCCATCTCCAAGGAGAGATAGAAAGTAGTTAGGAAAGATAATCGAGGATAGGTAGGATACATTAGGAAGGAGTTCTGGGCCTCTGGCGCTCTCCTTCACACGCGACACAATGGTAGAAGTACGTACCGTTGTTTCATGCTGGTCTTCTGTGAGAAGGTGGTACTTCACCGATCGAACTGGCCCATTCATGCTGAGATAAGCAAGGCTCTTCCACTAGAACTAAGTTACCAGTAAGAAAGTTAGAATATTACTCCACTTCAAGATAGCCACGACCGAAGACGAGGTGGTGGACAACTGGAAAACCTCTAAATATTCGAATACTTTTTTTAAATTTTTAAAAAATCGCGACGCCTAATAGTATGAATTTTAATTGCAAAATTAAACTTATTATATTAGATTGATGCATGTAAATGCATTCCGATAGATGGCGTTGGTCGTGAGGACGAATGTGATGAGGAAATTGGGATGACCAAATAGGTTTGTACGATAGCTCAGTGGCTTAGCACTTCCCCGGATTGGAAAAGACGCGGGTTCGATTCCCGCTCGTACAAATAATCTCTTTTTCCTTATTCACAAATAATTTATATGAATACTGTTCACAGACAAGTAATAATCGTGCTGACTCAGCTTGAAGGTAGCGGTGGTTTCTCTATCGCTCATCGCCTCACACACCGTCTGGCAGCCGGAGCCCGTCTACAGGACTGGGCACCCCAATCCGAGGATGAACCTAGGCATAGACCTCCGTTAGCTAGGCGACTTTACGGCCTACACGCGCCTAGGCTTATTACCTAGGCACCGTAACTACATTTATGTTAGTAACTATTTCACATTACAACGATGACATACTAACGTACACGTATACGCCACGTTAGTAGGAGTGGACGTTGATCAACGAACTTATATTTTCAAGCTTTTATTTGCTTTAAAGAACAAATTATTTTTGAAAGTGGCAATAGAAAGCTTTACTGCGATCAGGATTCGAATCTGCGTCCCGTACAATCCGGAGAGGTGCTCTGAGTCGCTAAGCTATCGCAGTCACCTAATGTCTTTGACACTTTCCTCTTTTAAGAAATAATTTGTTTTCTTAAAGTTGCTGAACATGTCAAGTGCTAAAATACAGATAAAAAACGTTTATTTACTGTTAATTGGTACACCGTTTTATCTTTACTACAATACAAGTTGTTTTAACTGCAGGGATGGGCGTTGAATCAGCGAACAAATTAAATCAACCTATCTTCATGTCAACGCATTAGCTTTCACTGTACTTTAAATACTTTAATTCGTGGACGACGTCAACCACTAACGTGAGCGTCACTTAAAACGTCAATTTTTTTTTCAACTAATTGACTATTTTCTGTAAAAGATTTCGTTTTATTGACGTAAAAATGTTTGACGATTAATTTCGTATAAACAAGAACTTCGTGTAAAAGTAATTTCGTTTCCGTTACACGCGCATAAAATCGTTAGATGTTTTACAATGTCATATGCAAAAGTTTAAGGGTGGACGATGACGTTAAACTAGCGTCGGAAAAATCTTATTTAAGAACTTTTGTTACGCCCTTTTCAAGGTTAATGCTACTTTAGAAATGTAGTACTAGAGCTTGTATCAATCGATTTAATAGAACCGTGTATAATGACGCCTCGTTGAGAGTAACAAATGTGAAAAAATCATGTCGGCAACTCGACATTGTTGAGGGGAGATACTTAAAAATAATTTCGTCAAAAATCCGCTGTCAAATAACTATTTACATAATTATCAAGTTATTATTAGATTCTAATACCGTTATGTGCGAACAGTACATTTCTTCGGCTTACTGATGAGCCATAGAAAGTGTAATAATTTGACAATAAAAATGGCGTAGCTCGTGTCCAGCCAGGATCGTTGTCAATCTTTGTATATTGGGTATTAAACGATTTCTCTCTTCTTTTACACAATATTATCGTTCGTATCACACGGCATCGTAATGAAGAGAAGCGGCAAATTGCAATTATAGTAAATTTTATAATCTAGAAATAAATTTAATGAATTGTAAGGTTAGATAGCGACGACATCGTCACACAGCAATATAACTTGTATTGTCTCGATATGATTACTTTAGCGTTAACGTTTTTTTCTGTCTACCCTCTTTTTTTGGCACAACTCGCATCATAGAATCAGAGGTAATTCGGCTAAATTCTCTTTATTAAATTTGTTGGTTGATTTGACACTTTTGAAGTAATAAAAAAAACTTTCATATTAAGTAATAATTTATAAAATTCAAAACACAATTTTTTTAATATGGAAATCGAACTCACTACATATATATGAGTCATTGCGAGTCTCCTAATATATACATAAATGAAATATCAAAACATAATATGTACTTCGTTAAGTGGCGAGGTAGTTGATGAGTAAATTAGATATTGTGTAAAGTACCCTAAAAGTAGTTAGTTTCAGTCGTAAAAGCTAACGGGGAAAAATATCTTATTTTTGCTACACTGAGTGAAAACCAGAAAGCGCATAGATTAAGTTTAGGCCTACATCGCTAAATACACGAATAGCTATAAATATTTTTTCTAATACACTTAACGTAAACATAATTACACGTTCGGCTAAATAAAACGTTCGCCATATATTTTTTTTATTCTGCCGTGCGTTAAAACAATATCATCACCGATTGTCATTTTTGACAGATAACGTTAGTAAATAAGTCACGTTAACTGTAACTAATTATAATTCAAACAGTTACAACTGTGATTTATAATAATTACAATGCTAATGTTTACTTAATATATGTTATACATATTTAAAATTGTAATAAATGTAATGACAATTTTGATTATTATAATTAAATTGCAATATATATTTTGAATTTTGTTGCAGTTGCAACTATTTTGTTACAAGTGTAACATTAATAACTGATGGTTACAATTGTAATAATACCGGTTCGTTATCGGTTTTATAAAGATATACTGTAATAATTTATTTCCACAAATATGTCTTAAGTATAAACTGTATTATGCACTGTGGGAGACTGGTATTTAAACGTTTCCCTAAAGAAAATTTTAAGTTTTCCTAAAGGAAATCAATTTGTCCTGTTCTACGAAATTACACAATATCAGTTGAATTCTACATTTTAAGTAATTATATCATTACTGTATAGAAGTTTTATAAAGGTAGCGATTGTTTCAATAATGATGGTAAATATTAATTATTTTATTTATTAACGATCAGGTTATTATTGGTTGTTTACAATTATCTTAGAACAAAAGATTATGTTCATACATTATCATTTATACGCAACAAAATGCCTGAGATTATATCTTATTTTGATAATATAATTTGTAATTTCTGCAAATTATCAGTAGCTTCTACACAAAGAAGGTTAGTTGTAATTTACAAACACAAAAAAAATAATGAGACTCCTTCGGACCTTTAATATATTACGTCACGCTCTTAAAATACCATTCCCCACCTATCGTCCATCACAATTTTTGCTACATTTTTTATAAACATTACATCACTAAATCGAGATCGCCTCCACTCACTCACTCCTGTGACTGGAGCCAATCACATGGATTAATAGTCAACCCAGCCAAAACCCAAGTTATTATTGTTGGCAGTCCCAGGACGATCTCCAAAATGGAATGGTCACGCTTACCACAAGTAACTTGTAATGGTACTACCATTCCATTCTGCGATAAAATAAGAAATCTGGGGATTTATATTGATAAAAACTGGACATGGGGACCGCAAATGCAAGAACTGAGCCGCAAGATGTATGCATCGACGGGAGCCCTACGTAGACTTCGTAACCTTCTTCCGATTTCCACGAAGATTGTCCTGGCTCAGTCTCTTCTCTCCCATTCTTGATTATGCTGATGTCAGCTATCTCGATCTCACTGAGGACCAGTTAAATAAGCTTGAACGACTCCAAAATCTTAATATACGATTAATATTTGGATTACGTAAGTATGATCATGTCTCTGCCTTCCGTGCTAAGCTTAACTGGCTCCCTATTCGCCTTCGCCGGAATGCTCACATTTTATTTCTTCTTTACAATATTTTATTCAATCGACTTACTCCTTCTTATCTCAAAGAACGTTTCGATTTCTTAAATGACACACATTCGAGGTCTTCCGAGAATTTGATCATGAGGATGCCAGTTCATTCCACAAAATATATGGATAAGTCGTTTTCCGTACAAGCTGTTCGGTTGTGGAATGCACTGCCTTTACACATCCGGCGAGCTACATCATTAACACTGGTAAAAGAATTATATTTAAGCGACTCGCGTGCTACCTGATGTTACTGAGGTTATAGTAATTTCACCATTCATATTTATTTAATATTCGGTATTGCTTATCTTGGTACTTTTAATAATTAATCACCCAATTCAATGAGTACACTACAAGCTACCCTTTCATTTACTATAGTCTTTCCATCAAATGGTTGTCCGGAAGAGATTGCCTTGTGCGATAGGACCGCCAAT
Source organism: Leucoma salicis (assembly GCA_948253155.1). NCBI lineage: Eukaryota > Metazoa > Arthropoda > Insecta > Lepidoptera > Erebidae > Leucoma > Leucoma salicis. The sequence goes on from OX411824.1 coordinate 15,183,842, forward strand.
TGTACTAATATATTGTATTAGGTAATCCTAAGTCTTATTTTAGTGTACAATAAAGATTTTTTTCTTTCTTTCTTTCTCACTTTACCTTGTATGTGATAATACATTCCTAATAAAAAAGTATTGAAATAAACTGAAAGTCGCGTCTCTCGACCATCTCTTCCTCCTTAGTCACGTTTCATTACACCAAATGATCCTCCTCCGAGTTTGCGAACATATTTTTTAACAGGCCCTTGTGAATATCGCAAACCCAGCACATAGCACTCGGCGTGCAAAGTCAATGTAGTGATTAGTTCTTGTAATTAGTTTTAGTTGTTGATATTTATTAAAATTAGGCACAATTAATGATTAACTTACTCCGTACGCATATGCTAATTGTCATAGTGAGAATAATTCGCAATATTGTAATTAAGATAAATTTAATGTTGTAAATGTTTAAACTTGCTTTATTAAATGTAGATGTGTATTTTGTCTATTTGTAATAATTATATCGTAAGAACTTCAAGACTAGACTAAATTGTTAGTTTTTTTTTTAAGTTTTAGCACATAAATGTATTAAGTATTTATAATTACTTTTAATATTGTAATCAAACTTTGATACTTTATAGGTACTAATTATATAATACTTAAAAAAAAAAACATCTATTTTAAGGTGACCATGGAATCTCTTATAGTATTTCAAACGATCGACGTTAAGCACAAATAAATACGTTTTATTTTATATTTTATTACAATACGTCCTGTTAACTTCAGAATATTATTTATATATATTTTTAGCCTTTGATATACTTATCACTATACATTAAACACAGTGAAAAATTTTCGATTTCACATTTTTCACTTTGTGTTTAATGTTCAGAATATTATTTATTTATTTCATAGGTGTCATATTTTTGCACTGAAGTGTAAAAGACAATTACTTTTTAATCGATATTCTCTATTCCAAATACTCATTAATTTATTATTACTTTTATATTTTAATAAATAACTAGTGACGCTTAATTAGTTCTTGCCATTAATTTGATTTACAAACATTTATTATTACATTTTAATGTTATTCGTTTTTAATATTGGTAGAATTAATAGTCGATTATTGTTAGACTTTGTTTAAGTATGTTAAAATAAATGGACGTAATTTTATATATAAATATCTTATAAATGGAGCACAGCTGCCTTCAAGTATTTGGAAGAACTTCTCAAACGATTAGGCATTCAAATCTCATTTGTAGTATTTTTTTAATAATTTGGTTACACATACACAAAGCTTTTACATATATTCAATTCCAATATTTCTCATATCACTTTAAATATTAGGCTCGAGTTAAGGCGGGAAAAAATTACCTAACCGTAGACCCCGTCGTTTGGGGCAACGAACAGGGTAGTGTGGGGCCCTCACCCACTAAATAAACCCGCCGTGTGCTGTCTGTCCACCTGTTTTGGCGGGCCACTGGAACCATGTTACATATTTACTTCAGTGAAACTTGCAAGAGATTCTGTCAACGTCTTGTGAATTCTACCAACACGCTTTGGGCCAATATATTGGGCTGGTACTTGGCCCAACAGGGGAATAATAATAGGTTGTGAAAAGAAAACAGCTTTGTTTAGTATTAAATTATTGACACAAAATGTGAAAATGTGTAGTCGAAAATAACAGTCATTTAACCTGCATCTCCTGGAATACCGATTGCTCGGGATTGCGAATTACGATAGCACATTTATTCTTAACGTCTTGGGTGTCGCCTGCGCTATCCGTCGGAAGTATGCTGAATTGGCAAAGCATCTGGGACGGATTCCAGGAGATGCAGGTTCAAATCCTGCTCGTGACTGTTATTTTCGATTTCACATTTACACACTGTGTTATTTTTTTGGCTAACCATGTCAAATGCTGAAAAACTATATCAAAATATTAAATTATTGTTTTAATTACACATCATGTGCCAAATAAGGGCATAACTACATTCATTTCGGCAGTATTGCCCTTATGTTACATATTAAATTTGTTAATTTCGACTAAGTGGCCTATTAATTAGAATTCGTGCAATAATTATACAATTTTCTATTTATATGTAAAAAATAATGTTCTTTACAAAAATGTGTTTTTAGTATCGCTTGACTAGATTATTGAAGCATTTGTAAACATTTGACGATATGAAGAGAGTATTATTAATACATAATAATTGTAAACATTTATGATTTAAGACGATTCATTATAAAGATTTCTTGCAAAAGAAAAACACATTTCGATAATTAAAAAAAAATATATCCATGAATATCAAGATACCAAGCAAAAGGATTCAAGGTTCTTCTTGCCATAGGTCTGCACTCTTAAAGAAATCGCCAATGGCGATTGCATCTTCGATTGATTAGTCACACTAAAATAAAGAAATAAAATGAAATGAAAGATTTTCTAGTCCGTTTCAATCAAAATTAAAAATTATTTTTATATTTGCAGCACTTAGTCTTCTATTTATTAGTTTAAATAAAATTTTAATGTAGAATAAAAGCAGTTATAATCTTTTGACGGAACAATAAAATTAGCATCACGCTTGTATTCCCCGAAGGGGTAGGCAGAGGTGTATTACACAACTTTTTTTGTTTAGGCGGGATAAAGTTGTATTACACACCTACAGTTCGTCAGCTATGCTTGAGTCCCACGTAATAAAGGGCGAGCCTATTGCCCTCTACCGGTCACAATTTCAAACTCCGAGCTGCTACTGAGACTTTTTCTTTTTACGAAAAAGCTCAATAACACTGGCTGAGCCGGGATCGAACCCGAGACCTCATGATCAGCAGTCGCTTACACTATAATAATGTGTGTACTTATCAACTTTATATTATTAAATATTAAGTTTATTTTAAAACTATAGTAAAGGTTGAATTCCATAATAAAATTCTTAAATAAACTTAATTTTTAAGTGTATGAAGTTGATGTCCATAATTTTAATACGAATTTTAAATTTTGATTGGAATAGTCTATGATAGGTAACACATAACACATAAGGGCAGTATTAGCGAACCATCACTTACGGCACGTCACAAATTGTAATATTTAAGTACCTGATATTTTTTATTTATTTTTCCTATTAAGCCCTTTCAATTGAGTTTTATAAAAATGGATTCGAAAATTGTGAAGATAATAATGGATTGAATAAACAGTTTAGATCTATCCTGTGCCGAGTGATGTGGGTTCTATATCCATCAATCGCACCACAGGACAGTGGATTCGTAGGAAGTGGATTCTCGATAATTTGTGTGTGTGCAATACATTTCAAACTAACTCTATTTTAAGTATTCTTATCTGTTGACTGTCGGCTAAATTCACGTTTAAATATAATGTATAGTTGTAGTTAAGTTTAGATTGCATAGTGTTTTGATATTACATAGTGTATGGTGCGTCACAGGTTCGATTCACGGCTGTATATTTTTACACTTCGCGTCATATTCTCTAATATTAAATATATTACACGTAGACATAAGTTAACAACGCTAGAAGACATCCCATAACGGTTTTTATAACAGAAAATGTTTGATTCAGGATATTTTTTATTGATTAGAATTTATTTTTTGTTAAATGTTTAATTGAATGTTATAAATAGAATTGAATTTACCATTTACTGGATTTTTAAATATGTAGATTTTTTATGATCTTACTGCATTGGATGTTTAATTGGATTAAGTAATTTGAGTAGAGTTTTTATATTGTTCAACTGATTTCATTTTAGCCTTGAGTGTTTAATTTTTTGTTAAATACAATTATTCGTAAAAAATATTTTTGGGATGGTTTATTTTATTAACATTCCATGTAGGTATTTATTTGTTTTATTGGAAAAGTATTTTAATGAAATATTGAATATAAAATTTTTAACTTAACATAAATTAAAAAAAACAACTAAATATTGTCGTGGTTCTGTTAAAACGGATTAATGTAATTTATGTTTAAGCCTCGTATTTACTAGTAATATTTGTGTGTAATCGCGATATCAGATGCAGTAATTACGTATTTAAGATAATAATTACCTACGTATTACAATTATTATTTCGAAAATAAATAATATCTGTCTTCTAATATTTACTATTTACGCTGTGTGGGGCCGGCTTTAGAATTGTCCCACCCCTCTTTACCCACGGGAGTCGTAAGAGCCGACTGAGGGAATACCGGGGGAGTGGGCAGCAGTACTCCCTCGAGTATTAACAACATCCACTGCGATCGCCAACCCGCCTGCCAAGCGTGGCGATTATGGCATTATCCTCCATAATGAGCACACAGTCCTCTTTGGGAGGCCTATGTCCAGCAGTGGACATCGAAGGGCTGATGGATGGATGGATGGAACATTTACTAAAAATATTTACCATAAAGAGTTAAATTGAAAAATAAAATTACCACAAAAGTATCAAAAAATAAAACAAATGTTTATAAACTAAAAATATTGTAGCACGATTATTGCATCACTACCTACCAAGTCCAATTATAAATCTAAAACACGCAGGAACTTAAACAAAAAAGACAGATTCCAGTGATAGCTATTTAACACCTACAGAAGAATGATTATAATATATAGGGACGAATCGTTAATTTCAGAAACAAACGGGATGTACCCTAATATGTACATTACTGTTGTACACTAGTAGATGTCTGAAATATTGTTTACTAATGAATACGTGGCTTTATAATCGGTATTCATAATTAATTTAATTTCTTTTCTAATTAATTTTCTATAGATATAAATTATAAAGATATAAATTATAATTTTTTATTGTTAATATTATCTTTAAACTTATTTATATATTTTTGAACTCGTCTCAAAGTTCAAATGCAATGCTGTATCTGGGAATTAGCACTGAAATACAAACTTTTGATACTGTTTTTTGAGCTATCGTTTTGTAGCATAAAGACGCTTGATTTTAGTCATATGTGGATGCATGTTAAAGTATTTATAATAAGAATAACGAAATAAAATTATTTAAATTTTTCGATGGTTTTAATTGTATAGAATATGTATCATTATTCCAAACAGAAAAAACACTTGCTTACTACAAATAGTAATAAATTGTAGTCTCGGTATACTTTAAGTCTGTTAATTTTGTTTGTTTGTAAAATTCCTTAACATTCCTATTTGCAGGGATTTTTATTATTACCTAATGGAATCGCTTGTTACCTATTATCCGTGTGGTGATGGACTAAGAATACAAGTGGCCCCACTCCATTCTTTCCCACGGGTGTCGTATGAGGCGACTAAGGGAAGTAAGCAATTATCACGCATTGCATTACTGGTGGTAGGGCTGGGTACCAAGTGGGAGTGCTGACGTGCTATCGCTCTACGAAAGTGCTACTTCCGTGTCCCACCATGCTTTTTGAGCTGCCACATACCTACTTACCCACAAACATATTCTACCGCTGTATCTACCATACTATATTTCAATACTCTCCAACATTCTTCTATGCTCGATTCCGGGTTGCCACCGTGAGCCGTAGGTGCACGAACTCCCTCTGCATACTTGTAAGCGTTGATAGGGGGCTACGGGGGGGTCGTAGGCTGCTATATCTTACCTGCCTACTGAACTACCTACCCGAACTTAGGTGTGCTGTGGAGAACAGAGGTTTTGCTAAAAGAAACAACGGTTCATATGACAAATGTTATGTATATTGTTTAATAGGAACACTTATACAATACTTGACTGTTATTTGCTTAGGTAATGTTTAAATTAGACAAACGTTAATAAAATACATTTTGTGATTAACACACATGCAGGTATATCGTTAACACGCTAGTAATAATCTAAAATAGCCTACAAACTACAGCCAGTCTGAAGGACTGAAATACAATTAACAATTGAGACTCTTAATAATTAGTTAGTAATATTACACACCTTAAATTATTTTATTTACACACGGTGGTATCAATATTTACATTACGTATGAAATTTAGAATAGAATATCTCAGTGGTCGTATCCCGTGAGGTTCAATTATCTCATTGTTAAAAAGAAACTATACTATCCGTCCAACTCTATGTGGCACACGATGGCCCAGGTTCGAAATCCATACGTGGAACTTCCCGTGAGATAAATTATGAAGCCACGTTAGGATATGCCCATCAGTGCCAACGAGGGATTAGATAAATAGGAGTAGTTAATAGCTGAGATGTCCACGTGAAGGTTAAACAAGGACGAACAAGGTCAGACGAACATTACTGTCCCCAACCTGTTCATTGATTAATTCTTTAATTAACTGTCTGAACTTTAATTCGTTGAAAAATTATGGCTAAAGAAAAACTTTATGGCTGAAGCAAAATGACTTATTCGTTGAAAGAAACCCGATCTTCTGGTTCCAAAGAACACAGAAGTATATCCCTCCACTCTAACCAAGACAATAGGCAGGTACTTTCCACGGCTCATGGCAACAGCCAGCCGAGCTGAGTCGTTGATTACATTTTTGAATGTCCCTTGTCGATTTTTTTTTTGTGTGACGTTGGTTGTTAGCCTGAGATGGCTATGACAACCTTACCCGGACAATTGGTGAGCGCAGAGGGCTCTCAACCCATCCTTGTCGATGCGCGTGCGTCGCTTTATATAGCCTGTGAGCCCGAACCTACCAGAAGGAACACTGCAGCGAGAGGGGGGACGTATGGGGCGCATGAGCAACTAGCGGTTGCTACGTCACATACTTTGCTCTTACACTCTCTACTAACCCTGTTGATTTGATTTAATTGCTGTGAAAAACGAGTGTTTGTGGTTGAACTCCTCCGAAACGGCTTAACCGATTCTCATGAAATTTTGTTTGCATATTGGGTAGGTCTGAGAATCGGTCAAAATCTATTTTTCATCCCTCTAAATGTTAAGGGTAGTCCACCCCTAATTTTTTTTTAAATATTTTGATAAATTTTTATTTTTTTATAACAGCATTAAAAATTACTTACAATCCTAAATTTTCAACCCTCTACGATCAACTCCTATTTTTTATTCGGTAATTATAAACTTTAATTTTTTGGTAAGATATTTTTATTTTGTCATGACTTAGAATAAAAAATATTATATTAAATTTTGTATTAAATACTTACTCTAAATTTTTCACCCCTCTACGATCAACCCCTATTTTTTATTTGTTAATTATAAACTAATTTTTTTGGCAAGATTTTTATTCTTATTTTGTAATGACTTAGAATTAACTGCCTCGGTGGTGTAGCGGTAGTGTATGCGACTGCCAATCATGAGGTCTCGGGTTCGATCTCCGAGTCGGGCAATGTTGTTGGGCTTTTTCCTAAAAAGAAAAATTCTCAGTAGCAGCCCGGAGTTCGGAAATGTGCCCGGTAGACGTCAATAGGCTGGCCCCCTATTACGTGGGACTTAAACATAGCTGGCGAGTCGTGGGTGTGTAATACACCTCTGCCTACCCCTTCGGGGAATACAGGCGTGATGCTATGTTATGTTTTTGTTTTTGTTTAAATAAAAATCGCGAAGGATATTTTTTTTATTTTTAATAATTTCCTTTAATTATGATTTTTTCTCAATTCAATTTGATCTTCCGCCTTCATCGGTCGATAACAATCGATCAGTTATCCCCGCTAGATGTCTACCGTTGTCACCTCTCATCCAGCAAACATCACGGAGTAAGGATGAGAACGAAGCCGGTCTCCTGTCTTACTCACTATACAGTTTTCGACAATTTTTTTTTGGTTTTATTTGTGTTTCGATCGTAGCAGTGACTGTTATACGTATTATTTTTTCTGTGCAACTCTCATGTTAATTTTACTCTTATCGTAAATTTATTATTAATTTCCAGTGCAATAATTATTTATTCGCAATTTATTAATAACTGATACAGACAGTTAATGATATCATGTAAATAAACACGTGTTATGAGCTCCCGCCAACAACGGCCATTGCCGTACCTGTATAAATATATTGTACTTAAAATTTTTCGGAAATAGTTTTAAATCAAAACGAAAACGTGTAGGTACGTGTTTAATAAATATATGGTACTTGTTTATTATTGTGAAAAGTAAGTAAAATAATAAGCAAACGAATACAATATTAATTCACTGTTTTTCACCAATACACTGATAGGATTTATTAATTATGAATAATTTAATTTATTTGAAGACAATTTTAATAAATATTTTTTTACATTTAATAAAAGTTTATTTGGGAATAAAGTACATCCTAAATAAAACATACTTTCATTGTTTACAACGCTTTCGATTATAATTAAATCCCCGCACACTTATAGTAGATAGTAATTTTTATTGAACTAAAAAATGTTTCCTAGAAATAATATACATGGCAAAACAAGGTTTGCCGGGTCCGCTAGTATATTTATAATAATCTATTATATATAATAATTCTCGTGCATTGTTGCTCACAACTCCGAAATATGCCGTATACAAACGATGTTCACGTTTTTTTTAAATGTGTGTTTTGCTGGCGTGCCTAAGATAGGATAGTTTTTATCACGTATTTTTTATTAACTAATTGCAAAATATTCACGAAATAAAAATGTTGGTATGAAGTTCGCCGGGTCAGCTAGTTAAATTATAATACATAGACAACTTAGTTATTATTTTCATATTTACAAATAATTAAATCTGCATATTATCTGTATTCTAAACTAGGATAGTTTAGAATACAGATAATACTTAACATTAAAAATAAAGCATATAGGTACTATATACACTGTCTCTTAAGTCACAGGATATCCTAGTTAGAGACAGGGTTTACTAATTGTGCACACAGTTATCAGCTACAATTTAGGAAAACTATTCTATTATAGTACACAATGTAAACATTTTAACAGTCTAAAGTGAAAATTTAAACTCTCTAGTTATATAATGACGATGATTTTTTTTTATTGCTAACGTTGGCAGACGATCTACGGCCCACCTGATGGTAAGTGATAACCGTAGCTCATGGACCAAGAGTATAATCAAGCCGCTGCTCACTATTTCATTTCACAGATATGAAATGAAAGAATAAACGGCTATCTTCTGCTACAGTCAAAACACACTGACGTGCTTCATGACCGGTCACAGAGTACCGACCGGTTCGGGCCCGATAGCAAATGAGTACCTACCCTCACCTGGTACCCATCCAGCTCTATCACCAGTAATACAATGGGTGATAATTGCTTACTTCCCTTAGTCGCCTTGTACGACACCCGCGGGAAAGGAAGGGGTGGTAATACTCGTATTCTTAGTCTGTCACCACACGGAGGGCATTTTCACTAAAAAATCCTGTGTTTTGGTGAAGCATTTATTTCTAAAACGTCCATAACTGTAAACAGTTCTTCGCCCTCCGAGGCGACGATATGCTTTCATATTATTCGCTGTTATTAAGACCTTATAAACATCAATTTTATTTATTTCTATATTATATTGACAGACATACACATGTTATTTATTGCAGGATTACAACCATCACTTTCATAATCGCCTCCACAGCCATTCCATTCAAAATAATATGCTATCGAGCTATAAGCATTATTGGCGGTAATATTAAAGTACATATTGCAAGATAGTGCGAGTATGGACCACGCGGTACCCACGACTGTTATACATTATATTACTTTATGACTTAGGTAATGAAAATTTATACTTAAATCATTTTTTTTTTATAATTTTACGCCATTATCATCGGTGATGAGTCCAACATATCCACATTTCGCTTATGTTGCGTGAAGCCAACGTTATAAGTGACGTGTGACTAGGTCTACGGAACTGTTCCAGGTTGCGTGCACGTTTCTATTTTAGATTTTTGTCTGTTGGTTTGCTCGCACATTACGCAAAAACTACTGATCGGATTTTGCAACTTTTTTTATGTGATAGCTCTTAATTAGATTTAAAAACTGGTATAAGTAAATTGTTTTCCCGTTACTATATTGGGAACCTGAGATATACGCACTTAACTTAAAAAATAGCTTTCGACTGCGGCGGAGCCACGAGTTTACCTTTTTTGTTTTGTTACGCTTTTACGCCGTTAATACTAAGCCATTCGACATGAAATTTTGCATATATATATAGCTCAGAGTTCAGAAAAGGACATGAGCTACATTTATGCCGGAATAATAGACGGCTCCTGTGGGACAATGAATGTGTCGTAGACGTATTTATATAATTTTCATCTTATTCTTAAGTCTATTAACACGAAGTTGCGAACAGCAGCTACTGGCTGCTACATAGTCATAAAAAAGCAAAAAAGAAAGATATTACGCGGGTTGAAAAAATCATACGGCTCACCAGTAGGCGATTACTGGACTTATAGACGCTAGCTACATCAGAGGCATCGCTCTCGCGACGCCAACTCCAATGAAAGTGGAGGTGGCTCATAGCAGATGGGGAGGAAGTATAATAAAGAGAGGAGAGCTTTTTTTTTCAACCTCCCTCCTCCTTCCTAACCGCACACCCCGCTGTTCGGGCAACGATCAAGGTAGTGTGGGGCAAACTAATTGTAGGGCCTACCGTTGTTTTATGCTAATCTTCTGTGAGAGGGTAGTACTGCCGCGATCGAGGCGGATTCATACCAGGGAAAGCAACTAATTGGGCGAGTTCAATCATCAATGATTTTGGAATCATCGTCGGATAAGCCAACACGAAGGCACATAACTCTCTCCACAATGTATATCTGCTCCTTGTAATCATAATTTGTGCTCAAAAAACACAAATTTTGAAAATAAGGTTTTCTAATCTAGGCATAAAACTCGAGACCTTTGCGCCGGCAATCATAGACCTAGCCACTAAGCTATCAGAATCTTATACGGAGATCTACGACATAAAGATTTCTTATCATACAAATTGTAAACGAAATTGCTCGTTTATGATTATAGTATTCTTTTATCAAATTTTCATATCTAATGGACCAGCCCACCGAAATTATGTGTATAAATATAGTGTGTCTGTCCGCAGCCCGTCAGTGACAGCGTATAGAGATTAGCCTGTTTGCGATAATTATGCCGCTAAATCTAAATCTGTGCTTCAATTGTTTTATGCGAATATCTATTTAACACACAAATATCGTAAGTATGTTCAAGTATTTTTATTACATCCTATTGGAGTTCAAGCCTAATCAAGACCTATCAAACAAAAATCGACTTTTCTCAAAATCCGTTCAGTAGGTTTTGCCTGAAGCACGAACAAACAAAGAGAAAAAAATTCTAAAAAAAAATTTTTAATGTTCAGAGACGCCTAAATAGCAATTTACATTACATTTTTCTCAATATATCTTAAATATATACAGAACGAAGGTCTACGACCAGTGTGTGATGCCAGTGATGACATACGGAACAGAGACGTGGTCTCTGAATGTTGGCCTCGTTTCAAGGCTCAAAGTCGCTCACCGGGCCATGGAGCGGGCTATGCTTGGTATTTCCCTACGTGATCGAATCCGTAATACGGAGATCCGTAGGAGAACGAGAGTGACCGACATAGCCCGCCGGGCTGCCATGCTGAAGTGGCAATGGGCAGGCCACATCGCTCGACGAACCGGCAACCGTTGGGGAAGAAAGGTTCTCGAGTGGCGACCACGTATCGGTCGGCGCAGCGTAGGACGGCCCCCCACAAGGTGGACCGACGATCTGGTCAAAGCCGCGGGGAGCCGTTGGATGCGGTCAGCACAGGACCGCTCGTTGTGGCGTTCTCTTGGGGAGGCCTATGTCCAGCAGTGGACGTTGAAAGGCTGATGGATGGATGATGGATGGATATACAGAAAGCTCTGTTACAACTTTTTAATCTATATCCCGTATATATCTACTATATTTACTGTTGACTATTGACCATATTAGGCTGGTAGACGTGTCTGAACACAACCCAATTTTTTTTAGATTTTTTGTCTGTTTGTTCGTTCGCGCATCATGCAAAAACTAATGAATGGATTTTGAAGCAACTTCTTTTATTTGATTTGACTTAAAAACTGGTAAGTATACATTTTATCCCGCTACTATATCGGAAACTGAGATATACTTAAAAATCAGCTTTTGACTGCGGCGGAAGATAGATAGAGATAGTTTTACTATATTCTAAGCTGAGCGTCTACTGGTCCGCACCGGCCGCAACGCACGCACTACAAGCAACGATTTGAACGGCGGAACGGAATTGCGGGCGTTGCGGATAGTGGGCGCAGTGCTATACAAATTCATACAAAGCAAACAAAAATCTGTAGCGTGCCGTGCGGCCGGTGCGGTGGACGCTCAGCTTTAAAGCTGTTACTAAAAAAAACCAACACATCCATACAATCTTTTACTACTCATCTCTTCCTTAAAATAGGTAAAATCAAAACTCTGAATCACGTCTTATCAATATATATGAGGAGTACAGTCATATAATGTACTAACCTTTGCCCGTGACTCCACCGCAGTCAATAAGTAGTTTTTAGGTTGTATCTCGGGTTTCTGATCTATATTACCTACTATTAGCGGTATAAAATGTATGCTGGTTTTTAAGTAAGAGCTACCAAATAAAAGTCAGTTCAGTAGTCTTTGCGTAATCAACAGATCGCAGAGCGAACAGATAAACAGATTGTGTACGAGAGATGGGACGTATATGAAAAGGACATTGAAAGGAGAGTGAATGCAGGTAATCAGGTGAATGGGGCACTATACTCCTTTACAAGTAGTCGGAAAGTATATGACAAGGCACGACTCGCCGTGCACAATGGAGTGTTAGTACCAACTCTAATGTACGGAAGTGAAAGTTGGGTTTGGCAGAAGAAGAACGAGAGTAGAATAAATGCAGTGAAGATGAGAGCTCTAAGAAGTATGTGTTGTATAACTTTGAAAGTTAGAGTAAGAAACAGTGTAGTGAGAGAACGATGTGGTATAAAAGATAGATATAGTGACAAAGATTGAGACGGGAATGTTAAGATGGTTTGGACACTTAGAGAGGATGGATGAAAGCAGGATAACAAAAAATATATATATATGGCGAGTGTGAATGGCGCAGCTGGGAGAGGTAGACCTCGGCGAACATTCTCTGACCAAAACAGAGAAGTTGTCGAGAAAGGTCAGGTCAGAAGTACCTACCCTTAACCGACGTGCATGTATGAGGAATATAATGACAGTGAATGAGGCAAAAAAGGTGAGCAAGGATCGTGGCAAGTGGAAATCCGTTGTATGTATATTCCAAATGTCAGCTCTGTAGTTTTAATAGTACGGCTGTGCGTTGATCGTCAGTCAGTACAAGCAATTTTATATTTATGTATAGATTTGTTACAAAATTGATAGATAGATATAGATCAAGGGCAAGGTTTTTAACAAATTGGTGCGTCAAATATTTGGCTATGAATAACATTTTAATAACAAATGTTATCTATTGCTCACGCGCTATCTAACTATAGATAACACAGGAGTATAGGAATATCTTTGGTTAAGGAAAATAGTATATAATAAACGCTCGTACCAAATATCCCGTTCCGTTCTGTAGGAACAAAATCTTAGTGATTCGTGACCATGTCGTACAGATGGCGCCGCATAATGTGCTCCCGTGTAAAGAGAACGATTATAAATAAATAGGTGTTTCCGCATTTGTTTGTTCGAAAATAAGTGATTCATCCATCGATCCATCCATCAGCCTTTCAACGTCCACTGCTGGACATAGGCCTCCCCAAGAGAGTGTCACAACGAGCGGTCCTGCGCCGACCGCATCCAACGGCTCCCCGCGTCTTTGACCAGTAATAAGTGATTGTTTAGCGATATTCTAGTTATTTTTACGCTTCAGAAGAAACGTAAAACGTTGGTCGTTTATAGTACATTGCTACTATGCTAACTTAAACTAGGTACTTACCTAAACTTTAATAACTGTTTATCTAACTTACATTGATTGCTTTTAGGCAGACTTTAGTGGGGCATTTCATCTATAAGGAGACATGAATATTAAAATGCTTAGCACAATATTAATCTTCGTGGTTTTAATCTCAATGAATAGCCTGTGTCACTGTGAGGACTATGTACAGGATGATACGGAATTGCTTTTAGCCTTCATGGTGAGTATAAATGCTCATATACAGTGTGATCAGTAATTACTGACAATCATGCCTCTCCATCCCTCAGAGTTTATCTCAGGTCTTTCGAACTTTGAGGGTAAATATAATGCATCTGAACACATTTTATATTATATTTGTACGGCGAAACCGAACAATATAAATGCTTACATACAATATAAACGTTTTTACGCCACAATACTAATTTATATTATAATAAGCCATCAGCATTCAGTACACGATTAGCGGTCATCGCGTGTGCTCCCTCGCTCCTTTGTAACTATTATCTTGGTACATGAATTAAATCATTTTTATTTGTTTTGAAATAAAACTACGTTTTCGGAATCTATCGCGTTTACTTGATTTTTATGCTATCCCGACGTTTCGAATACTTTACAGCATTCATGATCACGGGTGGACTTAGATGGTAGATGTCCAAAGCTGATATGTTGTTTCAACGGTTTCATCTACCCACAGTGACGTATCATTTACTAAGTGCCACCCCCTTCACAATATTTGTATAGTCGTTTATATATTTGTGCGTAATCGCTGCACGGCTTAATCAAACGACCGGATACGGGATTGGCCGATTACAATATCGAGTAAAAACTCCTTAACTAATCCTTACTGAATGTGCAATATTTATTTTACTTTTCTAGATACATCGTCACGGCGATAGAGCCCCCGTAGACAGTACGATAGCATTCTCAACCAACCCAGCAAGACTTTTAGATCTGACTAGCAAATATGGATTCGGACAATTGACTGATGTAAGTACATTTCAAACGAAATTAATTTGCACTATTTTAAGTGCATCACTATCTTAAAGCGCTAACTAAAATCACCCCGTCGTTCGGGGCAATGAACAGGGTAGTATGGGATACCCACCCACTAAATAAACCCGCCGTGTGCCGTCTCTCCGCCTATATTGGCGGGCCACCGGTACTATGTTGCATTACTTCAGTGGTGGACGTTGTTCATCCTAGAGGAAAAATAGAATGAAACTGTAGAGGAAATTACACAACATAATTTACAGAAATACCTAATGTACACAAATCCGATGCTCTGTAAGAGGATGACACTTGACCAACTGAATCGGCCCATTAATTTTGGAATTAGTAGGATTTTATTACTAACACATATCCAATGTTATTTGCCTCACTACGCTTTGGAGATAGCCTTTATAAGTTACCTCAAAGTAGTACTTAGTTTATATAATTATAAATTTTTTTGAAGGCTGGAAAACGCCGCAGCTATGAACTCGGCAAGTTTATACGCAAGCGATATGGCAGCTATCTCTCACCTCAGTACAACCGCTCAGAGATATATATAAGATCTACGGACTCCACCAGGACTAAGATGACGGTACTAACAGCTATGTCAGCCATCTACCCCGCGGTCGAGGATAACTGGAACACTGAAGTCAATTGGACGCCCGTGCCTTATACAACTATACCGGCCATTTATGACCCAGTAAGATATACTTACTTATACATCTACAGCTCAGACTAAATAAAAATTAAAGACACTGCATTGTCAACTAAAAAGTGAAGTCACTTTTTTAAAGATATCTGCGTGAAAGTGTTGTCAACGGAAAAAAAATCTTTATAATTAGGGTAAATTTTTAAGTTTTTATTTAAAACTAAGTATAAAGTAAGTTTACAGCAATTCTCTACGCATCTAGTATAATAATGTCTTCAGAGTGTTGTTCTCCCCAGTACGGCACATCAGGCATGATTGGTGTTGCCTGATGACTTTTACGCGTTGATGCGCAAAAAGGTAGCGTTGTTAGCCACGCGTGTGAGGAGTTAACATACAACACAACACATGTTGCGAATTGTGGGGGACAGACTGGGCACTGCTCTGCTCAGCAGGTTCATTGAGCTTAATGTGAAAAGGGTTCGATGAACCTAGGAGGCAGACAGTACGTCATACCACACTTTTATTATTTATTTGTTCACTAACATAGTATTTAGATATTTTTATATATATTTTTAGCATTTGACATGCTTAGCAACATACATTAAACACAAAGTGAAAAATGTGAAATCGAAAATAACAGTCACGAGTAGGATTCTAACCTGCATCTCCTGGATATCGTCCAGATGCTTTTGCCAATTCAGCCATCGTGACCCTTGCTCCTGACTGCTAATTTCGATAACACATTCATACTTAACGTCTTTGGGTGACGCCTGCACCATCTGTCGGAAGTATTTTCATACATTATACCCAAAGACGTTAAGTATGAATGTGTTATCGAAATTAGCAGTCAGGAGCAAGGGTCACGATTGCTGAATTGGCAAAAGCATCTGGACGGTATCCAGGAGATGCAGGTTCGAATCCTGCTCGTGACTGTTATTTTCGATTTCACATCTTTCACTTTGTGTTTAACACTACCATAGTTATAAGCATTGATACTAACCCAATATGGACTGTCTGAAAAGAAATAGTAATTAAAAAGATGATTTTGGTTGTAGTGGGAGATCGCCGTTCTTTCATTCATCCCCATACATGAAATGAAATGGTGAGTAGCGGCTTGTCAGATTTCTTAGTATTGTTGAGTCTATGAGGGGCGGTTACCTCTTGGTGGTGGGAGGTGAGCCGTGGCTCATCCGCCACTTAAAGCAATGAAAAAATACTTCTTATAAATTACCGTTGTTCCTTATAGGTACTAAAGGGAAAAAACAGTATGAAAGAATGTGAAGTAACAATAAAAAATTGCCAGAGTCTTTGAATAACTAATACACATTTTCCTTCTTTTGTACTTTCAGAATTTAGCCACGGTGAACTGCCCAGTATACATACAGGCATATTACAGTGCTTTCTCAGGGCCTGTTCCTGAAATGACGGCAAAATATTGTACAGTATTGAATTACTTATCCAAACCAACATTACTCAAGTGCCTACTATGACTTACGCAATTTATGACGTCTACGTCAGCCAGGTATAATATTTATTTAATAAAGGCCTACCTAAATAAAACTGGTATCGGTAAATGTGATGTGGAGATTGGGCATGGCCGTCGCTCAATGCGATGCCTTAGCGGTCGAATCCCGCTCGCAGTAAAGTTCTTTTTCACATTCACAAATAATTTGTTGTTTAATGAATAACACTTTTTACCTGACATAATCGTTTTTCTTATTTTCCTATTGTATTTTCTTACTTATTCTAATTACTGCATTGAATAACGACGAAGAAAACAACTCGAGGAATCTCCCTGACCTGAGAACTTTCTTTCTCCACATTGTAGGAAGTCTATCAAACCGTTATCACATTCTAGTCGAATGCCCACGGACTCAATCTGTGACGCACATGCTTACTCAATATGGCTGTGATTTTCGAGATGTCGCGGTGATTCAAGTTATGGTGGATGGATTATAAGGTGATTCAGTAAGAGCACTGTTTATTAGGTATATGTATTATCAACTTTAATGTAGTAGCATGTAAGACATAATGGAGCTGTCGTAGTCGCCTTAAAAACTAAAAAAAAAAAGGTCATCGGGGTAGGTTGCTGGGACGAGCTTCATGCCTAACAGTGAGGCAGGTTAAATACAACTTATACGTCAAGTGTTGATAGACTTAATCCTTGCGCATCTCCAAATCCAGATTTTGGATCCTGCGCAACACGCTCACAGTCCGAGCGTTGAAAACATTTATAAGACCTTTTGATCTATATTTTAACACTTAACATGCTCAGCTACTTTTAGAATACAAATTATTATTTGTAAATGTGGAAAAAGAGAACATTAGTAGGAGCGGTTCTCTTTCCCCACCAGGTAGTACGGTAGCTCAGTGGATTAGAGCACTTCCCCGGATAGGAAGGGACGCAGCTTCATTTCCCGCTCGTACTAATGTTCTCTTTTTCCTCATTCACAAATAATAATTTATAAGACCTAATTTTTGTTTGTTTATAAATTAAATTATGGCGAATTAGTATAAATGAAGTTAAAATATTTTATTTTCAGATAAATCTAGGGATCCCCGTAGGTGAGGTATTAGAATCAATGTTACCTGAAATAGCGGATGCAGCAGCTGACAGTATGGAGATTCTGTTTGGCAGCGACGAAAATATCCCCTTGGTAGCAGGTCAGTGTACAAAATAATATATTTTTTTATAATTTTTTTAGACTTAATTATTTATAGATTAGTTGTGCTAGATTCATTGGAAGAGTTCAATTCTTTGTTCGTTGGGGTAATTTCTGTACCGCTACTGCTACTTCTAATTGATAGCAGTATGCCAGATTTAACACCTCTCTGTTTTAGGTCTCCTCAGGAAATGGGGGATAATGCCGTAATCGCCACGCTTGGCAGGCGGGTTAGCGATCGCAGTGGATGTTTTTAATACTCGAGGGAGTGCTGCTGCCCACTCCCCCGGTATTCCCTCAGTCGGCTCTTATGACTCCCGTGGGTAGAGAGGGGTGGGACAATTCTAAAACCAGCCCCACACGGCACAAGCCAGCCCCACACGGCACAGATATAACTCACCGCATTCCGGCATTGACGAGCTGTTACGTCGCGATATCTTAATTTTTTATCAGATATGCGAACTAAGCTTTGGAAATTTGGAGGGCTGGCGCTCAGTGTGCATCACAACTAAGATTCTAGGACCTTTTCAGGAGTTCTACTCAACGAATTCTTTGAAGCAGTAGACAACGTAATATCTGGCGAAGACGTGCCCAAGATCCAAGTTTACTCAGCACACGATGTCAATGTGTTTGCTTTTACTGCTATCACAAAGATCCAGCCAAAGCAAGGCGTACCGAAGTATGCTTCTCTATATGCTTTGGAGCTGCGCAAAGTGCTGGAAACTGGAGAATATATTGTTGTGGTAAGAATATTTTAACTATTTAGATATTTTTATATATATTTTTAGCATTTGCCATTCTTAGCAACATACATTAAACACAAAGTGAAAAATATGAAATCGAAAATAACAGTCACGAGCAGGATTCGAACCTGAATCTCCTGGATAGCATAAGCATCTGGACGGTATCCAGGAGATGCAGGTTCGAATCCTGCTCGTGACTGTTATTTTCGATTTCACATTTTTCACTTTGTGTTTAAAATATTTTAACTTAGAAGTTCCTGGCGGATAATCTTTATGCATGACCCAGAATTTCAAACTCCAGATTGTCGTTATTGTTTATGCCACTAGATGAAGAAGGTTTTAAAAAAACTATATGGTTGTCTGTAAAGTCGGTTTACAGACGATAATTTTACGTGATGGGAACGTGACATATATATTTTCTGCTTTTTTTTATTGCGTGTAGTGGCATGCGAGCCACGGTCCATCTGATGGTAAATGGTAACCGTCGCCCATGGACTCGACTATACCGAGAGTATTGTCAAGCCGTAGCTCACCAATTTATTTCACAGATATGAAATTAAATATAAACAGCTATCTCCCGCTGCAGCCAAAACGCAACGATGTGCTTCATGGCCGGTCACACGGGAGATGGTGGTACCAACCCGCTCGGGCCCGATACCAAGTGAGTACTCCCACTTGGTACCCAGCCCTAGCACCAGTCATGCAATGTATGATAATTGCTTACTTTCCTTAGTCGCCTCATACGACACCCGCGGGAAAGAATGGGGTGGTGACACTTGTATTCTTAGTCCGTCACCATACGGACGGAGTTTCACAAACAAAGCATCGGTCGCCATACATTTTTCTGAACGTGACACTTTTTCGTGCGTGCAGCCGGCGTTCATCGATTTTTAAAACGTTATCACGTCAAAAATATTTGCAGGATATATATAATAATGTTAGTCGTGTTTTAGGATTATTATAATATTAGTCACTGGCAAAAGCTAACTCCGGTTTTTATAGCAGACTGGAGAGGGCAGAAACAGAGTCTGAAATACATAGAATAGCTAAATCTCGTTATAATAATACAAAAGACATCACGAATGTAAAATATATAAATGATAAAAACTGTACCTACATAAATTATTAACCAAAGATGAGGATATTCTTGACAGATGGACAGAGTATTACCAGCACCTGCTAAACGTATGCCATCCGAGAAATTGAGACTATTGCAAACCGGCTATAGTATTGGGCCTCTTAATAAATATTGCTCCACTAGAGATCAAAAGAGCGGTACAACATATGAAAAACAATAAAGCCCCAGGACCTGACGAAATACCAGCAGAAGTCTGGAAGGCTCTAGGAAACGATGGAGTAATTTGGCAGTACAAATTATTTAACAAACTTATTGAGAGCCACTCTTTACGGGGATCATGGCATAAAAGTTTCCTTATACCGTTTTACAAAGGTAAAGGAAATGTAAGAGACTGCGGTAGTTATAGAGCAATCAAATTAATATCACACACCTTAAAAATTTGGGAACGAATTTTAAACAACAGATTAAAAGAAATTATAACGTTAACAACTAAGCAATGTGGGTTTGTACCTGAAGGCAGCTCCTCAGACGCAATTCAGACGGTTTGGATTATGTTAGAGAAGGCAAAAAGCAACAAGACTAACTTACACATGGTCTTCATAGACTTAGAGAAAGCTTTCGAACATATCCCACCCAATTTAATATGGGAATCACTGAGACAGCAAATGGTACAAGAGCACTACCTCCGCCTTATTCAGGATATGTATAAAGCAGTTACTACCCAAGTCTTAAGTCCAGCCGGTAGGGGAAAATCATTTGAGATAAATGTCGGAGTGCACCAAACTTCGACGCTAAGCCCAATACTTTTTAACACCACAATAGATTATGCTACAAGACACTGTCAAAGAGCATTACCCTGGAACATCCTCTACGCTGGTGACGTAGTCCTAGTCGCAGACACTGTGAAAGAAGTCCAACAAAATTTAAGCAATTGGGTAGAAGCACTAGAAACAAATGGGTTTAAAATTAGCCGAAGAAGACGGAATATATGTCAAGTGTTTTCGAGGGCAACACTTACACACACGAAATTCAGATCACTATATCAAAGGCCATTTGTATAAGGCAGCCATCAGACCTGCGGTTTTGTACGGGTCTGAGTGCTGGGCAACAAACAAAGAACATCTGAATAAACTGCACATGACTGAAATGCGCATGTTACGCTGGTCAGCGGGTGTCTCACTACTGGATAAAATCCGTAACGAGTACATAAGAGGAAGCTTTCAGATTGCCCCGATTGTAGAAAAAGTCACAGAGAAACGTTTGCGGTGGTATGGACACATTCAAAGACGCCCAAAAGACCACATGGTGAAGCTATCCTTAGATCTGCCAACGACGAAACGCTCACGTGGAAGACCACCCGCTACTTGGCTGACGACGGTTTAAAAGGACCTAAAGAAAGCCAACCTTGACGCAAACACAACGCTAAATCGCGCTAAATGGAAAAGATGGACAAGGAGGCCGACCCCAAATAAATGGGAAAAGGCCTAGACAGAAGAAGAAGAAGAAGTCACTGAACTTCTGCTGTACAATTGGACTGATTTTGATGATAATTCTGTGTTTTTGAGTGGTTCCTTCCCTGGATCGTTTACAATGGGACGGGTGGCGCTGCAATCGCGTTAAATTTCGTTTTAAATTAACTATTTAATATTTTTTCAGTATCAGAACAAAATATCACCCTAAATTGACTATCGGCAAAGACGGTGGGAGGCCAGGCCTTTCTTTAAAATAGATCAGGAGCCGCTTTTAGAAAGCAAGCCAACCCACATATGTAAAAGATTCAAATATGATTTGAATAAACATTTTCTATATACCTACTAAATCTATGGTTATATCAATAAAAATATTTATAGATAGAATGCATTATGCAATAACGTTTCCTAAATGTTTGTCTATGATGCATACAAAAGAAAGGGCTCGTTCACAAACAATATAAACATAATATATGTTACAGCAATTACTGACATCATAATGCGTGGACTAAACAAACAAACAGTGCATGACGTAATACTGTCGAATTTTTATCATTACGATTATGACTAGTTTTTTTTTAATTATTTGACAAGGAACAGAATTTCATAATTAACGTCTTTGGGTGACGCCTGCGCCATCTGTCGGAAGTATTTTCATACATTATACCAACCAGTTAAACTTAATTTTACAATTAAGATTTT
The DNA here is from genome assembly GCA_948253155.1 of Leucoma salicis. Lineage (NCBI taxonomy): Eukaryota > Metazoa > Arthropoda > Insecta > Lepidoptera > Erebidae > Leucoma > Leucoma salicis. The sequence continues at coordinate 15,205,876 of OX411824.1, forward strand.
TACCTAATAATGACGCAAGCCCTCTAAATATTTAGACATTTTTATATATATTTTTAGCATTTGACATGCTTAGCACAATACATTAAACACAAAGTGAATTAAGTTTACCTGGTTGGTATAATGTATGAAAATACTTCCGACAGATGGCGCAGGCGTTTATGTAAATGTAATTATGAAATGTAACACATGCAGGGCAGGATGCAAGTTCAAATCCTGCTCGTGACTGTTATTTTCGATTTCACATTTTTCACTTTGTGTTTAATGTATAGTGCTAAGTATGTTAAATGCTAAAAATATATATAAAAATATCTAAAGAACAGAATATTTTTATGTTTGTGCAGTAGCAAGTCTTTGGGAGTGGTTTAAAATTACAAAAATAGTGATAACCCATAAAAAAAGTTGAATAATTTAAACATTCAAAATTGGTAATTTTTGGACTTTTGTAATTGGGAATCGCCCTTTGTATTATGGACCTTCTGTCTTTTGGCTAACAAATGACAAAATGACAGCTACTGTCATTCTTTCTAATTCATTTGAATTACAAGCAAACAAGCAAGGTTCAAGGTTTTAAAAACCTGATTCTAATTAATCTTAGGATTGAAGATCGCTGATAAAATAAATTGTAGATGATACGAAGTTCACCGGTCATCTAGTTTTATTAAAATTAAAACATTTTTAAGTGACAATAAATATATTTTCAGCCCGTGTATCTTACGGAACCTGGCACAGATGAAGTGTACCTACAAGTAGAAGGTTGCCAAGGTTTCTGTGACCTGGAGAGCTTCCGAAACCTGACTGCCGATTTTGTACTTGACACCAGTGAATGGAGAACCCTATGTGAATTCAGCGAAGATTACGACTTCGATACATCTTCCATTGACTGAAATATTATTTATTTTATGTGCGTGTTAAATAAAAAAACATGTTTTATAATGAAATTCTTTGTCGTATATTACTGTTGTATTATTTATTGAATTTTGTGATAATACTCCGCACCTAGTGGTCCCAATCGGGATGGACCTTACAAAAACACGGCAAAGATTATGGACACATATTCAACCTTATATTTCCTACTAGATACTGTCGACGACTCACGAATTCAATTTAGCGTTTATAATATTAGTAAGAACTAGCTGCTGCGTGGAAGATTTTAGTTAATTCCTACTTTTGTGCGGAACCCTAATTATTTCAACGACTGTAGTCTGTGAAGTGCTGGAGAGACTGTGGGTCTCTGTGTGTTCTATCGACTCTTCAATGGTGAGTGCTCTGAGGAACTGTTTGATGTGGTACCAACGTCCTCTTTTTACCACCGGATCTCGAGCCACGACCACGTCGTAGTAGGGTTCATCCACACATCACAAAAACGATCCCGTCCAAGACTGTCCGTTTTCAGCGCTATTTTCTACCACGCACGTGTAGGCTCTGTAATGAACTAACTGCTGCGGAGTTTTCCCAGGGCTAAAACATGTCCTTCTTTAAACGGGGTTTGAGAAGAGCACTTTACTTGCGGCAGGCGGCGACTTGGCTGTACCCCTGATGTTGCCAAAGTTCATGAGCGGCGGTTACCAGTTACCATGAAGTGGGTTATTTGCCCGCCTGTCTGCGTTGGCAATAAAAAAATATTTGCTAAACAGCTACCCAAACCTTTGTATATATCTAGATAACAGTGGAAACGGTTACAAAATCCATTGAATAGTTTAGAAGCAAGCGCTTTCTAAAACAGACGCGTACAACAAGTTTATGCCTAGAATAGCCTTTGCCAGCGGCTTCGCCCCAGCCAAAAGCCAGTTTTTCAGGTTCCCGATATAGTAACGGGATAAAATGTCTACCAGTTTTTAAGTCAAATCAGGGCCTTTCAAATAAAAAAAGATGCATTAAAATCAATCAAGTGGTTGTTATTTTAAATAAATTCTAAAAAAAATATCTAGTTTAAATAATTTTCTAGTTTTTCGGTTATATCTCAGGTTCCCGTTATAATAGCGGGATAAAATGTATACCAGTTTGTAAGTCTAATCAAGACCTTTCAAATAAAAAAAGTTGCATCAGAATCCGTTCAGATTTTTTGTGTGATGCGGGAACAAACTAACAGAAACAGACAAAAAATCTAAAATTTTTCCTTTTTGTGTTTAGACACGCCTATATAGCCTATTACAGTAATTTTTTCCCAAATATCTTAAATGTACAGAAACAGCTATGTTACAGTTTTATAATAGTATAGAAGATACTATTTACGAGTAACCCTTAATTGGGCGCGCCTTAAAAATAGCATAAGTGGTCGCGTGGGGTGTGTAGCAGCCAGTTTATTAAAATTAAATACGAAATCAATCCAAAATTAGACTTTAATTAATAAAAATATTCGAATTACATATTAATCAACATTTAAACTCCTTTTTAATATGGTTAATATTTTTTTAAACAATAAAGAATAAATTTTGTAAATACTAGTTTAGATTCATACTAGTTAACGTAAAACGTTACAATTTTGGCAGACTACAATCATATGATCATTACACACGTGTTTATGATACCTAAAGCATTCAGTTTTAAAGACATCTAAAAGAAATGTGAAGTGGATATTGGGTGTCACTATTAGGACTGCGATAGCTTAGCGGTTAACAGCACTTCCCCGAATTGGATGGAATGCAGGTTTGAATCCTGCTTGCAGTAAGGCTCGCGACTAAATTGAACTTTTTTTTTAAACTTCAAACTTACTTATGAAGCTATCTAGAAGACCAGCGTGCTAAATTAATATTTTAAGAAGTTGTTAGCCTGGAAACTTGCGTTGGGGTGTATGACACCCCACGTGGCCAATTAAGGGGTAATTATAGCTATCTATTAGCCTTTTTTGCAAGAATTATAGGATCCGTAAAATGTAACTCACTAAATCGTATCGACATCGTATCGTCTCACTTGTGAGAGAAACCGACGCGTGATATCGCAATAATACCTCGACCAATCACGGTGATCTCTCAATCAATCACAATGACACAATACGATGTTGATACTATTAAGTGAGATACATTCTAACCCCCCAGATAGATTTTACACAGACGTGTCTATTATGCATTATGATGCATTTTGCGTGGTTTATTACGAAACAAACTTATACATTTATAATTTAGTAGAATAATATAATTAAGTTTCTTGAAGAGACGGGCTTGTTTTCTAAAGCTTCACTTTTATCAACCAAGGACACGTCAAGAATTGCATTGCTACGGGCTATATAAGTAACATATTTTGATATTTACCAGCAACAGGGAGTTAGTGAAATAAGATACGTTCTATGAATACAAAATCATCTATCTATATATCTTTTTATTCAATATAACCCACATGCCGATCCCATATTAGTACAAACTATTATTCAACAAACATCGCCGTTAATTTCCTAAGGGATGATCCAGCTTCGGTATTATTTTGATATATTGTAAGATATCGTTGCAATAGAATACGAATACATACATTTTATTTCAAATATCATCAATGATATTGAAAATGTTTTCATCTGTATTTTAGCACTTGACATGCTAAGCTACATTAAAGAACAAATTGTTCGTGAAAGTGGAAAAAGAGAACTTTACTGCAAGTAGAATTCGAACCTGCGTCCCATCCAATCCGGGGAAGTGCTCTATACCGCTAAGCTATTGCAGTCACCCAACGACGATTCCAAACCTCCATCTCTTCCATTTATTTTCATGTCTTTTGTTGTAAAGATATTTAATAAAAGTGCGTTATCAAATAGTATGAATTTTAATTGCAAAATTAAACTTAATATATTCAAATAATGTATGTAAATGCATCCGATAGGTGGCGTGGGTCCTAAAGAAGGTCGGCCCACCTGATGGTAAGCGCTTACCGTGGCCTATATACGTTTCGCTTCTATAAACAATTTAAGCGTAATGAAACAATTTCACAGTTGATTTCGGAAAAAGGGGAACGTTAGACGTGTTCACTTTCAGAAAACTTGTTGCAATCTAAAACACGTTTTACGGTTGTGGATTGTGGATTTTCTTCACGTTTTCTGAGCGTGAACGTGCACATTTTGTTAAAGTACATATGCTATCTATTTCCTGATTCTTTTGACCTTCACACTTCCATTAATAACTGTTGAAATGTCTTAAAAGCTGTTGAATAAAGCTAGTACTTAATACATACCTGCCTATTTTATTGATAAAAATTCATTTCTCTACGTTTATCTCAAAATGTTTAAAAATAAATGTCTATCCGCGTGAAGCCAGGACGGGCATCTAGTTATGTATATATTGGATGTACTTATATTCGATGTATATAGTTATCTATTTGAATCTTTAAAATTTCATGGGTTTTATTTTTTTTGCGCGAAACCCTAATTATTTTTCCAAAATTAAAGTAACCTAAGTTACTCCTTATAACAACAGCTATCTGCTAGTGAAAGTCTCGTCCAAATCGGTCCAGCTATTCCGGAGATTTTATTCATTCACGATTTCATCTTTTTTTTCACGGAACCCTTATTGTTTTTCCAAAATAAAAGTATCCTAATTCACGCGCTGTAACTACAGCTATCTGCTAGTGAAAGTCCTGTCCAAATCAGTCCAGCCGTTCCGGAGATTAGCTGGAACAAACAGACGGACAGACAGACAGACAAAAACTTTACCTATTATCACGCCATTTCCCTTGCGGGGTAAAAACTTTAAAATTGGTAATTTGTTATAGGTAACGTATATACTCTCGTATACATTAAGTAAAAAGTTGTTATTTAGACTGTACAAACAGACACTTCAATTTTATTTATTTGTATAGATGATTGATAATGACTGACTGTACTCCTGTTTTCTGCTATTGAGGTGCCAGAGCCGGTATTCCCCCTTTTTGTTTGTTAAGGCGGAAATAAATTATATAACCGAACACCGTCGATCGGGGCAACGAACAGGGGGTTAGGCAGAATGTGATATTTCACGTGTCGACCGTATCGAGATCACTGTGATTGGTTGAGAAACCGACGCGTGATGTCACAATAATTCGTTGGCCAATCACGGTGATCTCTCAACCAATCACAGTGATCACGATACGATCGACATGTGAGATATGACATTCTGCCTAACCCCCCTGGGTAGTGTGGAGCCCTCACCCACAAAATAATCTCGCCCTGTGTCGTCTATCTGCCTATACTGGCGGAGAACTGGAACTATGTGAATACTTCAGTGGTGCGCCGGTGTGTCTCCTGCTCATGGCTCTGTGCTAAAAAACGTGTGATATTTTTTTCTATTGCCTATAGTGGTAGACGATGCACGGCTCACCTGATAGTAAATGGTAACCGTTGCACATGGACGCAACTATACCCAGAATATTGTCAAGCCGCTGCTCACCATTTCATTTCACAGAATAAGTGGCAAATAGGGGCTATTTGCTGCTCATTCTCTCGTGACCTACCATCTCCGAAATTAGACAGTAAGCATGGCAGTTTTCTAAGCATCGCTGAGTCGATTACCATTTACCATCAGGTCATATGCCACCATCTTATATTTTATTTCTCTAGCCTGTTTTTCTGATGGCTCACGAGGTCTTCCTTATTCTCTTTTATCAAATTTACTCCTCATGTACAAGCTTATCGTGTAGGCTAGTGACGAAAAATAGACCAAAGATCTGTAAATGTACCATCCGTCAGCATTTTAACGTCCACTGCTGGATATACGGCACTATCCCCCAAGAATGTGGGATAGTGGCGTAGTCGCGTCGCTTAGCAGGCGGGTTGGCGATCGCAGTGGATTTTGTTAATACTCGAAGGAGTGCTGCTGCCCATGCCCCCGGTATTTCCTCAGTCGGCTCTTACGACTCCCATGGGTGGAGAGGGTGGAACAATTCTAAAATAAATCTAATAAAATCATTTAAGAAGAGGTCGTTTAATGGATGCGTCGATATTTCGTTAGATATCGAATCGGACTTGATAAATATAATTCGGAATTGTACAATAAGTATTGCGGAATTCTGCACAGGTCGATTAGTCAGCAATATATAATGGAAAACAAAATCTATATTTTATTGTCCCTGTGATTAATGATAGAGTAATCACTAAACACACATTGTGACACAGTACCACTGGGTGGGCTAGACTCGTCTACTGGCATTAGTTTCAAAAAATATTCAAGACACTATGCCTTGAATATTTTTTAGATCTCAGAAATGGACTCCGTAAAATGGCATTTCTTTGAACCTTTCATTCGTACTTAAGAGATAAATGTAATGTTGGTACGGTTGTCACGTCTTCTCTCACCACAAACGACTCTCCAAGGGCTGATTATTCTTTCAATCTCTTTTAAGCGAAATAAATTCAATGGCATACCAAATTGATAAATAAACAGAAAATCTGTTTGAGTAGGTATACACATGTCATGTTTACGAGATGTTTTATCATTAAAATTGGGGAGGCAGTCAGTGATCTATCTATAGGTAAGTAGGTATATAAAATAATAACTAGCTGACTGACTGATATATCAGCGCACAGCCCAATCTCCTGGGGCTATAGCCGTGATTTTTTAGATAGGTATGAGTTTCTTTACTGTGGGTGACCACTAAAAAAGAATTTTATGAATTTACGCAAATCCTATCTAAAATAAATTTAGTAATCACTGTGACGCGAGCGCAGCCGAAATAATAACACTACACGTGTCATTAAAACAAATACCATCCATACATTAGCCTTTCAACGCCCACTGCTGGACATAGGCTTCCCCATGAGAACGCCAGAACGAGCGGTCCTGAACCGACGGCAGCATCCAACGGCTCCCCGCGGCCTTGACCATATCGTCGGTCTATCTGGTGGGGACAAATACATTGAAATCAACTTATTGTAAAAAAAAAAACAAAGCAGGCATGAGGACTGCCGTCAGAAGTGATTTAACTTAAAACTATAAACAAACATTTAAAAAATACGTTATTTTTGGATGTCCAAATGAATTGTTTGATATTAAAAACTTGTAAATCAAAATTAACCATTAATTCAATAAAAAAAATATTATTTAAAATTATTCATTTCTTCATCCACAGCTGGCCCAGCGCAATAAGTTATACTAATAGGAACAGATATAGTGTTATCGTTAACACGTCACGTGACCATATCGATGAAGACTTACATGAATTTACTCCCTATCCAAACCTTCCTATAGACGTTTTCACTTCAAAATTAAAAACTAAAATATAAATACGCAAAAGGCATAGTTAATGATTTTTTTTATTACTAACTTTTGCTCAAAAGCTAGTGTTCCATAACACGTTTAGTGGTAGAACCTTGCTTTTCTTTTTGCCGGCTCGATCAGGGAAGTACCATCCACTCACACGAGATGAGCATGTAATAACCGTAGGTACACACCCCTACTGTTGTGTTTGGTATAGTGAGTAAGAGCGCCGGATGCCCAAACCCCATCCAAATCCTGTATGCTCTCCTTATTATCCTTCTTCTCCACTCTCTATCCCTTTCCTTGGAGTTGCGACGTGCGAATGATGCCTCTGGTAACGATTCACCATTAGGTAGGCTGCATGTTTTCACGCCACCAGCGTAGTATAAAAAAACATCAAAGTTAAATCCACAGGAATCTAAGTGACTGTATACATAGGACAGCTTTTATCCAGATACTGGATAAAAACTGTCCTGACTGTATACATAGGACACCATTTATCCAGGTGCTGGATAAAAACTGTCCTGACTGTATACATAGGACAGTTTTTATCCAGATATTGGATAAAAACTCCAAATACTGGATAAAAACTGTCCTGACTGTATACATAGGACAGCTTTTATCCAGACACTGGATAAAAACTGTCCTGACTGTATACATAGGACAGTTTTTATCCAGATACTGGATAAAATAAAAACAAATAGCAAAAATACTAACTTTCATACTTATAATACTAGGATAGGAAGGGTGGGATTGAACTAGCGTTACTCCATTCAGGCATTTTTGCGTAATTAAGTAAGAAACATACAAACTTTGACATTTATAATATTTATATGATCACTCTGGATTCGGAAATCTGCGATACTCAACCTGTATGCTTTCACATAAAGCACTTTGAGCACGCTGCGAATTCCCGGTAGATCGTACCACCGTACAAAAGTGGCGCGAAGCATAATAAGTTTGCTTGACCTATTGTAAAAAAAGAAAATAGTATCTATTTGATATAACAATTGCCTCTTTTATACCAAACATTAAAATGCTCGTGACATTTACATAGGTCCAAGAATATCGAAGAAAATGTCTTCATCATAGGCTTGAAAGATTTACGCAGAGAATGAATGTCGCAAAGGTCATACTTATAACACAAAACCTTACAATTTCCCTCATGTAATGAATAATGCGTTTGCATAATGAGCTGAGAATTCTTCTCATAAACGAAGATCTTTTTAAACTAGACGCGTCACCACTGTATCGGCACCTACTTAATTATAAGTTGCAAAGCTTAACTACTACCTATCATAATGATATTATGCTATAACCAGGATAAGCACTGTATATGGAGTGTAAACCATTTAGGTTATTTTTTTAATACAAATTTTTTTTTTTTATTTATTTATACCAAAAACTTACAACTATCATTACAGGCAAGGCCTAATTCGACAGTGCAGCATATCTTATACTCCATAACATAAAATATATAAAGTTATTGTTGTGAATTCACTCAGTATACAATGAAATATGTCTATGTCCTCTGATACAAGGTTAAGAGTGCGAAGTGCTCGCGTCAGAGGCGATATGGATCATATATTATGTATAGGTATAGTTACTGCTAGCGCTTGCAGACAGACAAAAGCTAGTTTCTTGTGTTTATCTTTGGTCCCCGATATTGTAGTGAGATTAAATGTATATAATAAGTACCAGTTATAACATTAATTAAAAGATATCAAACGTACCTAACTATTTTTATTTATTTTAAACACAAAGTGGCTAAAGTATATATAAAAAATTCTAAATACATATTTATAGGGCTGCGGCATTATTAGGTAAAAATTTTAATTGTAAAATTAAGTTTACCTGGTCGGTATAATGTATGTAAATACTTCCGACAGATGGCGCAGGCATCACCCAGGACGTTAAGTATGAATGTGTTATCGAAATTAGCAGTCAGGAGCAATTGTCACGATGGTTGCATTGGTAAAGCATCTGGACGGTATCCAGGAGATAACTAACTAACTAACTAACTTATCATCACGCTATTTCCCTTGCGGGGTTGGCAGAGAGAACAGAGTGCCAAGGGGCTCTATTCTTGCATATATCTCTCGCTTCCTCAACATTCATAACTCTCTTCATACACGCTCGCCGGTTTCGGAGACTCCTGACTCCACCCTCCTTCAATACATGACCGATTTGGTCTAGGTAGGTGAGTCTCGGTCTCCCCCTGTACCTACATCCTTCCACTTTCGCATTGTATATCTTCTTAACCAGTCGCTCATCCGGCATTCTTTCCACATGTCCGAACCATCGGAACATTCCCTTACGCATCTTTACACCGATACTCTCTTTCATACCTACTCGCTCTCTTACGTAGTTGTTACGAATGCGGCCGTCAGCCTCACTCCACAGATTCTCCGCAGAGATCGCATTTTGACCGCATTGATTTTACTCTCATGCTCCTTTTTGCATACCCAACTCTTGCTTCCATATAATAACGTTGGGACAAGCACAGCGTTGTGTATTGCGACACGTGCCTTCTCGCTGAGGTGGTGGCTCGAGAAGTTGTCCCAATGCTCCGTTCACTTTATTTCCTGCATTCACTCTTCTCTCTACATGAGTGGTGTACCTTCCATCCCGACTGAATCCACATCCAAGATATACAAATTCATCCACGTTTTGTTCTAGCGCACCATTTCCTATTGCTACTCTAACATCTGTTCTGGCTTCTTCTTTTTCAAAAACCATTATTTTGGTTTTGCTCACATTCACACGTAGGCCCCTTTTCTTACAATCTTCTGCCATTACGTCGACTAGGGTTTGCAGGTCAGTCGCAGACGGCGTTAATAGGACGGCATCGTCTGCATATAGCAGGGATTTAACCACTGAGTCACCCATCTGAACTCTCACATTAATTTTATTCAACCTTTGTAAACATTTATCCAGATATATGATAAACAGTCTGGCTGATAGAACGCAGTCCTGTTTAACGCCGATATTAACATCAAACTAGGATGACATTCCATCATCCAGCCACACACAAGCTCAGCAGTCCATGTAGTTGGACTGCACCACTTGTAGCAGTCTACCGTTAATACCATACTCCGGCAAAATGTCCCAAAGTTCTTTTCGTACAACAGTGTCAAATGCTTTCTCCATATCCACAAAACTGCAGAAAACCCTCTGGCCTACAGCCAGATGCTTCTCCACAATGTTGCGCAGAGAAACCACTTGATCCATGCATCCTCTTCCACACCTGAAACCTCCTTGTGCCTCACACAAAAATTCATCAGTCACCATCCTCATTCTCTTTTCAATAATCTTAACATACACTTTGGCTGCCAAAGTGGCTTTTATGGCTCTGTAGTTTGCACAGTCAAAACGTGAACCCTTGTTTTTAAACAAGGGCACTATGACTGCGCTTCTCCAGTCCTTGGGAACCATTCCTGAGCTCCAACATAAATTGAGAAGCATCAGGAAGGATTCCCAGACACACGAGCCTCCAAGCTTGATCATCTCAGCAGACACCATATCAATACCCGCTGCCTTACCATTTTTCGAACTTCTAATCGCCCATTCAACTTCGTCCATAATAATGTCATCAGAGGATGCCGGTACCGAATGCTGATCTGTTAGACCACATGTGGCACCAGCATCACCCTGAACATCCGCATACATCCATCAGCCTTTTAACGTCCACTGCTGGACATAGGCCTCCCCAAGAATGGGGGATAGTGCCGTAATCATCACGCTTGGCAGGTGGGTTGGCGATCGCAGTGGATGTTGTTAATACTCGAAGGAGTGCTGCTGCCCACTCCCCCGGTATTCCCTCAGTCGGCTCTTACGACTCCCATGGGTGGAGAGGGGTGGAACAATTCTAAAGCCAGCCCCACACGGCTGATATATCTCCAAAATATTCATTCCATCGGCTTAACACATCTTGTGTTTGTGTGAGAATGTCTCCACATTTAGACCTTATTTTATTCATTCTGAAAGCTGACCAACCACTCCGAGATTTCTTCACCTCCCTCCAAAAAAGTTTGGTGTTGCTCTCTAAGTTTTTGGTCAGCCAAAATTGATATGAGATGAGATTGAGGATTGATTGATTTGATTTGAGATGCAGGTTCAAATCCTGCTCGTGACTGTTATTTTCGATTTCTCATTTTCCACTTTGTGTTTAATGTATATGGCTAAGCATGTCCAATGCTAAAAATATATATAAACATTTCTAAATATTTTTATTTAATTCAAATAACTTTAGTGTATAAAGCATAATATTTGTTTTCTACTAGCTGAACCCGCCAGACGTTGGTCTACTCATTTTGTGGCTACATATACTAAATTATGATATACCAAAAATTATATAGGAATAAAAAAAATCTGTCGATAATTGATGATAAAAATCCTGGTAATAATAGCAGCGCCATCTACTGAGTCTAATTGTGAATCTAAACCATTATTGAATCAACTTAATTAAACACTTATAATTTCATCAAAATTAGTCCAGCCATTTAGGAATACAATCATATACAAATGGATAAAATAAATATATAAACATACTGTTACTAATCTATAAGTAGGTAGGTAGGTACTATTAGCTCGGGAACCAGAACAATAACTAAAAAAACTAGCTTTTGCAAGGTGTGATGTCAGCAGCATGTGCCCTGTGGGGCCGGCTTTAGAATTGCCCCACCCCTCTCTACCCACGGGAGTCGTAAGAGCCGACTGAGGGAATACCGGGAGAGTGGGCAGCAGCACTCCCTCGAGTATTAACAACATCCACTGCGATCGCCAACCCGCCTGCCAAGCGTGGCGATTACGGCATTATCCCCCATGACGGGACCGCTCGTTATGGCGTTCTATTGGGGAGGCCTATGTCCAGCAGTGGACGTTGAAAGGCTGATGGATGGATGTCAGCAGGCAAAAGCTGCTAAAAAAGAAATCTCCAACTGCTATATAGTTTTTTATTGCGTTTGATGGCAGACGATCCACAGCCCACCTGATGGTAAATGGTAACAGTCGCTCATGGACTCAACTATACCGAGAGTATTGTCAAGCCGCTGCTCACCATTTCATTTCACAGATATGAAATGGAAGAATTAACGGCTATCTCCTGCTAAAACCAAAACTCACCGATGTGCTTGATGACCGGTCACACGGGAGATGGTGGTACCAACCTGTTCGGGCCCAGCACTTGAACACTCTCACTTGGTATCCAGCTCTACCACAAGTAATGCAATGGGTGATAATTGCTTACTTCCCTTAGTCGCCTCATACGACACCCGTGGGAAAGAATGGAGTATTGTATTCTTAGTCCGTCACCACATGGATAACAGGTAACAAACAATTCTATTAGGTAATGATCAAAATGTCATCTATATCACAGCCTCGAGTGATTATAGCGTAGCCACTTCTAGTATCTCTGGCTCTGTGTGTCTTATAAGAACGACAAGACTAGGCAGCGGGTACCGGAAATGATCCGGTGATGGCCTAGACTGAGCAGCACTTCCCCTTATCTAGCTTTGGATACCTATACAGTATTTGAATCATTTGGCAGATTTTTAAAGACGAATCCCTGCAAATAGGAAATAATCCCATAATCCTGATAGGAATCTTGATAGGAAATGAAACAAAAATGACTCAGAATTAAATAAATATTTATGAAATTCGGAAAAACAATTTGAAATTAGGTTTGGTAAGGTTGAAAAGTTTATTGGTATAGTAATTTTAATTGAAGAAAAATTTAATATATTTTTCGTCAATTTATTAACAATAAATTATAGGTTAAAAAGTAAAAAAAACAAGCTTAAATAAGCTAGTTTAACTAAAAAGTTGTAAATAATATTATAATAAATAATGACTGTAAAATAGCGTGGAGTGCTTTTTACTGAATATGGGATAGGCGAAGTAGTGCTTACTTTGCCAATTCAGCAATCGTGACAAGCATCTGGACGGTATCCAAGATACAGGTTCAAATCCTGCTCGTGACTGTTATTTTCGATTTCACCTTACCTGGTCGGTATAATGTATGCAAATACTTCCGACAGATGGCGCAGGCATCACCCAAAACGTTAAGAATTAATGTTTTGCTGAAATGGCAAAGCATCCGGACGGTATCCAAGAGATGCAGGTTCTAATTCTGCTCGTGACTGTTATTTTCGAATTCACATTTTCATACTTTATGTTGAGTTTAATATTTTATTTGTGCTTAAAGAAATGTTTTAGTACTTTTATAGTATGTTTGTAAGAAGGGAGATTATAATGATAAAGAACAAGTAAACCATTTTATTTATTTAGTACAGAAGATATATATAATTGTGAACTTTATATAAAACTAAAGAAAAACAAAAAACATATTCGAGTAATAATGAATATTGTGTGGTTATGTAAGTTTATAGTGTAGTGAGTGATTGTGTTCTGTGTATAATGAGTAATTATGTTGTGTGTGTAGTAACTGTATTGTGTGTGTAGTGAGTGATTGTGTTGTGTGTGTAGTGGGCGATTGTGTTGTGTTTCGGGAATGCATGAGTGTGTATTAGTGTACTTTAGTGTATGTAAAAATATTTTTGATAGTGTTATGTATAATTCAGTTATATTTTGGTGAAATAAATATATCAGAAATCTATGTGATTCATGAAATACCTATGACCTGTTCTAGGCACAGGCAATCCAGATCTAATAACCAGTTTATGGCGTATTTTTTGCAATTGTACCTAGTCATCTTAAAAATGTTTGCATTTGATTAATTTTGGAGTATAAATAGGATCCCACAAAAACGGATGCTTTATAGCCAAAACATAGTTTACACTCAACCCCATTCCACTTTTGTCTTCTCTGAGAGCGATTACTAATTTGTGCTGTGGAGACTGCGGTTTTGTGAAATCTGAGCACCGCTGCTAGAATGTATAACTTTAGAACTGAAAGCAAATTGGCTTCGAGAAACAGTTTGTATGTTGAGTAGCGCATTTTTCTCTTATACATAACTGTCAGGGTTACTTTTTGAGCTCTGCTGCTGTTAAGAGATGAGTTTTCCTTGCAGATCCCCAGGTAATGATAAAGTAACTTAAGAGAGATTGACATATAGCTTGGTACATTTTGATCGTCGACGTGTCCGTTAATGGTCTTAATTTTTTAAAATATGTATATTAGTTTTCTGATTCTGGTACTCACATTACAAATTTGTTTCTGCCACGTCATATGTTGGTCAATATCCACACCAAAGTTACACAACCTTACAGTATCCACACATTCCAATACTCTACAGGTGCAGCTATTAATCGAAGCATAATTACAGCTAAAAATAAACATAGAAAAAATGAAATAATTCAATGTAATAAAAATGTAAAGAAAATTTGGGAAAAAATTAACTCGTGGACAGGCAGGCAAAAAAAGAATGTAGACACGATTATCTTACAGTATTTAGGTAAAAAAGATGTTACAATAAATATATGTAATAACTTTTCATATTGCTTTACTGAAGAAGTTGTAAATCTTAAACATCTATGTTATGATAAATTTTTGAATAGAACTGATTATGCGTCTAAAAGCGAGGTATCTTTTCGATTTCAAAAGGCTCACGCAAGTGATATAGAAAAAATAATAAACAATTTAAGCTGCAATAAATCTCAGGGTGTAGACTCAATTAGAATAAAAGATCTTAAACATTTTAAAACTGAGATCAGCCCTATCATTGCCCTATTTATTAACTTGTGTGTTGAGAAGGGAGTATACCCTCAGCAGCTCAAGACAGCACTTATAAGACCTATTTTTAAACAAGGATCGCATTACAATTACTCAAATTATAGGCCCATAGCTATCCTATCAGTAATTAATAAAATTGTAGAAAAATATATAGTTACACAAATAAGTACATTTTTGGAAAAACATAATATATTATCTGACGTCCAGCATGGATTTCGGCGGGGCCGAGGTACTGCATCTGTTCTGGGGCGGTTCACTGATGACATCAATGAGGCTTTGGACCAGCGGAAGCAGGTGGTGGTATTGTACATTGATTTTAAAAAAGCGTTCGACACTTTAGAGCACCACCAGTTGCTTCATGCCATGGAGGAGTGTGGAATTGCTGGACCAGTGTTAACATGGTTTCGAGCATATCTCTCAGAGCGAAAAATATGTACTGTTGTTGATGGTGTCAGTGGCGAGCCTATGCAAGTTAGTTGCGGTGTGCCGACCGGTTCTGTGTTCGGCCCCGTCGGGTACATAATGCATGTAAATAGTATGTGTAATGTCGTGCGCAATTGCCGTATTTATATGTACGCGGATGACACTTGTTTATTGTATGCCGACAAAGAACTTAGTGTGATAGAAAATAAAGTTCAAGAAGACCTCACTAATATTATAAAATGGGCGCATGATAACGGCATTGTAATTAATATTAATAAAACTAAATGCATGCGCATTCGCTCCCCGTACTTAAAGCATACGAGTAGTGACCGGTCACCGGTCATAGTTGGCCACAACTACGCATGTTTGCATAACGCCGGGACAAGTTGTGAGTGTGCTAGCATCGAGGTTGTTAATGAGTACAAGTACTTAGGCCTTATTGTAGACTCCAGTTTCTCCTGGAAAACTCATGTGTTGAACCTGTGTAATAAATTAAGAGCAGTACTTGTCAAATTTCATCACCTTAAAGGGATCTTGGATAGAAATACCCTATATACAGTATATTATGCATTGGTTGATTCGATAATATCTTATGGACTAACCAGCTATGGCCGTACTTTCAAAACATACTTAGATAAGATAAAATTGTTACAAATAAGATTCATGAAATTAATGGTAGACAAAAAGATAAAACAACATTGTAAAAGTACCGGTTATGAACAATTGTTTATAGAATGTAAAATGCTGCCAATCCATGAAAAGGTATTAATGTTGATAGCAGTTGAACAACATTGTAGTGATGAGTTTAGAAATTATTTAACACGTTATAGAACTAACAGGCGTAAAAATAATATATTAAAAATACCTCCTTCTAGCAATTATTATGGTGAAAGAAATAGGAAATGTTTAGTACCTAAGCTGTTTAACAAGCTGCCGATGGCCCTATTGAACAACAACGTACCTAGACGCATATTTTTAAAAGGAATAAGGCACTTCTTACTAAAAAACGTAGGAATTAAAATATTATAATACATAATTTATTAATCGTTTAAAGTAATATAATAGTACATGTTGTGACTATATACATATGCGCTCAAGTAAGTTGTTCGTATGTGTGGGTACCTATACATAGATAAATACTATTCTTGTATGTGGCTTCCTATATGTTATGTGTATGTATTGCTTACTTACTAGTGCTGTGTTTGATGGATTAAATTGATAATACGGGTAATAATGTAAGTAGTAAAAATCGGGAGTTGCATCTGCCAACAAACTGCTATGCAGTTTGGCAGAAGTACATTAATGTGTAACCTATTATCTTTGTTTTGAATAAATACATTTTGATTTTGATTTTGAAGTGTGCAGCTTAAATACAGAAGATGTGAATATTGCAGATCTTTTAGATACACTAAAATTAATTACTAGCCATATCCACATTTATCGAAAGCAGTTTGTGCTGTAGCCAGGCGACTATTTATTGCATACCGTATTCTGCAGCATTCTAAGCTTCCTCCCAGGTCTAGCCTTGTTTAATGGAAGCGAGCAAAGACCGTTAATATATATCAGATATAATGTAGGACCTAGGACACTGCCCTGAAGTACACCATATTCTACTTCTATAAAAGAACTTTGATACGCACCAATACAAATCTTTTGTTTACGCTCCGAGAGATAAATCTTGAACCAATTTAATGCTATACCTCTGACACCAATACAATCTAGCTTTCTTGTAAGTATTGGCCTTACGGTATGAAAGGCCTTTGCTAAATCGAGGAAAATACCAGCACACTTTCCGTCTTCATCAAGTTTTGTTATTACAAAGTCGGCTAAATTTGTAACAACATCTTCTGTCGACCTACCATTGCGAAACCCATACTGGTTTATTGGAAGTAGATGGTGCTTCTGGATATAGTTTAACCGACGTTTATTTACTAGTTTTTCCAAGATTTTTAACAGCGTCGTTAAAGGACAGATAGCACTATAATTTGACGCTAGGGCAGAATATCTTGCTTTATAAATTGGACATACGTTAACTATGAATATAGTTAACGTATGTCCAATTTCTTTCACCGCTGGTACAGTCCCAGAAGAAATACTTAGGTTACATAATATATGTGCGTTATAGCAGCCACTAATGATTTTCGACCAAGTTTAGTATTACGATTCTTTACACCATCCCAGCCCGGAGAAGAGTCACTTTTCAGATTTAAGATAATATCACTGACTTCATTTACACTTGTTGAATTGATATAAAAGTATCCCGGCATTGGTACCCTGTCAATATTTAGCATATTAATCAGCTCAGACTCTGTTTTATTAAGTTGCTTCAAAGAATCTTAAGCAAGTTCTTTGCCTATATCTGCAAAGAAATTATTGGCATTATCAAGGGATTTACCTCAACTATAATGAGTATTTAAAAAGTCATAATTACATTATTTTTCACAACTGCCCATGATTTTTTAATGTGTGGGAAACTTTGCAGTGTCTTTGTAAAGTCCACCCCCATACAGGGACGGCCTAGGTGCGAGGTATTATCACAAAATGTAATATATAACACAACGATAAGACAACAAAGAACTACATTTTAAATAAAAAATATTTTTAATTTAACATGCACATAAAATAAATTAATTTCTCAGTTAATGGAAGATGTATCGAAGTCGTAATCTTCGCTAAATTCACAAAGGGTCCTCCATTCACTGGTGCTAAGTACAAAATCGGTAGTCATGTTTCGGAAGCTCTCCAGGTCACAGAAACCTTGGCAACCTTCTACCTGAAGATACATTTCATCTGTTCCAGGTTCCGTGAGATACACAGGCTGAAAATATATTATTGTACTTTGAAAATGTTTTAATTCTAATAAAACTAGATGACCTTCAGGATGACTAGGTGAGCTTCGTATCACCTACAATTTATTTTATCAGCGATTATCAATCCTAAGATTAATTAAGATTAATTTGAATTAAGTTTTTAAATGAAACTTGCTTGTAATTCAAATTAATTAAAGAGAATGATAGTAACTCTTTTTATCGTCTGTTGACCAAAAGACATTTGGTCCACATTACAAAGAGGCGATTCCCACACAAAATTACCAATTTTGAGGTTTTAAATTTTTCAATTGTTGTTTTGGGTTTTCCTTATTTTTTCATTTTAAACCACCCCTGTACTACAGCGAATAAAACAAACAATTATAATTATTCAAATCGGTCAAGCCTTTTTTTAGTTTTAGCAAGACTAATGAATAGCAATTGATTTTTTTATAATATAGAGTAAATAAAATGTAACTTATTAGAAAACTTTCGCGTATTACGTTGTGACGATACTCTTATGATTCAAATTATTAGATCTGAACTAATAAATATCTACGTGACAAAGTTTCCGTACAGAAGCCACCCGTCCAATTGTACAGCAGAAGTTCAGTGACTAATATATATAATAATCCTAAAACGCGACTCATATATATAATTATGTTATAAATATTTTAAAGTAGCGACTACCTTCTTCGTCTAGTGGCATAAGCAACAACGACAATCTTGGGTTCATATTCTGAGTCATACAAAAATAATTATCCGCCAGGAACTTCTAAGTTCAATTATTCTTACCACAACAATATATTCTCCAGTTTCCAGCACTTTTCGTAGCTCCAAAGCGTATAGAGAAGCATACCTCGGTACGCCTTGCTTTGTCTGGATCTTCGTGATAGCAGTAAAAGCAAACACATTGATATCGTGTGCTGAGTACACTTGGATCTTGGGCACGTCTTCACCAGATATTACGTTGTCTACTGCTGCAAAGAATTCGTTGAGTAAAACTCCTGAAAAGGTCCTAGAATCTTAGTTACGATGCATCCTTAGCGTAAGCCCTTCAAATTTTCAAAAATTAAGTTTTCATATGTGATGAATTTATCGTGACTCTATCAGTCTCGTCAACAGAAGACAGGTCTATATTCCCGGGAAGACTGTAGCGCCGGAATGCGGGGAATCATCTTATTTAGAAAGTGTCTTGTCAGCGTTTGAAGACCATCGTTAGCGATGTCATATTGAAATTTGCAAGGTGACTTCTGGAGTCCCATCACTAGCAGAAGAGATGCCGCTTTAGTTCTCAGGCGGTATATCGAAAAAGAGAGCAGACACATCTGGCATACTGCTATTAATTAGCAGTAGCAGGGTTGAACATAAATTACCCCAACGAACTAAGGACTGTCTTCTGACGAATCTAAATACATAATTAAAGGCCATTGAATGATCATAAAAAACAGCTACTTATTATTTTGTGGACTGACCTGCTAACAAGGGGACATTTTCGTCGCTGCCAAACAGAATTTCCATACTGTCAGCTGCTGCATCCGCTATTTCAGGTAACATTGATTCTAGTACCTCACCTACGGGGACCCCTAGACTTATCTGGAAATAAAATACTAATTTCATTAATACGAATTCTTCATAATTTCATGACACAAAAGAACAATAAGTTGGTTTTATAAATATTTTCATCGCTCAGAATATGAGCTTGTCTTGCGCAGAATCCAAAATCTGGATTTATACATGCGTGGGGATGAATTCCACCAGCAGTATACGTTATTTTCTGTAGAGGATTCCACTGTTAGGCATGAAGCTAATCCAAGCATGTAGAGTTGAGACAACCCCTACCAAGATTACCTTTTTAGTTTTTAAGGCGAGTATCCATCCATCCATCCATCAGCCTTTCGACGTCCACTGCTGGACATAGGCCTCCCCAAAAGAACGCCACAACGAGCGGTCTTGTCATGGGGATAATGCCGTAATCGCCACGCTTGGCAGGCGGGTTGGCGATCGCAGTGGATGTTGTTAATACTCGAGGGAGTGCTGCTGCCCACTCCACCGGTATTCCCTCAGTCGGCTCTTACGACTCCCGTGGGTAGAGACGGGTGGGACAATTCTAACGCCGGCCCCACACAGCCCAAGGCGAGTATGCTTTGCGCCTATGACAGTCCCCTTATGTACAATCTTAGTCTTACATGCTACTTCATTAAAGTGGATAGTATAATAAACAGTGCTCCGGCTGAATCACTTAATGAAGCAAACAAAACACCTTGAGTCACGGCGACATCTCAAGAACCATAGCCATACTGAGTGAGCATGTGCAAGCTCACAGATAGAGTCCGTGAGCCTTGGACTAGCATATAATTACGGTTTGATAGACTTCCCACAATGTGTAGAAAAGTTCTCGGCCAGGGAGGTTCCCCGAGATGTTTTATTCATCGTTTTTCAATGCAGTAATTAGGATAAGTAAGAAAATATTAACTGCGAGGTGCCAGATTATATGCCAAGTAAAAAGGTTAACGGGAATACAGCCAACACCTACTATGAGTATATGGGACTTACAATAAAATTTGAGGAGACATTTTTATAAGAACTTACAACTATATTTATAGCGGAATAGATGTCTAAACCATTTATATCAATCGTCACTTGAGAGACTTTTACCGGAGTCCAGTTTAAAATTTTAGAATGGACGAACGATGCTAGTTTTATTTGGGTCCATCCATCAGCCTTTCATCGTCCACTGCTGAACATAGGCCTCCCCAATATGGGGGTTTTACCATAATCGCCACGCTTGGCAGGCGGGTTGGTGATCGCAATGGATGTTTTTAGTACACAGGGGAACGCTGCTGCCCGGTCCCCCGGTAATCCCTTAGTCGGCTTTTAAGACTCCCATAGGAAGAGACGGGGTGGAGCTATTCTTGATTAGATTAGAATTATTTGGGTAGATCCTTATTAAATAATAATTTTACCTGGCTGACGTAAATGTCGTAAATTGCGTATGTGAATGTGGGCATTTCAGTTATGTTGGTGCCAAGGATTTCGGATAAATAGTTCAATACTGTATAGTATTTCGCCGTAATTTCAGGAACAGGCCCGGAGAAAGCACTGTTATATGCCTGTATGTACACTGGGCAGTTCAGCATGGCTAAGTTCTGAAAGTACATAAAACGTATGTGTATGAATTAATTATTCAAAGACCCTGGTTAATTTTTTGTGTGACTTCACTTTCTTTCTTACTCTTAGTTTCCCTTTTGTATAAAGAATAACTATAGGAAGTACTTTTTTCATTGCTTTAGGAGGCTGAGGAGACACGGCTCACCATATTAGTTTCTTATAAATGCAATTGGCGTTTTGTCACACTGGCCACTTTGATCTCAAATATCTGGCGTTTGCTTAGGAATTCAAATTTAGGCTCGTGTATTTGTATTTAGAATTTAGCGATGCATTTGTTTTCACGCCATTTGATTTTTTGGTCTGCTCACAATATAGAAAACTTAAAATATGGGCTTATTTACAAATACGAGTTCCACTTTTACACCAGCGTCGCAGAAACAGCTCGAAGGATTAATGATGTGTACGGGGAAGCTACCGTAAAAGAAAACACAGTAGATTTATGATTCCAACGTTTCGTTCTGGAAATTTTGACATACAGAACAAACCCAGTAGATGACCGCAGATCCTAGTTGATAATTAAGAGTAAGGAAAAAAAATCAATTCTGATAAGGCTGTCAAAATCGCCTTCAGAAATTTTATTGATTCAGCAAAGGAATCAATGAACCACCAATAAAATGGCGAAAGTGTGCAGTTTAAAAGACAGCACCCTTTTTTTTGTTTTTTGTTAAGTCGGGCACAAGTGTACCTAACCACACACCCTGTCGTTTAGGGCAACAAACAGGGTAGCGTGAGGCTTCAACCACTAAATAAACCCGCTGTGTGCCGTTTCTGTGTCTGTATTAGCGGGCCACTGGAACCATGTTACATTACTTCAGTGGTCCGCCGGCGGAATAAGACGACACCCTGTACTAAGGAATAATCCTTGTATCGCGGAGGACTTTACAAACATACAATGTCACGGACACAAACTACACCCAGACTCAGAACAAACATTTGTTGATCACACGAAGAGTTGTGCTGTGTGGGAATCGAATCCACAACATTCGAGAGGAAGACCGGTATCTAAACCACTCCGCTATCTATAGAAGTATAAGTATATCTTACTGGATGAGAAGTAGAAATATAAGTATTTCTTACTGGGTCATAAATGGCCGGTATAGTTGTATAAGGCACGGGCGTCCAGTTGACTTCAGTGCTCCAGTTATCCTCGGTCGCGAGGTAGATGGCTGACATAGCCGTTAGTACTGTCATCTTAGTCCTGGTGGAGTCCGTAGATCTTACATATATCTCTGAGCGGTTGTACTGGGGTGAGAGATAGCTGCCATATCGCTTGCGTATAAACTTGCCGAGTTCATAGCTGCGGCGTTTTCCAGCCTTCAAAAAAAAATTATGTTTATATTAACTATAATAATTAGACATAATTATATACGTCAAATTTATATAGTTTCCTATATCTATACTATTATAAAGCTGTAACAGAAATGTGTCTGTACATTTAAGATATTTGAGAAAAAAATGTCTGTATTAAGCTATATAGGCGTATCTGAAGGCAAAACAATTTTTTTTAGGTTTTTTTGTCTGTTTATCTGTTTGTTTGTACGCGCATCACGCAAAAAAAAAACTACTGAACGAATTTTGATGCAACATTTTCTTAAATACAAAGTGAAAAATGTGAAATCGAAAATAACAGTCACGAGCAGGATTTGAACCTGCATCTCCTGGATACCGTCCAGATGCTTTGCCAATTGAGCTATCGTGACCGTGTTCGTGTTAAGGGTCACTTTGTGTTTAATGTATGATACTAAGCATGTCAAATGCTAAAAATATCTAAATATGCAACATTTTCTATTTGATAGCTCACGATTAGACTTAAAAACTGGTAAACATTTTATCCCACTACTATGTCAGGAACCTGAGATGTAACCCAAAAACTAGCTTTTGGCTGCGGCGGAGCTGCGGGCAAAGGCTAGTCTCTAGAATATACTTGCGTTATTTTAGGAACAGGTCTTGAGAAAGCATTGTTATATGCCTGTATGAATACTGGACAGTTAAGCGTGGCTAAGTTCTGAAAGTAAGTAGACACTAGCGTAGACAGGCAATAAACATTGGAAATGAGTTAGTAATAAAATACTACTAATTCCAAAACTAATGGGCCCACTCAGTTGGTGATAATATATCATCCTCTCTTAGATAAAACAAAATTACTCCTCATTTTAAAACACTGTTTTAAATAAGCACGTTCTACTACTCCTCATTTTAAAATACTGTTTTAAATAAGCACGGCGCATTTGCTTATTTAAAACATTTTATTTTATTATAGTTTTTTTTTCATAATATTGTATGTTCTTGTTTTTTTATATAGGTACTATATGGCGAACAAACATACGGCCCACCTGATGGTAAGCGATTACCGTAGCCTATAGACGCTAGCAACACCAGAGGCATCACCCGCACGCCACCATATCCAAGGAAAAGGATAGGAGGTGGACAGGATGGATACTAACGAGAGGATATGGAGGGGATTCGGGCCTCCAGCAGCACTCACTCACCATACGAAACACAACGGCAGGAGTACATTAATGGTTATTAATTTGCAGTCGCAAATAATATATTTTATTAAGCGCTTAAGATAGTGCGAATCAAGTCAAATTAATTTCTTTGTAAATGGACTTATATCAGTCAGTTGTCCGAATCCATATTTGCTGGTCAGGTCTAAAACTCTTGCTGGATAGGTTGAGTATGCTATCGAACTGTCCCCAGGGGTTTTATTTCCATGGCGATGTATCTAAAAAAGCAAAATAAAATAAATATTACTAATTCAGTAAACTGCGTCGGTGGTGCAGCGGTAGTGGGTGCGACTGCTGATCACGATGACTCGGGTTCGATCCCCGGGGTCGGGCAGTGCTATTGAGCTTTTTCGTAAAAACTAAAATTCTCAGTAGCAGCCCGGAGTTTGGAAATGTGCCCGGTAGACGTCAATAGGCTCGCCTCCTATTACCTTTTTTTTTGTATAGGTGGGAAAAAATGTACCTAACCGCACACCCCGTCGTTAGGGGCAACGAACAGGGTAGTGTGGGGGCGCCTCCTATTACCTAGGACTCAAACATAGCTTGCGAATCGTTGGTGTGTAATACACCTTTGTCTACCCCTTCGGAGATACAGGCGTGATGCTGTGTGTTTAACTCAGTAAAGATTATTTACCTAATGAATTTTTACTCAATATTCACGGACATTTCACACAACGTCCTCCGGTCCCAAACTAAGCTTAGTGCTTGTGCTATGAGTATATAATACATATATTATTACTTTTTTGTACATATAATAGATAGAAAACACCCAGACGCTGTACAAATATCTGTGTTCATCATACACGGAAGTCGGTTACACTACCGACTACGCCACGAGGCCCGTTTATCTCGTCGGATATTGTAATCAGCCTATCTGGTCGTTTGATTAAACCGTGCAAAACCCTAAATATATAAACGGGTCTCGATCACAATACAAATATATACATACAGGTGCATTCTATTTATCTTCAAAGTTCGAAAGACCTGAGATAAACTCTTAAGGATGGAGAGCCGTGATTGTCAGTAATTACTGATCACAGTGTACGAGTATATGAGCATTTATACTCACCATGAAGGCTAAAAGCAATTCCGTATCATCCTGTACATAGTCCTCACAGTGACACAAGCTGTTTATTGAGATTAAAACCACGAAGCGTAATATTGTGCTAAGCATTTTTATATTCATGTCTGCTTATAGATGAAATGCCCCACTAAAGTCTGCCTAAAAACAATCAATGTAAGTTAGATTAAATCATACCTTTGTAAGACGGAAAAAATATACCTAGCCGCGTCGTCCGGGACAATGAACAGGGTAGTGTGGGACCCACTAAATGAGCCCGTCGTGTGCCGCCTTTTCGCATGTGTTGGCGGGACACTGGTACTATGTTAGGTACATTGCTTCAGTGGTCCGTCAACTATTTTATCGAAGTGTCGTTTTGACTTTTAAAATTTAAAAATTTGAATTAAGTATACATTAAATCCGTTTAAGACCGTGTGGGGCCGGCTTTAGAATTGTCCCACCCCTCTCTACCCACGGGAGTCGTAAGAGCCGACTGAGGAAATACCGAGAGAGTGGGCAGCAGCACTCCCTCGAGTATTAACAACATCCACTGCGATCGCCAACCCGCCTGCCAAGCGTGGCGATTACTTACCTACATGACGTTATTATCCCCATGACGGGACCACTCATTGTGGCGTTCTCTTGGGGAGGCTTATGTCCAGCAGTGGACGTTGAAAGGCTGATGGAT
Source organism: Leucoma salicis (assembly GCA_948253155.1). Taxonomy (NCBI): domain Eukaryota; kingdom Metazoa; phylum Arthropoda; class Insecta; order Lepidoptera; family Erebidae; genus Leucoma; species Leucoma salicis. The sequence goes on from OX411824.1 coordinate 15,231,375, forward strand.
GCATGATGGATGATACATTAAATGATACATTAAATGACTGTAGTACTCTTCATATATTAATAAGATGTGGTTCATGGTTATTGGATTTACCTATTTTAAGGAAGTAATAATGAGTAGTAAAAGTTGGTATGGAAGGTTTTTTTAGTAAGAGCTTTAAATATAGTATATCTATCTATATTTATCTATAATTAAAAAGTTGTGACAGAGCTATGTCTGTATATTTAAGATATATGAGAAAAAAATAATGTAAATGGCTCTTTAGGTGTCTCTGAACATAAAACATTATTTTTTTTTTTGAATTTTTTTCTGTTTGTTTGTTCGTGTTTCACGCAAAAATTACTGAACGGATTTTAATAAAATTTAGATTTTTGTTCGATAGCTCTTGATTAGAATTAAAAACTGATATACCTACCTACATTTAATCCCGCTACAATATCGGGGACCTGATATAACTGTAAATATAAAATCAGCCCTGTGTCTAGGATTAAAAACTCCAATAGGATGTAATAAAAATACTTAATTATACTTACGATATTTGTGTGTTAAATAGATATTCGCATAAAACAATTGAATCACAGATTTAGATTTAGCGGCATAATTATAAAAGATTAGCAAACTATTTAAACAAATTTCAAATAATATCATCTTCTCAATTTGGTTTTAGACAGGCTGTATCAACTGAGGACGCTATCACTGCCCTGTCTTTGCTAATAACTGATCACCTTGACAAAGGGAAAAAGTGCTTAACGATATTCCTTGATCTCAAAAAAGCATTTGACACCGTTTCTGTTCCAACCGTTGTGACAAAACTGGAAAATATTGGTATAAGAGGTGCCCCTCTCAACTTGCTTAGAGATTATCTAAGCAACAGAAAACAGAGAGTTAGGATAGTAATGTGTGTTTCTGGTGATGAAGATATACCATTCGGTGTACCTCAAGGCAGTATTTTAGGAACTACTGTTTTTCTAACATACATAAACGATCTCTGTAATCTAAAAATCGAAAACGCAAAATTTTTTTACGTGGGACTTAAACATAGCTGGCGAGTTGTGGGTGTGTAATACACCTCTGCCTACCCCTACGGGGAATACAGGCGTGATGCTATGTTTAGTTTTTTTATTGATAATGATGGCAGACGAGCCAAGGCCCACCTGGTGGTAAGTGGTAACCGTCGCTCAAGGACTCAACTATACGGGGAGTAATGTCAAGCCACTGCGCACCATTTCATTTCTAAGACATGAAATGAAAGAATAAACTATCTATCTATAAACTATCTAGCTATCTTCTGCTACAGCCAAAACACACTGATGTGTTTCATGACTTGTCCCATAGGAGACGGTGGTACCAACCCGTTCGGACCCGACAGCAAGAAAGTATTCTCACTTGGTACCCAGTCCTACCAGCAGTAATGCAATGGTTGATAATTGCTTACTTCTCTTAGTCGCCTCGTACAACACTCGCGGGAAAGGATGGGGTGGTGACACTTGTGATAATTGGCGTAAAACAATAAAATATATGATTTATAAATTTTTATTACGTCATAAAGTAATATAGTGTGTAATACCCATGGGTACCGCGTGGTTCATGCTTGCACTATCTTGCAAAATATACTTTAATTATCGCTAATAATGCTCTTAACTCAGTGGCATATTATTTTGAATGCAATAGCTGGGGTCGATAATATAAGCCGATGGCTATAATCCTGTAATAAATAATATCATGACTGTCAACATAATCATCTTTATCTTTATCTATGTATATATATATATATATATATATATTTACCACTCACTGACTCATCACGATATCTACGAAACCATATGTCTGATTGACTTGAAATTTCAAAAATAGATTCACGACGTAGACGCTCGCTAAGAAAGGATTTTACGAAACTCCTATCCAAAATATACAGGGTCTGTCATAAATAATGAAAAACCCGTTAATCGGAGATATCCTTTATGTTAAGATACAAGAAAATTTACTTTTTATTTTAGGATAGCCATCGGTATGAAAACGGTAGCCAATTTTGTGTTGTTTATTCAGTCGGTCACCATACCATCAAAGTAACTTATATTAATTAAATTTTTTTTGTATCTGACTCCTGAATACTTGTATTATTATCTATATTAGATTACTATATTAGACATTATTAATGTAAAATACTGTCAAATTTTACATTTTAAACTGGATACAAGAGCCTACAGGGGTCCCACTCTCGACACGGACCACTATCTCGTTATTGCGAGATTTATTGGTCTGTTCAGAAAGTGAAGACAATGGCGAGAGCGTGTCCACTTCGGAGGGCTTGAAAGAATAAAGATTGAAAAGTTGCAAGAAGAGAGTGTAAGAGCAAAGTATGCAGAGGGTGTTTGTGAACGGCTGACAATGGCAAGTCAGCCGGAATCTGACATAAAAGAATGCTGGAGAGTATTGAAAGATAGTATGGTAGATACAGCGAAAGAGGTATATGGATGCTCAAAGAAGCATAGGAAAGTGAAAGGTGATGCATGGTGGGATACGGAAGTAGCAGCTTCCGTAGACCGAAAGAAGAAAGCGTAGCTGGACTGTGTGACTTCTTTGAACCTGAGTGCAAGTATGAAAGAACAGAAGAAAGAAATATACCGGCAACGTAAGAATGACACCAAAGCCTTAGTGAAAGAGAAGCGTGATAGAGCAAATATGATTGCAGAAGAAAGGCTGACCAAAAACTTCAAGAGCAACACCAAAATTTTTCTGGAGGGAGGTGAAGAAATCTTGGAGTTGTTGGTCAGCTTTCAGAATGAATAAAATAAGGTCTAAATGTGGAGACATTCTTACGCAAACACAAGATATGTTAAGCCGATGGAGTGAATATTTTGGAGATATGTATGCGGATGTTCAGGGTGATGCCGGTGCCACATGTGGTCCAACAGATCAGCATTCGGTACCGGCATCCTCTGATGACATTAGTATGGATGAAATTGAATGGGCGATTAGAAGTTTGAAAAATGGTAAGGCAGCGGGTATTGATATGGTGTCTGCTGAGATGATCAAACCTCAGGCTCATGTATCTGGGAATCCTTCCTGATGGTTCTCAATCTATGTTGGAGCTCAGGAATGGTTCCCAAGGACTGAAGAAGCGCAGTCATCGTGCCCTTGTTTAAAAACAAGGGTTCACGTTATGACTGTGCAAACTACAGAGCCATAACCTTGACCAGTTTGGCAGTCAAAGTGTATGGTAAGATTATTGAAAGGAGAATGAGGATGGTGACTGATGAATTTTTGTGTTAGGCACAAGGAGGTTTCAGGTGTGGAATGCATGGATCAAGTGTTTTCTCTGCGCGACATTGTGGAAAAGCACCTGGCTGTAGGCCAGAGGGTTTTGTTTGACACGGCTGTACGGAAGGAACTTTGGGACGTTTTGCCGGAGTATGGTATTAACGGTAGACTGCTACAAGTGGTGTAGTCCAACTACATGGAGTGCAGAGCTTGTGTGCGGGGTTTGATGTCAATATTGGCGTTAAACAGGGCTGCGTTCTATCAGCCAGACTGTTTTTCATATATCTGGATAAATGTCTACAAAGATTGAATGAAATGAATGTGGGAGTTCAGATGGGCGACTCAGTGGTTAACTCTCTACTATATGCAGACGATGTAGTCCTATTAGCGCAGTCTGCGACTGACCTGCAAACCCTAGTCGACGTAATGGCAGAAGATTGTAATGTGAATGTTAGCAGAACCAAAATAATAAACATAAAAAAAACCGTAGCATCACGCCTGTATTCCGAAGGGGTAGGCAGAGGTGTATTACATACCCACGACTCGCCACCTATGTTTAAGTCCCACGTAATAGGGGGCGAGCCTATTGACGTCTACTGGGCACATTTCCAAACTCCGGGCTGCTACTGAGAATTTTTCTTTTTTTAGGAAAAAGCTCAATAACATTGCCCGACCCGGAAATCGAACCCGAGACCTCATGATTAGCAGTCGCATACACTACCGCTACACCACCGAGGCAGTTACAAAATAATGGTTTTTGAAAGAGAAGAAGCCAGAACAGATGTTAGAGGAGCAATAGGAAATGGTGTGCTAGAACAAGTGGATGAATTTGTATATCTTGGATGTGGATTTAGTCGGGATAGAAGGTACACCACTGATGTAGAGAGAAGAGTGAATGCGGGAAATAGCGTGAACGGAGCATTGGGACAACTTCTCGGCAGTCATCATCTCAGCCAGAGGGCACGTGTCGCAATACATAACGCAGTGCTTGTCCCAAGGTTATTATATGGAAGCGAGAGTTGGGTATGCAAAAAGGAGCATGAGAGTAAAATCAATGCGGTAGAAATGCGATCTCTGCGGAGAATCTGTGGAGTAAGGCTGACTGACCGCATTCATAACAACGACGTAAGAGAGCGAGTAGGTATGAAAGAGAGTATTAGTGTAAAGATGCGAAAGGGAATGCTCCGATGGTTCGGACATGTGGAAATAATGCCGGACGAGCGACTGGTTAAGAAGATATACAATGCGAAAGTGGAAGGATGTAGGTACAGGGAGAGACCGAGACTCGCCTACCTAGACCAAATCGGTCATGTATTGAAGGAAGGTGGAGTTAGGAGTCTCCGAAACCAGCGAGCGTGTATGAAGAGAGATATGAATGTTGAGGAAGCGAGAGATGTATGCAAGAATAGAGCCTCTTGGCACTCTGTTCTCTCTCCTTACCCCGCAAGGGAAATAGCGTGATGATAAGTAAGTAAGTAAGTTAGAATTCCCTATTTTATCACTAATTTGTCAATTTAATGTTTAACTGTGTCACAAAACTGTTTTATTTTCATAGTCATAAATTACATGCGACTAGCAAGTACTAGAAACTTATTTCAAAATTTTCAATCAAAACACTAGGTATTCCAAATTCAAAAGGATACCGTTTTCACACTAATGGCAATACTAAAATAAAAAGTCGTTTTTCTTGTAGCTTGACATCAGGGCTATCTCCGATTAACGGGTTATCCATTATTTACGACAGACCCTGTATATTTTTATCTGCTATCGTGAATACGATGATTTTATAAAATAATAACAACTTTTAACTGCGTGCGTGAGCGTAATGACACTATTCAGAAAGGTAAAGATTCAAAAAGAGTCAGTCAATGAGTTTTTCAAAAGCATATTGATACGTTGCGGCTGGTCGCGCGTCGAAACAATACTAAACGAAATGAGTGGAGGAACTCATTTATAGCGAGTACTTTTAGTGTTCGATCAAAAATGCAATTGATGATCGAAGCTTTTAGTGCTTACTTTTGGGTCTTCTCTGTTTTTTTTATACATCACCTGTGGTGCAGCGGTAGCGTAAGTGACTGCTGACCATGAGGTCTGGGGTTCGATTCCTGGGTCAGGCAGTGTTATTTTTTTTTCGTAAAGAAAAATTCTCAGTATCCGCCCGGAGTTTGGAATTGTGCCCGGTAGACGGCAATAGGCTCACCCCCTATTACGTGGGACTTAAACATAGCTGGCGAATCGTGGGTGTGTAATACACCTCTGCCTACCCCTTTAGGGAATACAGGCGCGATTCTAAGTTTTTGTTTATGCATTAATGTTTATAACACATAATTATACTAGGCTGTACGGCTTGATGGTGTGTAAGACGGTATGTTGTGTTCACCCTCTGAGTGGTAAGCGTGGTAGCCTATAGGCCAAGGATAACCTTCTCGAGTAATCCACCCCAAAACAAGCTATACTTAGGACATGAAGAGGAATGATAATATAGAGGAGATGAGGAAGTGGTCAATCAAAATAATAGGGGTTAAAGTATGAAATTGCCGTTTTATTGTAATAGGTATTTCGAATTGACATAGAACCTTCATGATTTGAGATTTTTGAGTGAAACTTTTTTCAAAGGGTACCCATGAGGTTCTTCTTTTAAAAAAAGTGCAATATTTGATTATCGACCTTCAGCTGTTTTTTTTTTAGCTTAGACAAGAAAGATGGATACTTCGAAAATTCGAGTGATTTTTGAATACGAGTTCCGACGCGGAACTAACGCTGCAGAAACAGCTCGCAATATCAATGTTGCGTTTGGAGAGAGGACTGCTAATGAACGCACCGTGTGATTTTGTATAAACGCTTTCGTGATGGAAATTTTGATTTGAAGAACGAACCACGTGGAAGACCCCCCCTACACATGTGAATAACAATGAATTGAAAGAGATGGTGGAAGCTGATCCGAGCCAAACTACCCAGGTATTAGCGGCATGGTTTAATGTTACCTTACCAACAATATTGACTCATTTGTGTCAAATAAATAAAATAAAAAAATATGAAAAATGGGTGCCTCATGATTTGACTGATCTGCAGAAAGAAACGCGTGTTGAAACTTATGTTGCCTTGTTGAATCGAAACAGAAATGAAGGAATATTGGATCGAATTGTGACATGTGATGAAAAGTGGATTCTTTACGATAACCGTAAACTAAAATGCAATGCTGACCCCAGGTCAAACGCCGCAACAGTGTCCAAAAGCAAAGCTTACCAATAAAAAGTTAATGGTAACTGTTTGGTGGTCTCAGCATGGTGTTATTTACTATAGCTTTTTCCGATCTGGTCAAGCAATAACGGCAGATGTCTACTGTGCCGAACTCCGAACAATAATATAGAAAATCTAATATCCAAATAATATAGAAAAACTTGCAGTAAAACAGCCCCGACTCATGAATCGATCTTCACCATTATTGCTCCATGATAACGCGAGACCTCATACAGCACGAGAAACCGTTTTAACTCTACAGAAACTGCAATTAGAAAACAATCGTCACCCTCCGTATTCGCCAGACCGTGCTCCAACGGACTACCATTTTTTTCGTGATTTGGAAAATTTTCTATCTGATAAAAAGTTTTCTTCCCAGGAGGCAGTACAAAAGGCTTTCACACAAATTGTAGAATCTAGATTCTAGAGTTCTATCGCAAAGGCATAAATGACCTTCCTATTAGATGGCAGCAATGTATAGATAATAATGGTAGATATTTTGATTAAATAAATATGTTAAATGAAAAAAAAACTAATTTCAATTTTTCAGTACAAATCAGTAATTTCATACTTTAACCCCTAATAATAGGAAGGGAATGAGGGGGTGGTTTAGTAGGTTTCTAATTTAGAGATAATAACACACATATTTAGACTTTTTGAATTAAGAATGTTACATTTCATTTTATATTTGATATAGGATACACATACATTCCAATGGTTTTATAAAATCGCGGGTAAAATAGGGGTCGAATTTAGAAAGTAAATCTTTAACGCTGACGAAGTCGCGGGTATCACCTAGTACTATTATAAAGCTGTAAACACGGAGTACAGTTTTCTGTACTCCGTGGCTGTAACAGAGCTGTGTCTGTACATTTAAGATATTTGAGAAAAAAATACTGTAATAGGCTATATAGTCGTGTCTAAGCACAAACCAATTTTTTTAGAATTTTTGTGTGTTTCTCTGTTTATCTGTTTGTTTGTTCACGCATCACGCAAAAACTGCTGAACGGATTTTGATGCAACTCAGCAACAGTCTTTTTTATTTGAGAGCTCTTGATTAGACTTAAACTAAACTGACTTAAACTAAACTAAACTAAACTGATATACATTTTATCACGCTACTATATCGGGAACCTGAGATATAGCCTAAAAACTAGCTTTTGGCTGCGGCGGAGCCACGGGCAAAGGCTAGTCTATACTATTATAAAGCTGTAACAGAGCTGTGTCTGTACGTTTAAGATATTTGAGAAAAAAATACTGTATTATGCTATATATATATATATATATATATATATGTATATAGGCGTGTCTACGTTACCATATCTATGGACGTGTCTGAACACAAAACGATTTTTTTAGATTTTTTTGGCTGTTTGTTTATCTGCTTGTTTGTTCGAACATCACGCACAAAACTGCAACAACAAAACTGCCTCTGTGGTGCAGCGGTAGTGTGAGCGACTGCTGATCTGACGGGTTGATCCTCGGGTCGGGCAGTGTTATATTCTTTTTCATAAAAAGAAAGGGTCCAGGGTCTGAGGATGAAGCTGTAAGGTGGCCACAGTAACTCTTATAATGAAACAACGCAACCCCATCGAGTTTGGACTCGTTTGATTCGTCTTGATGAGTACTTTGTTTTTAGATGGTATCCAGGGTCTGATGATGGAGCTGGAAGGTGGCCATGCGAAACTGTAATTAAATGGCGCAACTCCATCGAGTTAAGGTTCGTTTGAAATGTCTTGACTAGTACTCCAGTCCTAGTTGATATCCAGGGTCTGATATGGAGCTGGAATGAGGCCACAGTAACTATCTAATGAAACGACCCGAACCCATTAAGTTTATATTCGTTTAATTCGTCTTAAGAAGTACTTTGACAAGATATGATCTTTTTTTTTTAATGCGTGAATGAATAATTTTGATTTACAAGTTTTAATTTAAGATCGAACAATTAATTTGGATATCTAAAAATAACAACTGTTTGTTTATAGTTTTAAGTTTTTACATCCTTCGGCAGTCCTTAGACTGCTTTGTTTTTTTTTTGGTTTGTCGTGGAGTATAGTAACTTATATGATATAGTCACGTGAAAAGTATAATGAAAGTTTGTAGAAGAAAATTGGTATATGCAAAAGTACCTTAATGGAGGAATAGAAACATTTCATTTGTATTGCATGACAATGTACGAGATATAATAAAAACCTTTTTTTTGTTATTTGACCTTTTAGGACCAATCTAGTTCTGGCTCAGAGACAGAATAATAGTACCTGCCCTAGTGTTGAGTATGAATACGCAGAAAAGAGAAAGACTCAAGTGGAAATCCATAATCTCTACCTACCATACCCTTCAAGGAAACTTCAAAGAATTTGAATTGAAGGCTAAGATAACCAGTTTTCTATGTAGGTATACCTGTAACTCGTCTTTACGCTCCTATTCTTGCGCCGACGTACAGATCTTCGCCTGAAATTCTTGTGGTTTTAATATGACAGTTGTATAAAAGTTCATAAAAATGTTGATCTGTATTTTAGCACTTGACATGCTCTGCTACTTTAAAGAACAAATTATTTGTGAATATAGATAAAGAGAAGTTTAGTAGATCACTTCCCCCGATTGGAAAGAACGCAGGTTCGAATTCCGCTCGCACTGAACTTCTCTTTTTCCACGTTCACAAATAATTTGCACAGTGGTTTAGCGGTAGTGCTTGCGACTGCTGATCGTGATGTCGCAGGTTCAGATCTCAGGTCAGGCTAGCAATAAGGTTTTTCCTCCAAGCCATTCTCAATAACAGCTCGTAGTTCTCTCCTATTAACTACTGCATAGTAACCGGTGACAATGGGCACCGTGACCTTAATCGTTTTTTTAACCAAACAAGCAACAAACCCACCTGATGGTAAGCGGTTACCGTAGCCTATAGATGCTGGGATAAGCAAGGCCCTGCCGGTTAGAAAGCAAAAAAAAATATAACAGCTTCCACTTTCAAAAATAATTTGTTCTTTAAAGTAGCTGAGCATGTCAAGTGCTAAAATACAGATCAAAATATTTAAAATAGTGCCATCAAATAGTATGCATTTTAATTGCAAAATTAAAGACTTGGAATCACCGTTGAATGACTGCAATAGCTTAGTGGTCTAGAACACTCCCCTAGATTGGGTGGGACGCAGGTTCGAATCCTATCCAATTAAGTTCCCTTTTTCCATTTTAATAAATACATTGTTCTTCAAAACGGACAGCTTCTTAAATTATTGTATTGTCCATTGTCCATGTCCATTACATAAGTAGATATAGGCGAAACTAAGGCTAAGCGTAGGCTGAGACGCAGGCGACGCAGATGACGTAGCACAGGGCAGAGCAGATTTAGTAATGCTTTGAACACGCAGATATTTGTGCCGGCACTACAACGAGACGCAGAGCAGGACTGACATGTCTGTGCAATGCACGTGCCTGCGACGCAACGTACGCAGCTCAACGATTTTCAAAGTATTACAAAATCAGCTCTCTGCCCGGTGCTGAGTAATCAGCTTCACCTGCCTCTCAGCCTACGCTTGCTTAATAAAAAAGCGCGTTAATATGATTATTAGAATGAAATAAATATTATACGAATAACTAGCTACTACCAGCGACTTTCCCTGCGTGGGCTTCTGATAGAATCTATATAATACGAATACGTCACTAAATATCTAAGTATATGCAAAAAGAGGCAATTCCAAAGAAATCTATCAGTGGAAAAAGAAAGCTGCGTGCAGGATTCGAAACTGCGTCGCTTCCAATGCGGGGAAGTGCTATGGACCGCTAAGCTATCGCAGTCACCTAATGATGTCACCACATCGTCACTTCACATTTGTTTTAGATGCCTTTGAATGCTAAAATACAGATCAAAAGAATATGTGTTTACATTTTCGTAAAAAAGTATCCTATATGTTTATTCAGGTACCTAATAAACTATTTGTGTAACAAATTTAATCTAAATCTGTTTAGCCGTTTTTTTTTGAGTAACAACCACAAACTTGAACACAAATAAAAACATAACTTGTCATATTCTACATCTGACATCTACCTTCTCGATTTCGTGACTCTGTTTACGTCGTGTTATCATTGATAATGATCAGTCTCGGTGTACCTCAGGCGTTTTTTATGACACTTTTTTTTGTTGAGGCAGGGAATAATGTACCTAACACACACCCCGTCATTCGGAGCAACGAACAAGGTGTTACATTACTTCAGTGGTGTTCTTATGACACGTTCGAGCAGTTCTTGGATAGATAATATTAATGTATGCTATTGTACGGCAGATTAAGTAATATGAGATATATTATATCATTTTATAGTCTGTGACGTATAATCGAGTACATTCGCATCACACCTTCCGATCACACCTTCAGTGATAACGATTAATCGCACCGCGTGAACCATGTGGGCGTAGATATCTATATTATTATAAGGCTGTAATAGAGCTATGTACATTTAAGATATCTGAGAAAAAATTAATATTTAGTCGTCTCTGAACATAAAACATTTTCTTTTAAATTATTCTATGTTGTCTATTTGTTTGACTGCGCAATCACACAAAAACTGCTAATCGGATTTTGATGCATTTTTTTTTATTTCATAGCTCTTGGTTAGAAACTGGCATATACATTTTATCCCGCTACTATATGAGGAACCTGAGATATAACAAGATATCTTTACAAACAAATCTACGGATATTATCCACTTCTCTATCTTTCTATGTTTGTATCAGGTATGACTTGGCTTGGATACTTTGAATCAGTACATGCGTGCCATTGGGCGAAGGCAGCATCAACTTTTATCTATAGCGTATCCACCATCATGGCGACTACCTCAGGCCGCCAGCACTCTCACGGGTAGAGACCTCTTAAAGGCCAATCGGGATATGGACATGTTTTTTGATCTCGTGAATGTAATTGCTAAGAAAGTGTTGTTTTATTTGAATAATGAATTAAGAATCTAGTATTTGTTTGTTGTTTGTTTATATTTGTATAACATTTAGTTATAGTATAGATAAGCGTGTTGGTTTGTAAGCTTGCAATGTTTATGTTATATTTATATAAATAAATAACCTAAAAACTAGCTTTTATATAACTGTGGTAGCGCTAATTTCAAAAAATACTAATTCAAATTCAAATTCAAAAATATCTTTATTTCATAGGCCTATTAAATAGCACTTAAAATCGTCAAGAATACACTAATAATCAACACGAGCGCCTGAGGCGAGTGCATCCGCAATAACAAAGTGGCGATTGCAATCGCCACAAGCGGCCGGATTCCGAAGTAAAGCCTTTCATGAGAAGAACCCGGCAAGAAACTCATGGGCCACTGTTTTAAATTGCCAATTTATTACAATTTAATATAATCTTTATAACTAAATTGACATTATATCATACAAAACAATTTTGAAAATTAATGAATGAAGAGCAGCTCAAGCCCATATATAATGAGGTTCTCATGTCTTATACGCCATCTAGCGCTAATTTTAAGAAGTACTACTATATTGGTCTATAAAAGTAGTTTTCACGAAATAAGGTATAGCGCTGGTTTTAGTGTACCATCGAATTGACCGTGAATATTCACTATTTTTTTTGTTTGTTTAATAACAATTAAACCACATCGAATCAGACCGTGAAAAGTGATAGGGCTCTATTCGTAATTATACTGAAGCGTAAGAAAAGGAAAAAAAGACTCGATAAGTGAAGTTTTTGGGTCGTTATCGTGTTAACATACATTATCCGAGCATACTTACAACACACGGACGTCCAAGGCAGAATTTTTTTAACAAGTTTAAATAACAAAAATGGCATCAAAAATATCATGAGTGTTAAAAAATAGTGTATTTTCTTGATATGTGTGTGTGTATATATTATTTTACAAGTGCAATATATGATAAATAGAGACATTTTAAATTTGAAAAATCAGTTGTTCTCCATGAATCGACAGTAGTGCCCACCTCAACGCTTCGCTCATGAGGCGTGCAATATGACAATAATTCAAGGCGGTTAAGAAATAATAAAATTGATCAAACAAGTTTTCACATGTTCATTGTGGAAATAGGTGATAACTCATAAAAATCTCATACTAATCTATCTAAATAAACAGTTGTATGGAACTCTGGCAGCTTGAAAGTAAGAAGCACGAAATTTTATATATCTGATTCTGAGTACAGCAATAAATGTATATAATGGAATTTAAAAGAAAATATTACCAAGATGGTTATTTAGGGGTTGAAAGTTTGTATGGGAAGTTCGTCATTTTTACAGTAAGAAGCACCAAATTTCATATGGGTACCTGTTTCTGGTTAAAAATAAATTAACACGTATATCAGCGATTTTATAATTTTTACCCCTAAGAGGAGGACTTAGGGGTCGAAACTGGATAAAATGTTTGTTATGTTTAAAAGAAGAAGCATAAAATTCAATATTGAAGCATCCTATTATATAAAGTTTAAGTACACAACTTTTTTAAACTAAGTGCAACCCGCGTCTTCGCTCACGTGGAATTTAGTAAGTCACTAAAAATGACTGGCATCTATTTAAGTTAGGAGTGCTGTTCACATGGAGAGCTTTATGTTGCATGCTCCAGAGTGAGTTTTAGACGAAAAAGGAAACACTGCAAACGTCGTTTACAAAGAGGTACTTACTATAGTAATTAAACCTATAATTTTGATGAATACTTATAGTTTAATTTCATTTAGAGACAGTATTTTTTAGCAAAATCGTTCCTGTTTAATATTTATTTATTTGCGCGAGCGAAGCCGCGGGAAACAGCTAGTAATATAATAATAATAATATTCACGGACATTTCACACAACGTCCTGTGGTCTCAAACTACGCTTAACGCTTGTGCTATGGGTACCAGATTACGGATATAATACATATATTACTTTTTTTGTAAATACATACATATAATAGATAGAAAACACCCAGACGCAGCACAAATATCTGTGTTCATCACACAAATAATTATCCTGAGTGGGAAACGAACCCACAACCTCTTGCACGGAAGTCGGTTACAGTACCGACTACGCCACGAAGCCCGCCAACCTTTACTTATGTATAGTAAAAAAATGTGATAAAAGCGGCCTGTATAGACAAAACAACAGTAGTTATTAATATACTTGACACACTGTCGACATAAATAATATCTAGATATACCATAAGTATTTTACGGGGCTATAAATGTATTCAGATAATTCAGCGGCTACCATCAAATAAGGCTTTATCAATGGCTAGTTTTATTATGAATACTTGGACGATATATTGATATTTGGAGGATATTGAAAATACTATTTTCAATATGGGTCGTATCGTTCACGGTTTTATTTCTAAACACTTTCAAAATAAGTAGTTTTATCTTGCCTACTTTATATATGCGTAATATGTAATACTAGTGATCTATCTGGCTTCGCGCAGGACAAGTTACTATATTATACAAGTTTAGCTACCTTAAGATGAATATTAGAAAAAAGAAGTTAGGATGTGTTTACCTACAAACCTTTCTTAATAAACATATCCTATTGACAGTAAAACTCTTATCAAATTAAATTCAGTGGTTTAGAAGTAAGCGGGTAATAGAATAACAGACAGTGATTTTATTTTATACTAGCTACTGTAACCGTAACTTCTTCTACTTTATTATTTTTCCATTTTCCAAAATAGCCTAAGTTACCCCTAATAACATCAGCTGTCTTCCAATGAAAGTTCCGTCGTAATCGGTTTAGTGTTCCGGAGATTAACCGGAACAAAGAGGCGGACAAATCTTTCAAAAATTGATTTTGTTATAGGTAACGTATATACCCTCATAATTATGCAAAGTAAAAAGTTGCTATTTAGATATTACAAACAGACATTTTAATTTTATTTATTTGCTTAGATTTAATAATCTAATACGGTAAAGTGGCAATGGGCAGGCCACATCGTTCGACGAACCGACAACCGTTGGGGAATAAAGTTTGAGCTGCGACCACGTATCAGGTGGCTCGTTAAACTACTGTCTTGTGGAGGCTCATTTCCAGCAGTGGACTGAGGCTGACCGAAGGATGGACTAATAATTTAATAATAATAATTTAATAGAGCAATTTGTTTTAAAACTCTTTTTCCTTTACTTTTTATCACACCTCGTATACATTGGTTAGGGAGCTGAGTGCCAAAATTTCTATATGATCTGTTCGTGTGGCAGACATGATTAATATCCATGATTGTACCATAAAAACCATTAAGAACCGCGTCTGCCACCATAACAAGCCTGCGTTATCAATTGACAGCACTTTAAAAATGTAAAAAAAGCGGTATGCTAAATCATTTGTTCGTCTCTGCCTCTTGAACTGATGGTCAGAATCAGCTTCAAAACGAGGCACATCGAAGCGGCAGACGTCCAGCCCTCTGACTTTTTAAGTAATTAATTTTTAAACAATTTTTTATGATTTAAAAAATTGTATATAAATTGTTCGCTTGGCAGACCCGAATTGTTCGATTAATGACGATATAAAGAACCACAGAAAAATAGTCTGCCACCATGATAGCGCTGCGTTTTCAATCGACAGCGCTTTTAAAGTGTAAAAAAAAATGTCTGTTATATTATTTGATCGTATTTGCCTTTTAGACTGATGGTCAGAATCATCCTCAAGACGATAAACATCGAAGAGGCAGACGTCCAGACCTTTGATTTTCCAAGGGCAGAGAATTTTTATATGTTTTTTTCGAAAGTTTTATCTTTCTTTCTTAGAGAGAAGAGAGTGACATCGGTATAATTCCCCAGGTAGTTTACCTATGGGGCATTCCGCGTCAAATCACGCGGTCATTGGCCTGACCCCTCGGATTTTGATGTCCAATGAATCGTGGGTTTCGTTTGGCTCCAAATATTATTTAAAATATTTAGAAATGTTTATTTTATTTTTATTAGGGTTTGTCCGAGCTAAAAAAAACACTAAATTGAGGAAAAACATATAGGAGCCTTTTTTAAATTAATGAAAATTTTTCACAGATAATAATAGTTAAATAATGGACCAAACGTCCGTGTGGGGCCGGCTTTAGAATTGTCCCACCCCTCTCTACCCACGGGAGTCGTAAGAGCCGAGAGAGGGAATACCGAGGGAGTGGGCAGCAGCACTCCCTCGTGTATTAACAATATCCACTGCGATCGCCAACCCGCCTGCCAAGCGTGGCGATTATGGCATTATCCCCCATGACGGGACCGCTCTATTATATGGGTTCGCGCCGCAAGGTTTTTAAAAAAAAACTATTATTACGGCTAGAATTAAAATTATATTGAATAAAATACACGATTTAGTACACTTGAATTAGAAATAGAATAAGAGTACACTTTGATTTGGAAAATAGGAAAAGACTTGCGACCCGTACTGAGATTTAGAATAACTAACTGAACTGCCCCACTGCGTAGTCCTTAAGTAGGCTTTTAATGTTAACGTTGCTAATCGTATGGTGCAGTGGTTAGCTAGATGCCTTGCATGGGAAGGGTATAACAACCCCCCCCATAAGACGAAATTTCGGGGTTAAAACGAAATTTAGAAAATAGAGTCTCTTAATCGCGGAGCGGGTATTGGTGATTCATTTTGTTGCAGTTCAACCTCTTGGATATTGTTAATCTCATTATTGGTCGAAGTTAACTTAAATCTAGGGATAACATTATAAATCTTAAGGATAATTATAACTATAGTGATTAATACAATTAGGATTATGATAGTATTAGATATAAAATAGTGTGTTCCGTATTTCACCACAGCGGGTTCCTTTTGGATAATGTCATTTAGATTTGAAATTATATTTTCATTTTCTTTATTAAGTTTTAGATCGTCGAGATCAATGTTTTGCAGTGAAATAGGAGACACGATGTTCTTTACATCATTTGTCTTAGAGTCTAGCTTACAGCACGAATCGTTGACAATAGTAAAATCTAACCTAGGAACAGGAATACTTGTATTTACGGCGTTGTCTGACGATATTAGTCTTGTGCTTTTAGTATACACCATACACTTTTCCGGGGTTTGTAATACACCTATTTCCGACACTATCACTTCGCGTATTTCGGACACATAACAGTCGATGTATATTTTGTTTGGGCGAGATTGAACATAGATCCACCGATTGTTTGTAATTGGTTGCCAAATGTCAAGCTCACCGGACACCGTTTTGGTTTTACACTCAACTGGGATATCATTGATTGTCTTTGTTAAGAGTTCACTTTCACACGTGGGGTTTTCACCGGTTATTAGTATCGTGGAAACTTTACAGAGAAAGAGCTCAGAGTTTACCGTTTGACACGTGTTTAGGTTATCTAAGTTACAATAACTAATTTTATCATTAGAAATAGCTGTATATAAACTAGAGGGTTGTATCATACTATAGGTTTTTGGATTGCCCACGCCGTGAGGGGTGGGTAATGCTAAGTTATGGTACAGGTTAAAGTCATCGTTTATGACGAGAGGAATTTGTAGAACAAATACAAGTTTTTCCTTAAAATAATAACAAGCTACATTAGATATACTTAAGATTAAGTGGATATTATCTAGACTTAATAAAATTGGAATTCTAGAGCCTCTGGGAAGGTGCCTATCGTTGTCAGCAAGCTCTTGGTATAATTGAGCTGGGGCAAGTATGCTTGGATGCAGTATATTTTGTTTAGTTAGTATAATAGCGTTAGTTAAATCTTCCAGTTGAAAGGAGAGTGTCATTAATGAACTTTCGAGATTATTAAGTATTGAGAGAGATTTAGTTTCAGCTATTAAAGTGTTTGAGACATCTGTAACGTTATTTGTTAGAATTAGAAGGTGATTTAGTGTGTTAGTTAAAAATTGTTCATTTTCGTTCAGCTTGTGTAAGTTTTCTTTAAAAGATTTTAGTGTGGATGTAGTAATTAAGATGTTTTCTTTAACCAATTGTGCTATATTTTTCTGATCGTTTTGAACAGAGTCAATTGCTGAATCATATTTCAATGCGTCATCTTCATCAAGTGTGCCGAAGATATGTTTGAATATATTGCCTATTCCGCCGAACCATGCAGATCGTCGATTGCGTTTAGAAAGTAAGTGAGATATGGATTCGTATTCGCGCGTGATATCATTGTACCTGACCGTTAACGGGGAAAGAGTATCTTTGCATTGTTGGAACTCTAATTTTTGACAGGCGAATCTAGTAGTACCTATAACTTCATTTAGATTAACAAGATGCGGATTAATGAATGATATATCCACATGACTGATAACTTTTAACTGTCCGTTGATTATTTTCAGTTTTCCTAGTCCATCAAAGTAGATGCCGGAACTGGAAGAAAGTGGCTGTACTACATCTGGCTGTGCACCGAACGAGACGCTGAAACGAGGTAAAGTAGTAAAATGAGATTGAAATATTGTGATGTTTGCAGGTTATAAGGGTTGTGTGACTGTTGCTGGTTTGAGCTGATCGAAATGGTGAGTGACATGACGTCTGTTGATCAGTAGTGTAGCTGTGTGATTATTGTGGACCCTTATAATCTTATATGGTCCCTTCCAGAGGGGTGATAAGGCTTTGCGGAGTCTCAAATGATTTTTGAGGTAGACATAGTCTCCGACCTTATACTTAGGGGGAGGCTTAGAACGAGTATCGTAATATGATTTAGAAGATTCTTTAGATTTAATGATATTATGTAAAGCTTTTTCTCTAGAATATCTAAGTTTATGTTGTAATCTTTTAATATAATCTGAATATGTTGTGCCAAGATTTTGATCGTATACTGATGTAGGAATGTATGGTTTATGGCCGAATACTAGTTCGTAGGGAGAGAATTTTGTAGTAGCATGAATAGTGATGTTGTAGGTTAGCATGGCAGTATAAACGTAAGTAGGCCAATTATCTTGATTTTCATTAATGAACGATTTTAGGTATTCCTTTAAAGTAGAATGGCTGCGCTCTAAGGCACCTTGAGTCTGTGGATGGTATGGCGACGACCAAAGTTGTTTAATCTTCAAGAACTGGCAAGTAGTTTTAAACAAATCTGACGTGAAATTGGTACCTTGGTCGCTCAAGATTGATTTGGGAATACCAAACAGTGATATGAAGTGGATAAGGCAATCACTAGTTTCTTCTGCTGTCGTACTACGTATAGGATAGGCTAATGAATATTTGGTGAGGTCATCCTGCAAGGTAAGTATGTACTTGAGTTTACCAGGTCCAGACTCTGGTAAAGGACCAACAATGTCTAAGGCTACGCGTTGAAATGGGGTAGTGGATGTAGTGGTAATTTCCATAGGAGCTCTATTTAATTTTCTTAAAGCTTTATTCTCCTGGCATAGTTTACATTTCTTAACATAATCTTCTATGTCACTCCTCATCCCCTTCCAGTAAAATTGTTCTTGTATTCTATTGTACATACGCGTTGAACCTAAATGACCGGCAATTGGAAGATCGTGGTTTTCACGAAGTATTTTAGTTCTTTCACTAAGGGTAGGATAGATAATTTTATTAAGGTAAATATGTATATTAATTTTTGTATTATGAAATATATAAGTTAGTATATTGTAGATTTTAGTATAAGAGTGTTGATCAAAAGGATTTCTGAAATCAGATATTGCAATGTCTACGGGGTTTTCAAGTTTCATGATTTCATCCCTTACTTTTATTAGAGTTGAATATATAGCTGGATACGACGATTCATCAAAGTGATGGACTTTCGTAAAGATAAAGTAGATTGTTTTATTGTTATATTTTATCTGTTGGAAAGAGTATAATTCCTTTTCGCCGTTAAGGATATCATTTTGATTTTCAGTATTGGATAAGATTTCTGATATGTATGGATTCGATTCATCCATATCTATTGATGTAGGTAGTATGAGTATGATGTTGTAAGGGGATTTTAGAAGGTTCTCGTTATGTTCTTTCAGGTGAGTGTTACAGGTGAAATATTTATTGGCTATTTGTTTTACAAATTTAGAGTAATCATTATCGTGTAAGTTTTGATTAGTGTCATCTTCGTTAGGGGAGGGGATTTGCAAAGAATCAAAATCGACATTAAGATCAACACTTTTCGGGCTAGTGTCAATTGCTGCCCAGTCTGTGGGGTCTAATTGAGGGATCATGGAGTCTTGTTCTTGGCTTAGTAAAGGGATTTGTGTTTCAGGGTTGGAGTCGGTGTTTGGATTTAGAAGATCTTCGTTGTCATAAGAAAATGGAATATGTTCAGGTAGTTCTAATAAAGGATCTTGTAGCGGAATGTCGAGTTCGTCATCTGAGTTTGGCAGTTCGAGGTTAGGAAGTAATGGTGAATTATCTACAGGATTGACGGGAAATCGCGATAGTGCGTCGGCGTTAGTGTTAGTCTTACCCTTTTTATGAACAATAATGTAATCGAATTCCTCTAGTTTGAGGCGCCAACGAACTAATCTGGATCCTGGGTCTTTGCAATTGAACAACCATTGGAGAGGTTTGTGATCTGTGACTATAGTAAACTGTCGTCCATAAAGATATGGGCGGAAAGCTTTTGTGCCAAAGACTATAGCGAGACATTCCTTCTCAGTTACACTATAGTTACCCTCGGCTTTATTAAGTGTGCGAGAAGAGTAGGCGATAGGGCGATCTCTTCCTATCGGACCTTGGGATAAGATGGCAGATACAGCGAAGTTCGAAGCATCGCATGTGAGTATGAATGGTTTTGAGAAGTCAGGGTAAGCTAAGACTGGTGCGGTAGTTAATTTATTTTGTAACCTTTCAAAGGCTAGTTGTTGTTCGTTCTTCCAGTTGAAAGGTATGTCCTTTTTGAGGAGAGATGTTAAGGGTTTAGCGAGTTTTGAAAAATCTGGGATGAATCTCCTATAATAGGAGACGAGGCCAAGGAAGCTTTTTATATCCTTAGGGGATCTTGGAACTGGAAATTCAGTGACGGCTTTGATCTTATCGGGGTTGGGCTTAACACCGTCACTATTGATAAGATGACCTAAGTATGCGACTTCTTTGCACATGAACTCACATTTATCTGGTTGGAGTTTGAGGTTGTAGTTTCTGAGTCTTTCGAATATAGCGATTAGATTTTGGATATGGGAAGGTAGATCTGGGGAGTAGGAAACGATATCATCGAGATATACGAAGCACCTGGAGCCCTGGAGTCCTGACAAACATGTATTCATCAGTTTTTGGAAAGTGGAAGGCGCATTTTTAAGGCCAAATGGCATCCTATTGAACTGGAAATGTCCTTGAGGCACAGAAAAGGCGGTTTTGGCAGCGTCTTCCGGTGCCATTGGAATCTGATGGAATCCAGAAGCCAGGTCTAATGTTGTGAAGTATTGGCTCTTACCTAATTGATCTAAAATTTCTGTGATTTGTGGAATAGGGTATGTTTCGCCAATAGTGATGTCATTTAGTTTCCTATAATCTATCACAACTCTCCATTTGCATTGTCCTGAAGCGTCCGCTTTCTTTGGAACTACCCAGATGGGTGCTGACCAAGGTGAGTTAGAAGGCGTAACTATACTTTGTTCTAGCATTTTGTTTAATTGGGTCTCAACTTCTTTTTTATGGCATTCTGGGAATCTGTAGGATTTTGTTTGAATTGGGACATCAGTGTTGGTTCGGATTCTGTGTTCAATGGCTGTTGTGTGTGAGAGTGGATCGTCTGGCAAATGAAAAATGTCTGAGTAGTTAGAGCATATGTGAAGTAGAGCGTCTTTTTCCTCGCTGTTGAGGTGTGATGTTCTCAATAGGTTGAGAACTTTCTGAGTTCTAGTTGATATCTTAGACGGTGGAATGCAAGGCGATGAATGCCACTGAGCTTCAAATGGTTGTATATCCAGGTTAAGGTTAGAATTAATCGTTATGGGATTATCAGAAGTGTTGACGACAGTGACGTTTACGCGCCCGTTCTCTTTTATTTTAACGATGCAGTTAGAGACTAACAAGCAATCGGATATATGTTGATCGATGATAAGACCTTCTTGAATATTTGTGTTTTTTACGGAGCATTCGATCACGGTTTCGGTACGAGGGGGTATTGTGTATTTAGGAGCAGAGAATATTAATTCAATGGTCTCATTGCCAATTTGTAATACACTTCGGCTATAATCTATTTGGCATTTTAAACTTTTAAAAAGGTCATTACCAATTATTCCGTCTTGGCTTAAAGTAATATCTTCAACTACATGAAATTCGTGGAAATACGGTTTATTTTGTTTATTAAATATTTGCATCTGGAAACTACCTAAGGTAGTTGTAAACTCATCACCAGCATCGATACCTTTTAGTGCGATTATATTATTACTTAGAGTTGGAATTTCAGACATAGAGCTCGATTTTAGTAAGCAGATGCAAGAGCCAGTATCGACTAAAAAGGATAGTGGTCGTGAAGCGACTGAAGTTTGGATTTTGATATAAGGTAAGTATCTTTTCTCTGTGTTATTAAGGTTATAGATTTTTACATTTTCTTTGTTTGTTTTCAGGTATGGCGAATGCAGTAAGACGTGATCTGGAGCAGATGTAAGAGGGGGAGTACAGTTCATGGGTTTAGAGGATCTACGATTTGGGTTTTTACCTGGTTCGAGATCAGGTTCAATGGTTTCGGAGGTAGATACAGAGGGTTTAGCATAAGATTCAGGGAGTTTAAGGCACGATTCGGAGTTTTCAAAGTAGGGTGCAGAGGGTTTGGTGTGTGTATCAGAGGATTTAGAATGTAAGTTAAAAGGATTAGAGTTCGACCTAGAAAATTTGGAGAGAGATGGTATCTTATGGTGCGAGTCAGACGATACAGAGGATCGCAGGTATCATTCAGAGGGCTTATAACGCGATGCAGTGGATTTAGAAAATGATACAGAGGATTTGAGATTTGAAACAGAGTGTTTAGAATATGATTCAGAGGATTTAGAACTCGACTTAGTAGATTCAGAGGAATTGGAATTGACACTCAACGGAGTGGTGTTTACGCTATTATGTTGGGGCTGGTTACCCTGGTTGTTAGCGGTGTAATGAGTATCGGCTTTTGGTTTAAGCGGGTAATTTCCCGGGCGATACCTTCCGGGAAATTTTAATAGTTTAAATCATAGCACTCGTCCTCAGAGGGGTGTTCTTCGACCTTGTTACTAGCAAAGTTGGCACGAGATGTACTTGGCATTGGGTTTGGTTGTGTATTATTTTGTCGACCCTGTGAAGGTTGAATATAGGCTTGATTTCTGTTATTATTATATCGCCTCTTACGACAATATTCGATAGTGTGCCCTACGTTTTTACAATAGCGACACACTAGCTCATTAGTATTGATTTTCTTAAATTGGTCCCCACGTGGACCTTGTGGGATAGGAAAACGATATGTGTGGGGTTGATATTCGCGGCGAGGTTGGAATCTGTGTTTATCTGTATTGTTAGTAAATGGTTGTGGGTATTTTTTAGTAATGCTGCTGAGGATCTTTTACTGCGAAATTTACTGCAGAATTTAGTGAATCGGGGTCGCGGCATCTCACGATTTGCGAGAGTCGTGGGTGCAGTCCCACAACGAATGTGTGCACGGCAAGATCCTGCATTGCTGCGACACGACCTGCTAATTCCGTCTTTTTTCTAGTCGGTATAGAAATATTTATTTCCGTCAAGAGTTTAGACAGACACGTCTCTATCTTGAGAGCAAACTGGTTAACGGACTCAGATGGTCCTTGTTTGCATTCTTGTAACTCCGAAAGGAGGTGTGTGTAATGTTTCTTTTCGCCAAATTGTTGTTTAAGAAATTCTATAAATTGCTCAAATGTGTCAAATTCCTTAATATTGCATGTGGATTCGGCTCTACCTTCCAACTGGCTAATAATATATTTAAAAAGAATAGGTTTCTGAGTTTTATTCGCTAAATTATAGGCGTTTGTACAATTAGAGATAAATGAGTTTAATTTCTCCCTTGCACCATCGAAGGGTTTTATAAATTTTAAGAGGACGCTTAATTCTATTTTATCCTCAGATTCTGTGCGGATTGGAGTACTCCTAGAGGCGCTAGCATTGTCGTCTTTGGTTTCATATTTGGAAGTCATTTTTAAATATAATTAGAAAACACAACACAATAGAATAAAATAAACAGACAAAAGTAGTTACAAAATATAGGTGTATAGGATAATAAAATAAAAGTTGATCTTATTTCTAAGTTACCTGGTAGTTGCACCGGTTGTTTAGACTGCGAGCTTATCAGTTCGCAGTACGGATGTTAAAATATAAACAAATGTCGTCTCGAACGACTTATGTTTTAGCGATAAATTACAAGTAGGAACTTTGTATGAACTTATGACTAAAATGTAATACGATTAAATTAGAAACATTTTTTTTTCACAGTAGTTATGGATGAATATATAAAGTGTAAACGGGACTCTGAGCACTATTCTGTATTGGCGATTTAGAGTTATGATTTTAAGTACGATCTATCACTCACGATAACACTGCCACAACTGCTACCAGGACTGCTGGAATCATCACGACAGTAGCACCACTCGACCAGCGGTAGATTCGACCGAAAGCTGTTACCACAGCCCTCTCTCCTTCTCGGGAACAGTAGGTGTAGGAAAATTGTTTGACCACGATCAAACAGCACAATACGGTGTATTCACTTTTACACACACAATTTTTTTTTATGGTTATTTAGGATTAACTTTTTTATTTAAAAGTTCACCGAGTTTATTGAGTTAGGTTCGGAAACGTATTCGGGTAGGGGATTTTCGTATCCCACCGCTGCCACCAAATATTATATGGGTTCGCGCCGCAAGGTTTTTAAAAAAAAACTATTATTACGGCTAGAATTAAAATTATATTGAATAAAATACACGATTTAGTACACTTGAATTAGAAATAGAATAAGAGTACACTTTGATTTGGAAAATAGGAAAAGACTTGCGACCCGTACTGAGATTTAGAATAACTAACTGAACTGCCCCACTGCGTAGTCCTTAAGTAGGCTTTTAATGTTAACGTTGCTAATTGTATGGTGCAGTGGTTAGCTAGATGCCTTGCATGGGAAGGGTATAACAGCTCGTTATGGCGTTCTCTTGGGGAGGCCTATATCCAGCAGTGGACCTTAAAAGGCTGATGGATGGATGGATAGATGGATGGATGGATGGATGAATGGACCAAAACAATACAATTTCTTTTTTTGATTTTTATAAAATTGACTAACTGCTATCTGTCAACCGTCACATACCACCTGACGTCTGTCATCGCATCACAACTAAATACTTATAATTTGAAGACATTTATAAGATATTGAAGGTAAGTTACTCAAGCAATAATAAAATTACATTACATAGTCTAGTAGACGACAATAGGTTAATAATTACGTAGGACTTAAACATAGCTGGCGAGTCGTGGGTGTATAATAGACCTCTGCCTACCCCTTCGGGAATACAGGCGTGATGCTATGTTTTTTTTTAATAAACTTTTTTAAATTTTTAATTGATTAAAATTTTATTTCCTTTCACAAAAGACAGAAAATAATATACTATTACGTGAACTCTTAGTAATAACAATAATAAACCGTAATACTCACTTTACCTTAATTCCTGAAAAAAACTTAAAAAAATCGTACATAAAAAAATCAGCGACCTAGACGTCTGCCAACTTTTTTTTTTCTATTCTGGGAGTCCTAATGAATCGAATGGACGCAACGAGAACGACGAACAAATGATTTAGTATAGCTTTCTTTTTTACATTTTTGCACCTACGTCCCGTGATAAAATAGAGCCCTTCAGATCTCTTCGATGTTTATAGTTTTAAGGATGATTTTGACCATGAGTCCAAGAGGCAGACGCGAACAAATGATTTAGTATCACTTTTTTTTACATTTTTGAAGCGCTGTAAACTTGCAAACGCAGGACATACGACTTTCATTTAAATCGGTTCGTATTGGCATAAACTTTCATCCCTATTAATATGAAAGACGAACAAATCATATACCAAAATGACACTCAGCTCCCTAACCACATCATGTTCTCGGTCTTTCGGTAGCTAATGGCTAAATTCTCTAGTCTATTTTAATGAGATCACAATGGCATATGCTTTAAAATTCAGCGAGTAGCAGGCTTAATCCTCCCATTATATAAATCAATATAATGGGCTCGATTACCTACTTTCAAAAATGCAATTAAACAACAAAATAATAAAACAATCAACCAAAAAAAAATCAAGAAACTTTGTAGTAGGTAGTTGGAGAAGCAAGGATTTAAAAACAGCCCAAAAAATAACATTGACCCCTTTTTTAAAACAAACTCTATAAATAAGTTTTCAATTGATTTGCAGTAAATTAATTTTAAAATAAACCGTTTTTCATTAATTTACATTAGATTCACAAATACACTATTTTTGATGATTTCTTTGATGTCAATATTTTAATTGTCAGCTAGGAACTAGCTAGGAATAGAAAATAAAGGTAGTTTCATACTTACTGAACTTTATATTTTTATCTAGACCTACCCGAAAGTTGGCTTGCCTGCAGATACCTTACTTAATTTTTTAATACTTGAATTTTGAATAAGGTGGTAGAGTTTTGGGTTTATATTTATGGTCATATGTTCCGATATACGAAAAATAATAAAATAATATCCTGTCAAAAATTCCTAGTAAAACTCCTGGTACATGATCGTTATCATTGATGCTTCAATAGACGGCTACCGACTAAATTTTGTATCTAAACCTTATTCCAAATTTAAAAACTTCATCATAATCGGTCCAACCGTTTTTGAGGTTTTGTAAGGCTAACTCACGGTAATCAATTTATGTTCGCGACAAAAGTATTCGCAAACTAGTATGGTCTTTCCTTCAATAAATAAGACGATGGAACTTTTTATTAAACTTAAGTAATTTAAGGTACAACGGTTGCTAAGTAAACAATATTTAATTTGGACCCAAATAATCAACAATTGTTGTTCAATGATTTCTTTTGTTTTGTTTAAGCAAAAAATTAAAATAGATTTCAATATTGGAACATAAGCGCAGGGGGACCTTGCCCCTAAAAAGGATACGATTCGGTTACACTATCGTAACTGAAAAAAATTGATTATCTTCATAATTATAATCGCCAAACAAATATAACCTATTTACAAACTTATGTACTACCATTAGAATTCAAACTCAAATGCCACCGGCTATCGTCTAATATTATATTTTAAGTATAAAATCAATTTTGTTACCCAGATTTTAAGTTTACAATCGTTTGTTATACTCTCTATAAATATTTCGTCAGCATTATTATCAATTTGCACTTTATTTCATGCTTCTAAAGATTTCAAATGTAATGTTTATTTATTTTTGTTTTGCTATTTAGGTACTTGCAATCGATTATGTAGGTAAATAGGTGTTGTATGAAGACAATGTATAAAATCGGGTTGTTCAATATCGAATGAAAGGAACTGAACTAAATAAAACCATTCCTAGTTTCGAAATGATCTATAGATCTGTTCGCAGTAGAGCGGCATGTTGGTGATTGTGCTTCGTTTTGTTAAGTGTTTTATTTAATTTGTTTAGGTCGTTCAACTATTAAAGATCAATTGTCAGTTGGGGCCGGCTTTAGATTTTGGCTTTTTGTCCCACCCCTCTCTACCCACGGGAGTCGTAAGAGCCGTCTGAGGGAATACCGGGGGAGTGGGCAGCAGCACTCCCTCGAGTATTAACAACATCCACTGCAATCGCCAACCCGCCTGCCAAGCGTGGCGATTACGGCATTATCCCCCATGATAGGACCGCTCGTTGTGGCGTTCTCTTGGGGAGGCCTATGTCCAGCAGTGGACGTTGAAAGGCTGATGGATGGATGGATGGATGAATGTCAGTTGTAAATATAATACCTTAGTGTAAATAAATATTTATTACTAGACTCGGGTCGTAAAGACAAAATGTGATGGATGGAGATTGGGATGACCGAATAGGTCAGTACGATAGCTCAGTGGCTTAGAGTACTTCCCCGGATTGGGAAAGACGTGGGTTCGATTCCCGCTCGCACTAAAAATCTCTTTTACCTTATTCACAAATAATTTGTACTTTAAAAAGTAGCGGAGCATGTCAAATGGTAAAAAATATAGATCAAAAATAATACTAGACTGTTATTTTAATTATGAAAGCCCGCTGCTTTAATGTTGCTTAACAAAATGTAGTCGAGTGAAATGTTAGTTAAATATAATTTAGTGCTTCTGAAAATTATGTATTGTGCATTTACATGGGGCGACTTAAAATTACCTTACTCTTTCTCAAAATATTCTCCGTAAGGCTAATTGCGTTTTTTCATACGAATAAACCTATTTTAAAAACTTTTATGCCACTGCTACGTGGTGACATCGGAAACATATTTTTTATACTCTTTAATAGTCTTTCCTGACGATGAAAATCTTTGACCGCTTAAACTGAATTTAATTTTTGGAAACAAAATCAGAGACTACGATTTTACCTCTAGATTTACGGTTTTAACCTTCAAACATTCTCTTATACGGTCAAACATTTTCTCTGTTTGAACGTATAAGAGCTGTTATTATGGTGGTGCAGGATGATACGATGTTTACGGTTATTTTTACGGAGTTCATCAATAACTTCCGGCAAACAAATGGTCGTGTACCAATCACTATTCACGATACCTACGACGATTCTCCAAAGCAACAGTAGCCATGTGTCCAGATTTATTAAAAAAAAATCGCTTAGAGACTCCACTTTGGTCAGTTTCAATATTTTTTTTATTGCATATGGTGGCAAACGAGCCACAGTCCACCTGATTGTAAATGGCAACCGCCACTCATGGACTCAACTATACCGAGAGTATTTTCAAGCCACTGCTCACCATTTTATTTCACGAATATATAAAACAATTAATGGCTCTCTCCTGCTACAACCAAATCACACCGATGTGCTTCATGGCCGGACACACGGGAGATGGTGGTACCAACCCGCTCGGGCCCGATAGCAAGTGAGAGTACTCCCACCAGACACAACACCCGTCTGGTCGAAGGATCCTCCCTTTTCAATGGGGGATGAGGAACTTTACACCCTGTTCCTCTCACCCCCAAAGTGGTGACCCCGAGCAAGAACGTCAGCGCAGCCTTCGCAAGCTACGTCATCGTGACGTCATCATCACTTCCTCACGCTTTCAAGCAGCGAGTCATACAGCCAGCCGGCATCCACGGCAACTACGGGTATCCTTGACCACCAGCATACAGCGGACGCGCATTCCTGGTCATCACCCACAGCCTTCTCAGCGACCTTGGCACAGCACACTGCACTTCGGCCAGTCAGCAAGCAGAGACGCACTTCTCTCCTGGTCGACGTGGCAGCTAGCCTCACTACGCAGCACTGCACCACTCCGACTCACTGGAGCATTTGCAACATCACCCCGACTCACTGGGGTGTCACCGCAGACAGTTCCGACTCACCGTGAACTATCCGGCATCTGGTTCCGACCCACTGGAACATTCTACTGGCCCGGCAAGCATCACAAGATGTATGGACGACTCAACCTGCTATCGACCTCCAGTCTCGGAGGGGAGCGATGTAGCGACATCTACCTCGCCACATACAAACTAAGAACTGACGTATCCTACATCGCGATATTAAAGTTATCCGAGCGATTCAACATATATAGAAGAACCCGACAAACAACCGTCGGGCAGTTAGCCCCCCAGACACAACACCGGTCTGGTCGGAGGATCCTCCCTTTTCAATGGGTATGAGGAACTTTACACCTTGTTTCTCTCACCCCCAAAATTCTATTACATAGTTACTGTGGCCTCATTTCAGCTCCATATCAGACCCTGGATACCATCTAGAGACAAAGTACTCGTCAAAGCGAATCATACGAGCCCAAACTCGATGGTGTTATGTCGTTTTATAACGGAATTCCTATGGCTACCTTCTAGCTCCATCATCAGATCCTGGATACCATCTAAAGACAAAACGAATCAAACGATTTCAAACTCGATGGGGTTGCGTAATTTCATTACTGGGTTGCTGTGGCCACCTTCCTGCTCCATTATCAGACCCTGGATATCATCTAGGACTGGAGTACTAGTCAAGACATTTCAAACGAGCCCTAACTCGATGGAGTTGCGCCATTTAATTACAGTTTCGCATGGCCACCTTCCAGCTCCATCATCAGACCCTGGATACCATCTAAAGAGAAAGTACTTATCAAGACGAATCAAACGAGTCCAAACTCGATGGGGATGCGTCGTTTCATTATAAGAGTTACTGTGGCCACCTTCCAGCTTCATCCTCAGACCCTGGATACCATCTAGAGACAAAGTACTCGTCAAGACGAATCAAACAAGCCCAAACTCGATGGGGTTGCGCCGTTTGATTATAGAGTTCCTAAGTCCATCTTCCAGCTCCATAATCAGATCAGCTCCATGTCATTATAATATTGCATTGTCACGCGATATACATATGGGTGTACAATTTCAGCTCAATCGGAAACCGGGAAGTGTGTCAAATTTAATTTCCAATGCACACACTATAGCTACGTCTCGTAACGGTGTCGCGAGTCCAGAAATTTTATCTCATCTAAAAATATGCGTACCGCGCTAAAAGAAGTTTCCACTTCAAAAAAACTAATACAAATATTTTACACGGCAATCGGTATTAATTAATTACTCAAGACCCTGCGGTGGTTTATGTTAATCAAAGTCTTAGATATCGACAGGACCCTGTGACTTAATTGAAAAAATTTCAAACCTACTTTGTTTGGATTTTTTTCTCGAAAACTCGCTATTTGCATAACCTTATTAGTTCCTAGATCGAAAATTCATTTGGTAGCTAAAGTGAAATTCGGGAGTTATTTTTAATAATTTGCAGTGTTGTTTGTCTATTGGTAGAGCCTTGTTTATCCAAGCATGAATGGGCCGGCTCGATCGGGGAAGTACCACTCTCTCACTTAAGATCGGCGTCAAACAACGGTAGCTAAGAGGTGATCCATAACGAGGTTCCCTACTTTTTTAAAGAAAAAAACAGAAAATTCAAATTTAATGGAGAATGTTTATTATCATTTGAAAGAACATTATTTGGCATTTATTTTTTGAAGATTATGTCTATCAAATGTTGGCCGTTGCTACGTCGCAGATGGTCCATCCGTTGAGCCCAATTTTTGATGACTCGTTCGAGCATTTCGACTGGTAACAACAAAGTAATGAGGCCCATTTCTGAGGGGGTTCGATCCCCGGGTCGGGCAATGTTATTGAGCTTTTTCCTAAAAAGAAAAATTCTCAGTAGCAGCCCGGAGTTTGGAAATGTGCCCGGTTGACGTCAATAGGCTCGCCCCCTATTACGTGGGACTTAAACATAGCTGGCGAGTCGTGGGTGTGTAACCTCTGCCTACCCCTTCGGGGAATACAGGCGTGATGCTATGCTATGCTATGTTAGAAATGGTTACTGATAGAAAAAATCGTAAGGAAATTTTAATTAATGAGAGGTTATATCGATGGATTATATTGTTAACCCCCACCAGCGGGGTAGATGAATTATATGATCTGCTCCTAACTCCCCTCATTCTCAATATAAATAAGTTTATTTGAAAAGTCTGTATATAAATATTTTATTACATTATCTTATATAAAATACTAGTGACCGGGGGTCCTAGCCAAGTTACATTCTATGATCGCTAACGCTATAGAAAACTTTTAAAATGTATTGAAATTTGACATCTCTAACGTTATGTCATATACTTAGCGTTATAGTTAGGATTGACCGCCTATCTGCTTGGCCCTCGAAAATATGCCTAGTCTAATCAAACTCAGCAGGGTATTTTTATTTAAATGTGAGTTTTAAATGTTTATTTATAATTAAATAAGCAATTCAAATATATACCCTGAGAAATAACATATAAAAATTACAAATAAAATTAAGACCCTATTAAAAACATTTTATATATATTAAAAAATAAAAAATAACTAAAAATTTTGAAAATTTGGAACGTAATTTATACCGCGTGGGATTGTGACTAAGATGCTGGCTGCGTTACCTCGGTGGATTCGAACATTCATCTTTATCTAGCCCGCGGAAAACGCTTTAGGCCAATAATTCATCACAGATTGCACATGCAAGATTGTATTACAGAAATACTATAATGTGGCAGATTAACCTTTAATTTAATCATGAATTAGTGAGCAAAGAATATGACGCGTTTACGGAAACGTTAAATCCGTTGATTAGAATTACCGTTAAAATCAATTGGCACAAACTAAGTGGAACATCCCTAACGCTTAAAATGCTTATACTTGTGATTGGGTTTAGAAGACTGAGGTTATTGACCTTGTCGCAACAGTTTTAGGACGGTCGACAACTCGTCACACGAGACCGTTGCGTCACGCAGCCTTGAGAGCGCAGACGGGCGGGTGAAACGCTGCGATTTTAACCTGTCAAGTGAAGTAAGAGATCTTGACAAAGTTTGTTTTGCGTACGCGCACTTGTACACGCAAAGTACGTCACATCCAAGTCGTTCAAATCGTTCAGTCTTTATTTTTACGCAGAGATCAGTTTTTTTGCGACAAATTGAATCTCACTAATCCTATCCTATCCTAATTCCTACAAGTCCTACTATCTTGCTAATACCTATTATATATATGAGAGTATGTGAAGATGTTTTTATGTATGTCCGCTGGTGTCGCCTAAACGACTCAGCTGATTTTGTTGAAATTTGGTAAGTCGATATTTGAGACACTAGATTAAAATATAGAATGCTTATTTTCACCAAAAATAGTTCAGTAGGATAACTATTTTTGACATAACCTAACCTAATAACTGAACAGATTTGTATTGTATTTGGTAAATTAAGGCCCTTTCTAACACTTTCTAGCAGTTCCTGGCAAGTCTACATCAATGACTATACTTTATAGTTCAAGTGTAGTATATTTATTATTATATTTTTTTAGTATATTTCTACTAATGAGATGACTCTTTTTTACAAATTATAATTACTTGAAACGACAATAGTTTCAAAATTATAAAAAAATATTGATGTTGACCTTGATGATGGTTTTAAACTGGTAAATTTTCTGGTAGATAAGTTGACCTAGCCAAGTTACATTCTGTGATCGCTAACGATATAAAAAAACTATTAAAATGTATGGAAATTTGATCTCTAGCGTTAAGTCACGTGACTTAGCGTAATATATATGGTTAAAGCTGTCAAATTTCCATACATTTTAATAGTTTCCTATACCGTTAGCAATCATACGAGTAGAATGCAATTTGGTTAGGCCACAGGGTTAATATATTTCACTACACAAACGCCCGTTTGATCGCCTCATTGCTCTGAAGATCGAAAATTTCACGGTACTGTATCTGCGTTTAGGCATTGGTTATATTAAAGTGGATATGTCTGTATTAAAAAGTGAAGCTTAAATTATTGTATTAACATATTCCCTTTAAACTAAAATAGTTAAAACAAAGTTAAGAAATAGTTTTGTCTGAGACACCCCCTATATTATATACAAAAACTGGTAATATTTCTTAATGTAATCGTTTTTTACAACTGCAGAAATAAGATAATTGTCTTTTTTTGATGATTAACATTTTGAACGACGAATGTATAAATCAGTAATTCTCCTTTTTCATGATAAGTTTGCACATTAAATAGCTCTATAGATGAGCTACTGGTATTGCAGAGACCATTTATTAGCAGGTATACTGCCTGATCATCAGCCACAACTAGCAATTTCTGAGTCAGAAATTTAATTGCTAACGTGTGATTAAAAGACACCACTAATAATATGATGACAATCACTAATAATTTTTAAATAAATATTTTATATATAATATTAACTATTTATATACATTGAACAAAATTATTAATAATATTGAACTAGCGGCAGCTCCACACAATTCTATTGCTGCTTTAGTTGTCACAACGAAGAGAATTGTTTTACAAACAATATAAATAAAAGTAGTTGCGACTGAGAAAAACAGTTGTTCGCGTGCAGCCGCTGCATTATAACCTTACCATTGAGTTATGCATCAATTGTTTTATTAAAATGCTACTGTTATATTTGACTGTAATTTATTTAGTTGTAAATACTAATGCGTCGAGTTTAGGAAAAGTGCGTGCTCATAATGTGACCAAGCGTGAAGGAAATATTGGTGATTTGTTCCCTGATTGGGTACCTTTTAAGAACAAGCATGGAGAGGAACTTGGGGAGTTTGTGCAGGTAAGCAAACCAAAACCAAAAAAGAGACTTGCTCCTCCTGTCAATTTTATATTGAGAGCAGTTGCTGAGCCCGAAGGGGATGATTACTATGATAAAGGTCAAGGCGAAAGTGATGCTGAAGAAGAATTTGAAAAGAAAGAATGGTCAGATACAAACAGACCTGAATCCGAAGTCGAAAATAATAGTCAAAACCACACTGAGATATCTGATATTGATGGTGTTGTCGATATTATCACTAAAAGACCTATCAATCCAGTTGTAGAAGTACTTAAACAAGCGAAAGAATCTGATCAAACTATTTTGGACAAAAATGAAAAGTCAACCAAAGACGTGTCGGAAGATGAAGAGGCAACCAAAGAAGAAGTAAAAACAATAAGTGCGCAAGAATCACAAATTAAAGGTGATAAGTATGAAGATAATGCTGATTATGAAGAGGGAAGTTCAGAAAAAGAGAAATCTGAAGACCACCAAGACGAGCAAAATGAAAATGAAGCTAAAAAAGCAAGAATACTCGATAGTGTAGATGAATTAAAAGAACGCCATGCAGAAGAACAAAGGGAAATAAATGAGAAAATAAAAGAAGAAGAAATACACAAAGAAGAACGTGAGAGAGACAACATGTCAGCACAGATTCCAACAATCAAACACGATAAATACAGTGAATTGAGAGCAAAATCAAAGAAATCATCTCCAGAGTACGATGAATATGACGATAGTAACTTGGCAGAAGAAATATATGCAGTAACTCCAGGACGAACAAAAGCAACGACACAACTACCAAAGAGAACGAAAAAACCGAAAAGCAACAAGGAAGTCGAAACTGGCAAACTGTCTGTATTCAAAAATCCTCAACTTTACATAATCTATGATGATGAGTTTGAGGATGCTAATTCGACTCCAAAACCAAAATCGAAATCTAAAAAGCTAAAAAATCGTGGTAAAGAGAAATTCTCATCAAAATATAAGTCATTGCCTGCCAACTTAGATACGGGTGAAAGAATATCGTTAGTGCCAGAGGATAATGATGGCAAAGAAGGCGAGCCAACTCTATTCTTCCCTAAAAAAAGGAAAACTAAGAAACGTAAAACTAAAACAACGCCAGCACCTGATTCGACGGTTGCCGAGACTGTATCTGCAAACAAAACGAAGGAGTTGACAACGGTCACAGCGCCTGATACAACGGCTTCTAGTAGTTTTACCTCTGACTCCACAGCTGAATCTGTAGCAGCATCAACTGACAGCGTATCTTCGAACACAGCTGCAATCACTGACGCTATTACAGCATCTACAGATCATAAAGCTGAAAAGAAACCTGAAAACTACCATCGGGAGAAGGGTAAGTATTTTTTTTTTTGTATTTTTATAATTTTCTAAGTTGAGTTTAAAAATTCTATTACATTTAGAGATTGATCTATCAAATACGGTAACGTAAAAACCCCTGGAAGATTTAAATTGTTTGAGAGTGCTCTTTCCTATGTTGTTGAATAATCATTAAACATAAAACATAGCATCACGCCTGTATTCCCCGAAGGAGTAGGCAGAGGTTTTATACACACCCACGATTCGCCAGCTATGTTAAGTCCCACGTAATAGGGGGCGAGCCTATTGACGTCTACCGGGCACATTTCCAAACTCCGGGCTGCTACTAAGAATTTTTCTTTTTAGGAAAAAGCTCAATAACACTGCCTGACCCGGAGATTGAACCCTCATGATTAACAGTCGCATACATTACCGCTATACCACCGAGGCAGTTAATAATAATCAGTAATTAGTTTAATAATCATTACCTGTAAAATATTGTTACAATAAAAACTCTCTCGGCTGGCTTTAGTGTGTCCGTGTGCGGAAAATGAGAGCTCGTCTTCTAATTACGGGTCGGGCGATCAAAAACTTATTATTTAGATGTTTTTATATATATGTTTAGCATTTGACATGCTTAGCAACATACATTAAACACCAAGTGAAAAATGTGAAATCGAAAATAACAGTCACGAGCAGGATTCGAACCTGCATCTCCTGGATACCGTCCAGATGCTTTGCCAATTCAGCCATCGTGACCCTTGCTCCTGACTGCTAATTTCGGTAACACATTCATACTTAACGTCTTTGGGTGACGCCTGCACCATCTGTCGGAAGTATTTTCATACATTATACCGACCAGGTAAACTTAATTTTACAAATAAGATTTTACCTAATAATGACGCAAACCTTATAAATATTTAGATATTTTATATATATTTTTAGCATTTGACATGCTTAGCAACATACATTAAACACAAAGCGAAAACTTATTAGGTTTTTCTCTCAAGAAATTGTCGATAGATACTCGGAATTAGGAAGTCGGCGTTATTTCACGCGTTTAAAGTCGTTGATACGCGATGGAAGAAAACTGCACATACCTAATATCACAATACCTAATATGATAATACCTAATATCATAAACATAGCATCACGCCTCTATTCCCCGAAGGGGTAGGCAGAGATGTATTACACACCCACGGTTCGCCAGCTATGTTTAAGTCCCACGTAATATGGCGCGAGCCTATTGCCGTCTACCGGGCACACTTCCAAACTCCGGGCTGCTACTGAGAATTTTTCTTTTTACGAAAAAGCTCAATAACACTGCCTGACCCGGAGATTGAACCCTCATAATTAACAGTCGCTCACACTTCCGCTGCGCCGCCGAGGTAGTCATAATACGTCATAATATATATCTAATATCCCTATATATAAATCCCTATATATCTAATAAATAAAAAAATAATGTTCACGGACATTTCACACAACGTCCTCTGGTCCCAAACTAAGCTTAACGCTTGTGCTATGGGTACCAGATTACGGATATAAAACACATATATATATATATATTTTTTTTTTTGTAAATAAATACATATAATAGATAGAAAACACCCAGACGCAGTACAAATATCTGTGTTCATCACACAAATAATTGTCCTGAGTGGGAATCGAACGACCTCGTGCACGGAAGTCGGTTACACTACCGACTACGGCACGAGGCTTGTAACTCGAACCTACCAATTTCCATTATCACATTCTTCTTATCATTTTCAATTTCACATCGTCACAATTTGTGTTCTGTTAATGGCAGAGCAGGTAAAAAGCTTATATACATATAATAATAAATGTTGTTATTTTTATATCTTATTACATACATACACACTCGTACGTACATATAGACTCACACCTGTTTCCCAGAAGGATAGGCAGAGACAACGGATTTCTACTTGCCGCAATCCTTTTACTTAGCTATGTAACCTCATTCCCTCTCATTATAGTCCTCATATATGCACATCATTTACGGGTACTCCTGACCTAACCTTTCAAAAGAACCTCTCTAAAGAATAAATTATTTGTGAAAATGTGGAAAAAGAGAATTTTACTTCTAGTAGGATCTGAACCTGCGCCCCTTCCAATCCGGAGAAGTTCTCTAGACCGCTAAGCCATCACACTGACCGACGGCCATTCCCAATCTCCACATCAAATTTGTCTTTGCGACGCCGCTCGCACTAAAGTTGTCTTTTTCCACATTAAAAAATAATTTGTTCTTTAAAGTAGCTGAGCATGTCAAGTGCTAAAATGCAGATCAAAAAGGTTCTACCAATAGTAAAGTAGTTCTTTTAAAATACATTAGAAATGTGAATGAAAATAAAGTCACGAGCAGGATTTGAAAACCGTCCCGCTTTGCCAATTCAGCCATCGTGACAATTGCTCGTTACTGTGAATTTTATTAACACATTCCTTCGTAATGTCTTGGGTGACGTCGATTTCACATTTTCGCACTTCGTATTCATTTATAAAGCTAATGTTCACAAGCTAAAACTAAGCACGTAAAAGCCTTAAAAATATCAAAATATATTTGGTTTTTAAAAAGACGACACTCAGCATTAAGGAATAATCTTTGAATCGCGGGGGACTTTACAAAAGTACAATTCACAGACACAAAGTACACCCAGACTGATAACAACCATTTGTGGATCACTCAAAGAGTTGTCCTGCGTGGGAATCGAACCCACAACACACTCAGGCGTGAAGCCGGTATC
Source organism: Leucoma salicis (assembly GCA_948253155.1). Taxonomy (NCBI): domain Eukaryota; kingdom Metazoa; phylum Arthropoda; class Insecta; order Lepidoptera; family Erebidae; genus Leucoma; species Leucoma salicis. The sequence continues at coordinate 15,269,043 of OX411824.1, forward strand.
TAAGCCATTCCACCATCTGTGCAATAAATATAACATTTATTTATAGATCGGATATAAAGTTTGTCATAATCGTATACCTGCTCTTAGCGTCCAAGTGTGGGATAATCAATCAAATTTACTTTATATGTTTTCCTAAAGTTACTATATAAAGAAAGTAGGCAAATATACTTACTATCCTCATATGTTGAAAACTTATTCCACATAATTCATATCTTAATACTTTGCGATGACATAAATCATTCAAGAAAATAAGCCCCAAATACTGTATTTGAATTGAGAAAATTGGATATGAAATAGTTAGCTAGTCCTTAATTTGTTTGACAAGGATTTCGTTTCAGGGGTGAGCTTGGTAACAGAAAACAATGTATAATATAATATTTTTACGATCTGACATTTATTGATAAATTCCCATTACATATATGAAAGTAAGAAAGATATTTTCTGATATTAAAGTAATGAGGTATCTGCCCGCTCTGAACATTTTCAGTTGAATGATTGACATGTGAACCTCGTCGATGGTTGTCCTTAATTGGAAATACAATAAATAAATATAACAATACATTGAAAGCCTTCACAAAATCTGGCTGCCATCAGGCAGACAATTAATCATAGTTATTCTCTAAACCTATATACAAGTACTTATTATTTATATTTTGTAGTAGTCACTACTTGTCTTGCTTATCCCAACACGAATGGGCCGCTCGATCGGAGAAGTACCACCCTCTCACATAAGGTCAGCGTGTAACAACTGTAGTTACTCTTACCGTTGTGTTTCGTATAGTGAGCGAGAGCGCCGGAGGCCCAACCCTCTCCCTATCTTCTCTTATAATCCTTCCTATCCTCTCCTTAGTATCCTACCTATCTTCTCCTTTATATTATTCCTTCCTATCCACCTGCTATCCCTTTCCTTGGAGATGGCGATGCGCGAGTAATGCTTCTAGTGTTATTAGCGTCTATAGGCTACGGTAACCGCTTACCTTCAGGTGGGCCATATGCTTGTGCGCCACCCAAGTAGTATATAAAAAGCATGTTTAAAATTTTATTTATAGTATATGAATTATCTTCGTAATGTGTAAACGTATCGATACTTTATTTACACATAGTGGGACGCCATTCTCAGTGTGCTCCGTGGTACCCTAGCGCTCCATATAACTTCTGTAGGGGTTCCACATAGATATTGGCATGTCATGGTACTCCCAGCATGAATGGTCATCTTGACCTTAGAAGTACCACCTTTTCACATAAAATAATTTTAAAACAACAATACCTACTGTTACTGTTGTATTTCGTTTGAAAGTGCCAGAGGAGGAAACCATTTCATCTTCCTATTTTTATTCTCCTTACTGTATACCAGATCATCTCCTCATCATCATCTACCTCCTGTCGCTCCTTCCTTGTGGTAGGCGACGCGCTAGTGATACCTTAATGTTGCTAGCGTCTATAAACTACAGTAACCGCTTACTATCAGGCGGGCTATATGCTTTTTTGCTACCCTAACAGTAAAATGTGAAAATAATGTTAGAGTTAAATACACCAAAACTATCGCGTGGTGTGATTAGTTTCTTCTGTAGAATTAAGAGCGGATCTTATTATTATAGGAAAACCAACGCACTGCTAGGCAAATGTTCCCAGTTTATTATAAAGATACAAAATAAAAAAAATCATGAGACAGTTTTAGGGCATACTAGCGTTTGCCCGTGGCTCCATCGTAGCCAAAGGCTAGTTTTTAGGTTATATCTTAGGTTCCCGATATAGTAGCGGGGTAAAATGTATACCAGTTTTTAAGTCTAATCAAGAGCTATCAAATAAAAAAGTTGCATCATTATAATCTGTTCAGTAGTTTCTGCGTGATACGCGAACGAACAAACAGATAAATAGATAAACAGACAAACAGACATAATATCTAAAAAACATTGATTTGTGTTTAGACACGCCTATAATCTCATACCGTAATTTTTTCTCAAATATCTTAAATGCGGTACATTTAAGACATTTGAGAAAAAAATCACAACTCTGTTACAGCTCTTTAATAGTAATAGATATAGAGAATGGGATTTTATTTTTGTTTTCTCGGAATTGAACTGACGACAAAGAGGAATTTTATAAGTTTTTAGTGTATATCTGTGTGTTTGTCTGTGGCCTCAGAACTCCTGTTTCGATTATGGTTAAGTTTTGGTCTTAATCGAGAATATTTTTAGTTATGTTTTAAGAAAATCTTCTCAGCCGTTTTTTATGGACTGTCTTATTTATATAGAATTACCAATTTCCCCAACATGAAAAAAATATGTTAATCCAATATCTCATCTATCCAGTACCAAATTTCATCTAAATTCGATAGGTCATTTATGCCTGGTTCCTATAATAATAAAACGGATCGTTTTACTTACGATTGGTAGAATATTCTACCAGGCGTAAGTATAATCTGTCCCTATAAAATACGAGTCGTAAGCGTCGAATTGACTGACAGTTTGCAACTAACGGATGGGTAGCTGTTATACAATGACGATTCGTTGAATATAGGAACCGGGCATTAGAGCATAATTTGACGGACAAATATCCAAAATTTCACGTTTATAACAGTACATTAAGATGTAATTAGTATTTATATTACGATGGTCTATTTTATAGCCGTAACGGCTTTTTTAATTAGCGTTGCGAACCACAAGTGATATTTGATCGTCATTGAAGCGTAATATTGCGATACATCCAATGAAATAAAAAAAATATCAAAAAAACATAATTTAGCGTTCTAAAATAAGCTTTTGCAATGAAATACTAGAATATCAGTTCGGCCAGCGATAGCCTAATATTGATTATGAAAAGTATTGAAATAATGACAAAAAATATATTCCAGGACCGGTTAAAAATTGATTGTAGCTATTTTAGTACCTTGATGTTTCTATTCTACTTCTATTTCTACTTCAATAAAATTACGTTTAATATTTAAGTTTTCTATACATAGTCCATAAATGTGTGTTTTAGGCCCTTTTTTACTATGTGAATGGCAACACAGCCCACCTGATGGTAAGCGGTTACCGTAGCCTATAGACGCTAGCGTTGCCGTGTGGGGCCGGCTTTAGAATTGTCCCACCCCTCTCCACCCATGGGAGTCGTAAGAGCCGACTGAGGGAATACCGGGGAAGTGGGCAGCAGCACTCCCTCGAGTATTACCAACATCCACTGCGATCGCCAACCCGCCTGCCAAGCGTGGCGATTACGGCATTATCCCTCATATGAGTGAAACACATGTTGTGGCGTTCTCTTGGGGAGGCCTACGTCCAGCAGTGGACTTCGAAAGGCTGATGGATGGATGGATGAATGGATAGACGCTAGCAACACCAAAGGCATCACTTGCGCGTCGCCGTCTCCAAGGAAAGAGATGGATAGATAGGATAATAAGGAGAGGATAGGAAGGCTAGAAAAGAGGGAGCTTGGGCCTCCAGCGCTTTTAATTACGATATAAAATATACAATGAAAAAGTGGAAGGATGTAGGTACATGGGGAGACCGAGACTCATAGACCAAATCTGTCATGTATTGAAGGAAGGTGGAGTCAGGAGCCTCCAAAACCGGCGAGCCTATATGAATAGAATTATAAATGTTGAGGAAACGGGAGATGTATGCAAGAATAGAGCCTCTTGGCACTCTGTTCTCTCTGCCTACCCCGGAAGGGAAATGGCGTGATGATAAGCGGTAGTAGTTCTTATTTTTTTTAATCTACTAGTTGCCGCCCTCTAGTATGTCTGCGTGGTCAGAATTAAGTCAAGATCATATAAGTAAGTCACTCAAGGGCACGTTATTATCTTTGTGCAATAAATTTTAAGAATTTTGCCAGGATAAAAATCTTGTGTTAATCCAGGTACTGAACTGTTAACACTAAAGTAATGTTACATATTTCCAGTATCCAGGCGTAGAGACCACACACAGTGGGTTTATTTAGTAGGTGAGGTCCTCACACTAATCTGTTCGTTGCCTCAAACGACGGGGTCCACGTTTAGGTACATTTTTCCTGCCTTAACTATAAATGGTACTGAACTTTGGCAAGTTTCGTCCAAATCTGATTAGCTGTTTTTGCATGATTAAGGTCCAAAAATCTACATACATACATACATACATACCGTCACGCCTTTTTCCCGTAGCGGTAGGCAGAGACCACTTCTCTCCACTTGCTACGATCCTGACAAACATCTTCCGCTTTATTTACTTTCATCAGCGCTTTCATGCAGGCTCGTTGGTTTCGAGTACTTTTAATCCTATTGCCTAGGGCGACCTGTACCAACTTGCTCATTCACAGTCGCCTTGTATAACTGTTTCGTTAATCTTCTTTCATCCATCCTCTCCGTGTCGAAACCACCTAAGCATTTCTTTCTCTATTTTTGTCACTAGGACATTTTCTTTCACACTACAGCATTCTCGTTTCACACCATTTCTCACTTTGTCCATCAAAGTCACTCCGGCTATGTACAAAAATCTAGCTAGTACGGACCGAGGTCGGTTGGTCCATATTAGTATTTAGGATTTGTATTTTTAATTTATATTAGTGGCCCGTATACAGCTGTGGATTGCGAAAGGCTTATTGATTAATTGAAATCTGTCTCGTCAACAGACTTAGCTTGCAACTTTGTTTCTCTGCCTTAGCTCAAAGAAACTTTGACAAGAACTCGAACTATCTCAAAATTTAAGTAAGAAACAGGTGGACGAGCTTTTATCACAAATCTCTTAAGGCGATTCACCGCAGGATAGCGCGAAATACTGTTTTACTAGTTCAAATAGTTCAGGTATTTACCATTCAATAATGGTGCAATAAAAATATGCAAGATACCTAAGGATATTGTCTAAGGAATGTGCTAATTTGTTACACGATAGGGATATACTTTACTTGTTTATATTTAATCCTGAAAACAAACAAAAACAAAATCTAAAACGAGTTATTTGTTAAGAAAATTTCTAGCTTTACACATAATATTTATATGTACACATTGCTCTATAAATACTACAGAGAACCTGCTAAATTTTAATTTTCAACTGAATTCCTTTATTTAGTAAATCAAATTTAATTAATATTTATCGCAAAACTAGAAGGATGTCTAGCGATGCGATGACATACCGCGACGCCCGCTACCCCGTCAGTCGCATTCGGGCGCTTGCCAACGTTGGGTTAGTGTCAAAATTTTCTAAAACTTTGAAAAAGAAGTTGTTTTCGTAATATAATAATGACACAGACTAACAATATCAGCATGAACAAAAGTGTTTACCTATTTTATGTACCTACAAATAATTTTCTTTACTTTTTGTTATTTTAGATTTCACACTTATTTGACACATATTAAATATATTAATACCATCCATCCATCCATCCATCAGCCTTTCGACGTCCACTGCTGGACATAGGCCTCCCCAAGACAATGGCACAACACGTGTTTCGCTCATATGGGGGATAGTGCCGTAATCGCCACGCTTGACAGGCGGGTTGGCGATCGCAGTGGATGTTGGTAATACTCGAGGGAGTGCTGCTGCTCACTCCCTCGGTATTCCCTCAGTCGGCACTTACGACTCCCATGGGTGCAGAGGGGTGGGACAATTCTAAAGCCGGCCCCACACGGCATTTAATAACATGTAGTTAATATTCTTATAAAAATATAATTATTCATAAAAATGTTTTACCTAAAAAAAAACACTTTATTTAATTTACTATTTTATATTAGGTCAAAAAAAGCAGTCACGAGTAAGACACTCGTAGAATTCCTCCATTTCCTTTTTCAAGTAGGAATTATAAGTGCACTCAAATTTCCAATCACTTCACATAATACACAAAATCTACTACCTTCTGCTACCTAACTGTTTCAGAATAACTCTTTACACTTCAGTTGATGTTTAGTTTTTTACATATCAAGACAAAACATCAGAGACCACTTGCAAAAAAAACCTGATGAATCAGTATAATATAAAAAAGTATAATATTGAGCAGTGAGTAACAAATTCAACATTTACTTCATTCTCTTGTGACGCATTTACAGTGGATGATCTCTGATCAAACATTAAAATCTGATACTATATATATGCTTGACATCTTTATGTAATGGATCCAAGTAGAATAAATACAATAATATACAAAAATAAATATGGAGATTAGGTTTTGTTTTTTTTTCACGTAATCTAGGCTATGACAAAGGAAAGACGCATCAATTTTACTAACGATTTTTTTCATCAATGAGCCGCAAGTCTCGAAAATCAAAGGCGAAGGTAGAAAAGACGGATATGCTCTCGTTTATGTATATGTTGTTGGATCTTGGTGTTCAAGATCTTATGGAAGTTATTTCCGGCCTAACTCAGGGACGGTATCAATTATAAGCAAAGGATTTGGAGCGGTTCCCTACATGGCAATAAAGAATAAATATTGTGCAATTTGTGCCAGCGCCGACAAGAGAAGGGCACGACCCAAATGAATGATGTGTTACAAAAACTATAGAGGATATTCTAGCGCTATGTAGGCAGATATTACATTATCTGTGAAGCTTTTAACGCCTGGAAAGAAACCTATAATCTATGGGGTTATATACGCAAGAACGGCTGAGGGTGGGGTTTCGTCAACTTACGTCAAAATTATGGAAGCAAAACTATACGAAAAACACTTGGAAGAAAAAATGGAGAAGAAAATTGAGAATGTTTACATGAGTGATGAACTGTTTACCAGAAATTTTGATTGACGAAAAACTCGTGGCATGGCCATTGGAGATTTAGCATTAGAGGATATAAAAGAAAATGTTTCCACCAATTTATAAGCCGAATCTAATTTACACGATGAAGAATATGATGCAAGAATTCAGCCCTGTGTATGTATTCAGCCTAGATATTTAGATTTAATGAAATTAGATCAACATATTTATAAAATGAAACATAATCATTAGTTAAAGCATTTTTACTTTTTAAAAGCGTGTTCCGCTCATGAAACTGAGTAATGTTAAACATGTATGTATTATATTAGGAGGCATTTCTTTTCGTTTTTGCATATATTTTTCTTGGGAAAAAATTTTTCGATTTCATGAGTGGAACGGCATCTTTAAAATTTTGATGATGATAAAAAAATAAACCCTAATAAATAAAATAATATACATACGTAGCTACTTAACAAAATTTGTGAAGTAATTAACACTTATTCTGCTTATTTTTTATATTTATAACCTGACAAAAACATATTTTATATTACATTCGTAATTAGTTGTTCATATTACTACTGCAATAATATTATACTGTGGGCTAGCGCTAACGTCACGAAGGTAAATGAACGGCCCGCAGCAAAGAGTATGTATTCACTATGTTTATGTTGCGCAGATTTTAGGACGCGCGGGCGGCCCCCCTCACCTCACCTCCTGAAATCTTAGCTTGCGTTGAAACACCTCGCCATTACATTACATTACCTAGAGATTAGAGAGATAGGTATTCCTAATTTGAATGACCTATGTACTAACAGGTCATAAAGTTTATAAACTATATTCCGCTCGCGACTTCGTTTGCGTGGACTTTAGGATTGCCTCAATACAAGTCCATTTACAGCACACCAATTTAACTATTATCTTTATTTAGATATTTTTATATATATTTTTAGCATTTGACATGCTTAGCACTATACTATACTATACTATTTGTGTTCACTTTGTATATTTTTAAACAAAATTAGCTATCACACAAAATTTGACAATTTTTCCTGGATACAATGTCCTTTCCTGGCTCCGATTTTAGTGCAAAATTGTATGCTGATCGATTCAGTCGTTACATCGTAAAAGTGTAATAATCTTAATCTATCTATAACTATTATAAAACTGTAACAGAGCTGTGTCTGTACATTCGATATATTTGAGAAAAAATGACTGTAATAGGCTATATAGGCGGGTCTAAACACAAAACATTTTTTTTTATAATTTTTGTCTATTTATCTGTTTGTCTGTTTGTTTGTTCGCGCATCACACAAAAACTACTGAACGGATTTTGATGCAATTTTTTTTTATTTGAAAGGCATTGATTAGACTTACAAACTGGTATACATTTTATCCTGCTATTATATCAGGAACCTGAGATATAACCGAAAAACTAGAAAATTATTTAAACTAGAATGTTTTGTAGAATTTATTTAAAAGAACTACTAGATGGATTTTAATGCAACTTTTTTTATTTGAAAGGCCTTGATTTGACTTAAAAACTGGTAGACATTTTATCCCACTACTATATCGGGAACCTGAGATATAACCGAAAAACCAGCTTTTGGCTGCGGCGAAGCCGCTGACAAAGACTAGTCAAATAATAAATATATAAAATCCCTTTCACTCTCGACTACGAAAACTGTTATATAGGTAGGTTTTTTTTTCACCTGGCAGTGAATTTGTAAACAATTTCACACATAATTTGAATACGTCAAATGTTTGTGCCTTGGACAATTTTCAGACTAGATCACTCTTCTAACAATAAACGTGTGTAACTCTGAACGTGTGTTTAGACAGATTCTACTTGTATAGAAATATACAGTTTCTATAGAATCTGTCTAAAGACACGTTCAGGGTTTGTCTCCAACTAGCATCCAACTCAGTATTATTTACAAAATAAGTCACATAAATATAATAAACATTACTTCGTTATAAGAGGCAAAATTGCAGCTATGGCAAATTTGGTGTAAAAATTGTTATAAACTTTGACGAAATTGGTTGTTCACACAAAGTGCGAAGGTGTGATATTAAAAAATAACAACTTGAGCTGGATTTGAACCTGTACCTCTTGGAATACCGTTCCAGATGCTTTGCCAATTCAGCCATCGTGACAATTGCTCGGGTCTGCGAATTTCGATAACACTTCTTAATGTCTTGTGTGAATTGTGATGATCTTGGCAATTTAAAAACAAATTTCGTTTATTTTCAGACGGAATTAATAGTTCTGTATAATTTGGCACGGAAATTTTTCATAACCGGAACGCTGGAGGCGGGTCGCCTCTAAAAGTGAAAGGGAATTTGTCCACCATGCTGGTTGGTAGACTTCATAAGCTCCCGAGAAAATATCTCAGGCATGCAGGTGTTTACCACCGAAGGAATGTAACATGGTTCCAGTGGCCCGCCAATAAAGGCGGAGAGACGGCACACGGCGGGTTTCTTTAGTGGGTGCAGGCCCCACACTACCCTGGTCGTTGCCCCGAACGATAGGGTGTGCGGTTAGGAACATTTTTTCCCGCCATAACAAAAAAAAAAAAGGCATGCAGGTGTTTAATTGAGAAGTTCTAAATTGGAAACAAATCACTTATATTATAACTAGATGACCCGGCAAACGATGTTTTGACATATAAATTAAAAAATTCATTATTTCTAAGTCAAAAAAATATAGGTACTGGATAAGTAATTACCAACATATTTTATAATAAAACTTTCTCCAAAACACGCTACATCTAATGGTATAAGTATTATTCTGATCGGTTCAGTAGTTTTTGCAGTATAATCGAACAAAAAAGCCGGCTCCCCATTTATTAGTATACACTTCAAATAAATTAGAGTGAATGTCGTGCGAGGTCTGGACTGTCCTACTGATTTACGACTTATTGGTTGAAGAATACTTACTTACTTATTATCACGCCATCTCCCTGGCAGGGTAGGCAGACAGAATAGAGTGCCAAAAGTATTCTTGCATGCATCTCTCGCTTCCTCAACATTCATAATTCTCTTCATACACACTCGCCGGTTTTGGAGACTCTTGACTCCACTTTCCTTCAATACATGACCGATTTGGTCTAGGTAGGTGCGTCTCGGTCTCATCCTGTACCTACATCCTTTCACTTTTGCATTGTATACTCTATCATCTTAACCAGTCCCTCGATCACAAATACTAGATCAGTTTTTCATGAACGTGGCCTAATCAAGTTGTGAATCAGATCATTACGAATCAAAACTACTTACTGTAAAGCACAATTGTGTCAGACGAAGTGATAATTTCACACTGTTTTAATCGTAATATACCTCAAAATCGTAGCGATAGGTTTTTCAATCTTCTCTACAATCTACTAAACTTTTTTTATCGAATTGAAAGCAATTCTTAATTTAATCGAATCTAGCAACAGCATTTATACATAGGGTTGACAAATCTTATTGTTGTGTAGGTATTAAAAACTTCTTGTGTCTTCGATCTAAGCTTTTGTTGGAATGTAGTGGTTTAAATAAATTCTATTTAGAACATGGGTTCGTTTGCCACACCAGACTTAAGACCGATATCATGTTCGTCTTATAAAGACTACTTAACGACTGGTATTCTCTTAAATGATTTGTGATTATATTTGCAGAATTTATAAAAGTAATCAAATGTTACATTTTTGTGTATTTATGATATGTTTATTAAAACATAAGGGAGGGAAATTTGTGAAGAAATAAAAATAAAACTAAAACTCCAGCTTTCATTTACAGTATTTTATATTTTTAATCGAATATAGAGTTGATTATATTTTATAAACATTAGCAAAGATCTTGATATGAAAACTAGTCACGAGCTTAATAACTAAACGCTTATATATTAACAACAAAACGCAAGAAATTCTTTCTAAAATTGGCGTGTGTAAAAAAAAAGTTGCATACTGTTCTTATCGATTTTTGCAAATTTGGAGCACTCACCTAAATATTTTATACATTTTCTTTCATTATAGACTAAAAATAGACCAGTTCTTGCTATAAAATATAAGGATTTCACGTTATTTAAAATCACTTCAACTACTTCAACTTCTTGTGTTGCCAGCAACAGTATCGGTTGGCAATAGTATGCTAGAACAAGTGGATGAATTTGTATACCTTGGATGTGGATTCAGTCGGGATGGAAGATAGACAGCTGATATAGAAAGAAGAGTAAATGCGGGAAATAGCGTGAACGGAGCACTGGGACAACTTTCGGCAGCCACCACCTCAGCCAGAAGGCACAGGTCGCAATACACAATGCAGTGCTTGTCCCAACGTTACTATATGGAAGCGAGAGTTGGGTATGCAAAAAGAAGTATGAGAGTAAAATCAATGCAGTCGAAATGCGATCTCTGCGAAGAATCTGCGGAGTGAAGCTGACTGACCGCATTCGTAACGACGACGTAAGAGAGCGAGCAGGTATGAAAGAGAGTATTGGTGTAAAGATGCGAAAGGGAATGCTCCGATGGTTCGTACAAGTGGAAAGAATGCCGGACGAGCGACTGGTTAAGAAGATATACAATGCGAAAGTGGAATGATGTAGGTGTAGGGGGAGACCGAGACTCACCTACCTAGACCAAATCGGTCATGTATTGAAGGAAGGTGGAGCCAGGAATCCCTGAAACCGGCGAGCGTGTATGAAGAGAATTATGAATGTTGAGGAAGCGAGAGATGTATGCAAGAATAGAACCTCTTGGCACTCTGTTCTCTCTGCCTACCCCGCAAGGGAAATGGCGTGATGATAAGATAGTTAGTTAAGTTACTTCAACTCCTTAATTAGTTTGTGTAATGTGCCCGGTAGACGGCAATAGGCTCGCCTTTGTGGGACTTAAACATAACTGGCGAACCATGGGTGTGTAATACATCTCTTCTTACCCCTTTGGAGAATACAGGCGGGCGCTATGCTAATTAGTTTGGAAAATTGATTTCTAATTGATATCGATTTATTCAAACATTCTTTACATGGTAACTATTTATTGACTTAACATTCTTAAAAGAATAAATAAAATGTGCGAAAATGTAAAAACGAAAATAATATAATAGTCACGAGCAGGGTTTGAACCTGCTGCCTAGAAAGCCGTCGCTATACTATTAATCTAGAAGGAATATAATCCAGCAGCTCTCATTAGAATTGGAATATAATATGGAATGTGAATTCAAATTCAAAAATATCTTTGTTTCATAGGCACTTAAATTGTCAAAGTTACTAATACGAGCGCTTGAGGCAAGTGCATCCGCGATGTCGCGATTACAATCGCTATTTATGAGAAGAATCTAGCAAGAAACTCAAAAACCACTTTTAATAACATTTCTATGAACTACAAACAAACAATATAACATAAAAAGAAAATAAAAAGTTTTAAACATACTAATGGAACAGCCTACTAGCCACTTTCCTTAACTATGAAAATAAAATAGCTTCAACGTAAATCAAATAGTTGGTAGAATATTCTAGAAATTAGTATCTAGGTGTATTCTTTTATACTCAAATCTTCAGAAAAATGTTGAGAATCCAATAATATTTTCACATCACTAAGAATAAAATAAAAAGTAATTTGTTCTCAAATTTGGTCCCAACAGCCAGAATAACCATTTATTTCATTCTATAATATAGTTAAGGCGTGTACTGAAATAAGTATGTCACTTTTTAAAAATAAGAATACTTTACTGACAACGGTGACAACCCTACTAATAACAATAGCTAAATACCAATAAGTACAAACACAATTAACCGCATTAGCTAGAGTCACGGTGATACTTGCAAACGCTTCGACACGTCCCCAGTTGACTCTCGGTCAGTTTGCGAAATTACCGCCGTGGGACTTATTGCGTTATTCATTTAGATTGATTTTTATGCTCTTGTGATATAGAACGAATTTTGGTTTCTCTACAAGAATTAGTTATAGGGTACGCAGTAAGACTTAAGAAATACAAATAATTGTGTATTACTAGCTTTTTAATGCTTCATTGCTCTACTGGCATGCAACTCATAGGGTTTGCAATTGCTAGTAACGTTGTAGACATTTTTTTAACAACACCTTGAACTAAGGAGTAATCCTTGTTTCGCTAAGTCCCCTGTAAAGTGACAACATACAATTTAACGGGCACAAAGTATACTCAGACTCAGTACAACTATTTGTGGATGATACAAAGAGTTGTCCTGTGTCGGAATCGAACCCCCAACACCCGAACGGGAGGTCGATATCTAAACCACTTCGCCATCGGTGCAAACACAGTGGCTTAACTCTGCCTTAGGTGCCGTTAGTGGGCACAACTGTTATGTAACAAAACAAACATAGCATCACGCCTGTATTCCCCGAAAAGGCAGAGGTGTATTACACACCCACGACTCGCCAGCTATGTTTAAGTCCCACGTAATAGGGGGCGAGCCTATTGACGTCTACCGGGCACATTTCCAAACTCCGGGCTGCTACTGAGAATTTTTCTTTTTAGGAAAAAGCTAGGAAGAAAAACAGCGGGATATTTATTACTTTTATGTGTTCTTTACACGCTGGCCATATTATTTACATTTTAAGAATGAATATGTTATCGAAATTAGCAGTCGGGAGCAATTGTCATGAAAGCGGCCTGAGTTGATTAACGATAACACGACTAAATAGAGCATTTGTGGTCTTGTTTAGCCAATTCTTGTTTCAAAATCGGCAAGACATAACCACTAATAACTAAGGTTTAGCACATGCTAGACAGATTAATTTATACATACATAGCATCACGCCTATATTCCCCGAAGGGGTAGGCAGAGGTGTATTACACACTCACGGTTCGCCAGCTATGTTTAAGTCCCATGTAATAGAGGGCGAGCATATTGCCGTCTATCGGGCAAATTTCTAAACTCCGAGCTGCTACAGAGATTTTTACTTTTTACAAAAAAGCTCAATAGCACCGCCCGACGTGGGGATTGAACCCGAAACCTCATTATCAGTAGTCGCTTACACTACCGCTGCACCACATAGGCAGTTTTTTTAATTTTTATTATTATAGATAATGAGGTATGTTATTAAATATGATTACGATTCACGAATTAAAACCCAAATTGGGTTTATAAACACATTTTTGTGGTAGTAAAAGTTATGCAAACGGTCACAGAACCCGCAACCACAAAATCTGCTTCGTTGATGATAAAACAAATTGATTCTTGCCGCAAATAAACACAGACTAAAGGGAGAAATCAATTACTTTATAGTTGATAAAAATATCTATTGAAGGTTTTCATTTTTTCGTTTCTCATAGTATCAGGTGAGATTTGGAATCACAAATAGAAGTAGCTATAGTGCTTACAGTACACAGTTCTTAATTTATATTATACCAGCCTCTGCCCGCGGTTCCGCCGCAGCCAAAAGCTAGATTTTAGGTAATATCTCAGATTCCCGATATAGTAGCGGGATAAAATGTACCTACCAGTTTTTAAGTCTTATCAAGAGCTATCAAATAAAAGAAGTTTTATCAAAATCAGTTTAGTACTTTTTGCGTGATGCACGAACGAACAAACAGAAAAACAGATAAAAAATCTAGAAAAAATTGATTTGTGTTCACACACGCCTATGTAGCCTAATACAATATTTTTTTCTCAAATATCTTAAATGTACAGACACATCTCCGTTACAGTTTTATAATAGTATAGACTAGAAGAACTAATAGCGGCATAATCTGTGGAGTGAGTGAAAATAATAGTAGATTATAGTACTTTTTAAACTTTCGCGTTTTATACTCATTATAACACATTTAACGGGCCTCGTGGCGTAGTCGTTAGTGTAACCGACTTCCGTGCACGACGACCTCGTGCACGGAAGTTCGTTCAATGGGTAGTTCGTAGTTCGTTTAATGGGTTCGATTCCCACTCAGGACAAATATTTGTGTGATGAACGCAGATATTTGTACTGCGTCTGGGTGTTTTCTGTCTATTATATGTATGTATTTACAAAAAAAAATAATACATGTATTATATCCGTAATCTGGTACCCATAGCACAAGCGTTAAGCTTAGTTTGGGACCAGAGGACGTCGTGTGAAAATGTCCGTGAATATTTATTTATTTATTATTTAAACTATACTATTATTTTGACTAACTTCGACATTTCATCGCGATTTCGTCACGAGTAGGCCCCTTTGGGGATTACAGGCGTGATGCTATGTTTATGCATTTTTCACAGTGCTCAAGAATAAATTCGCTCCTATTCGGAAAATAATGTGCGAAAAAATGTGTCCCACGTATCCACTAAATAAGCCCGCCGTGTGCCGTCTCCGCCTGTATTCAATTTTGGAACTGTGTGGCATCACTTCATTGAAAGGATAAATACGCTCTTGACAATACACATAATCGCGAAACTATCACCGAAGTTGACCCCTTTTTTTACATTTCAACTCTTTGCATGTCATTTGTACGGTTTTCCGAGAGCTGGAACATTTTCTGTGCCTCAAGCTTGAAGGCTTAACATCAAAATGTACTTGAAACATAAAAAGAAGTACAATTTCTTTCATACTCAAAACATGCATATAGATTATGTATATATTGTCGTTAGGATATGTTATAGATGTAAGTGTTTTTTACGTTAAAGTATGACTTAATAGTATAGTACAATTGTAAGAATACATATATTATTATAAAAGATTTGATGTAAGAACATACGAAGTAAACTATGTAAGAGTTAAAATACGATGTAAAGTTACGAGTTTCTGTCTTTGGAGAAGCGGTTCATATTTCCAAGTCCAAATCCTGATCTAACTTATTTTACTGATTCTTCGTGAGGGACTGATGCCCAGCTGATGCCTGAAGTATGTTTCTGAAAAGAAACGTGTGTCACAGGTCACCAGGAACCCCACAATAGATTTTTACTTGTATTTTTTCATAATTTGTCGCTTACTTGAACGGAATATTTATCGTTTATAATTTACGTATAAAATACAATTTCCCCGGAAAGGAAGGGACGCAGGTTCGATTCCCGCTCGTACTAAAAATACTCTTTTTCCTTATTCACATATTATAATTTGTACTTTAAGAGTAGCTGAGCATGTTAAGTGCTAAAATATGGATCAAAAATGTTTGAAAAATCGCGCCATCAAATAGTATGAATTTTAATTGCAAAATTAAACTTACTACATTGGATGAATGCATGTAAATGCTTTGCCGATAGATGGCGTTGGTCGTTAAGACAAATGTGGTGAGGAAATTCGGTATTTCTAGAAATGGTACGGTAGCTCAATGGATTAGAGCACTTCCCCGGAAAGGAAGGGACGCAGGTTCGATTCCCGCTCGTACTAAAAATACTCTTTTTCCTTATTCACATATTATAATTTGTACTTTAAGAGTAGCTGAGCATGTTAAGTGCTAAAATATGGATCAAAAATACAATCAGACAGAGATCAAAGTAATAAGATAGTATAAAGTTGATTTATAATCTATATAACTAGCTTCCGACTAAGTCCGTGTGGAATTTAAAATTGGGTGAAACTATATAAATGCATACAATTTAATTGTCTGTTTGTGATGTCTAAATATCAAATTTTTACTAAATGCACATGAAAGTATATACATACAAAATACCATTTTTAATGTTTTTATCTGTCTGTTTGTTTCGGTCAATCTCTGGAATGGCCGGACCGATTTGAACGGGACTTTCACTGGCACAAAGCTGATGTAAATTTTATTTTGAAAAAATAAATAGCGTTCTGAAAAAAAGGAAATTACTATATCCTTGCGGACGAAGTCGCAGGTTGCAGTTAGTATTATACAATTACGTCACTCCATAGAGCACCGTAGCAGTTGTAGCGCATACTCGAAAATGATCTATATGCCAAAGCAAGTTAGAAACAAGCAAGCTTCTATCGTAACTATTATAAAGCTGTAACAGAGCTGCATCTGTGCATTTAAGTTATTTGAGAAACTAATGTCTGTATTAGATACAAGCGTGTCAACACAAAACTATTTTTTTTAGATTTTTTGTCTGTTTGTCGGTTTGTCTGTTTATTAGTTTGCGCATGACGCAAAAACTACTAAAATAATTTTGATGCAACTTTTTGATACCTTTTGATTTGACTTAAAAACTGGTTTAGTTTTTATCCCGCAACTATATCGGGAACCTGAGATATAACCTTTTTTTTGTTATCGCTGTGGAAATGCAGTGAAACTGACGGGGGGAGGGGTTATGTGGGGTTCGCCGGGCGCTCAAATTACGCCCGGAATACCCACTAATACCACAGCGGCCTCTTCCATGCCTATTAGTGGGACGGCGGAAGATCATCTTACGACATTCTACTCCGATGACTTGAGATATAACCTACAAACTAGCTTTTGGCTACGACGGTGCCGCCGGCAAAGGTTAGTTATAATATAAATTTATAGTCCCGAGCTAATAATAATAATATTAACTCTTTATTGTACACCAGAAAAAAGAAACAAGAAAATGTATGTAAGTATTAAATTGATTAAGTACAATTGGCGGTCCTATCGCACAAGGCAATCTCTTCCGGACAACCATTGGATGGAAACAAAAAAAAAATAGTTTTGGAAATAATATTATGGCGTACATAATATTATGATATATACTAATTAGGTTGTAATAAATACTTATACATATATATATATATATATATATATATATATATATGAAGCTAATGTCCTGAAAGCACTGTAAACCAAAAGACGCGGGTTTAATATCCGCTCGCAACTATCATATTATTCTATTTCACATATTCGCACTTTGTGCCCCAAACTTATTTGAATACATTAATGAGATAATTTCGAATATTGTTATTATATTTTATGTTCTATAAAACCTTTTTGAGTTTATATTCGTCCCCTTACAAAATTGAGGCCTTAAGGTCACACAACAAAAGACGGATACTTCACATTGATTCACCAAATTAATTTACAAGATCATAATAGAAAATGGAAGTTTAATTAAAACGAAATATACGTCGTAGCGGATTGATAAATATATCGATACAAATAAATAAAATTGGAGTGTCTGTTGGTAATGTGAAAATAACACTTTTTTTACCTAATGCATGTGCATGGCTACACAGTTCTCCAAAACACATTACTCTCCCAATATTGGGCACGGGTTTGAGATGGACTTAGCAAACCCTGGCTCAGTGCCGGTTGGCGGGCAACCCTTTGAGAAACTGTCTCAGGCGTGGTGACCCACGATGTCTTCCTTCACCGGAAAGTGATGTTTTTTGACAGTGAACTGGGGATCTTGATATCAATTGATATCAATGTCCTTGCAATGAATTTTCAACGAGGTTACATAGGACTATACCAAAAAGCAAGTTTTAAAAGATTTCCCCCAGTCTAATTTGTTCAAGTGAATCTCTGGTGATCTGAAATGACTGAGCCAACTCTGATGTGACTTTTACCGGCGTATAGGTAATATTATAAGGAGCAAATTAGATAGTTTTCATCTTAGAATAGGAATTAGGGTTCTGCCCAGAAAAGACAATAACGATCAACTAAAATAGCAAAGTTACATACGACGCGGACGGAACCGCGTGTAGCATCTAGTTTATTATATGATTCAACAATATTTTGAATGGTTTCAGAGATTATTATTTCGTAAATTCAAAATAATGTTGAGAATTGATAGCGAGTTTATTGTACGAGTGAAGAGAAATCTCTTTGCCATACTGCTTGTTGTGAAAATATCATATTTTCTCTTCTTCCTTATTTTCAGAGAAATCTTTTGCAAATGGTGTCATGGGTTTATGTAGTGATCTCTGGTGATGAGTGCTGTGGGGTTCGCAAATAGGATCATCCTTTCTTTTTATTAAGGCGGGAAATAATTTACGTTACTTTCACCCCGTGGTTCGGGACCACAAACAGGGTAGTGTGGGGCCCCTTACCCCCTTAATAAACCCGCCGTGTGTCGTGTCTCCGCCTGCATTGGTGCGCTACTGGAACACTTGAACATTACTTCAGTGGTAGGACCAGCCTTCCTCGGCTCAGGAAGTTATCATCTAGTATAAGCCTGTTTTGTTTTTACCACCATTGTCATATTTTAGAGGCAAATCATTTACCAGCAAATAAGTACATTTAACATTGATTTCTCTAGGTTACAACAACTTTTAACCTAAGCCCTTCACAATTTATGACCTTCGATTAGCAAATCGAAATCGTTCATCGTGATCCACCGTAGTGTACCGCAGTTAATTTAGTTTGAAAAAAGAAAGTGTTAAGTGAAAGCCAAGTAATAATGGGAAAATCAATCGCGTCTTATAACTTCGAAGAGATTGTCCAAAGTTATTAACGATAATTTGGTATGGTGTCAGCAGGTAGGTACCTTTCTGATGTGGAAAATTGTAGCTAGTTGAGGGTAATATTGATTAAACATGCCGTCCCGCATGCTGACTGTCATTATTTGTTTAAGTGCTACCTATCGCTTACATTTCACGTCACGATTGTTTAAGTATAATTTATACACGTTTTCTGGTAAAAACTACTAGAAAAGTGGATAAGAAATTCACTTTATGAATTTGACTGACAGCGATCTTAATAAAATTCGTTAACTTTTGTGAAAACAACGTAAATTTTCCTTCTTTTAAGCAATATTACTTAAAAATTGATGAAATTATTAAAAATATTTCATGCAAATCTCGATACTGGCGGTTATCGTTGAAATTAACTGTGTGTGTGTTAGTGTTTAAAGTGTTAAAAAAAGAAAACTTTAAATTAGGGAAATACTTACTTACTTACTTATAATCTTGCCATTTCCCTTGCGGGGTAGGCAGAGAGAACAGAGTGCCAAGAGGCTCTATTTTTGCATACATCTCTCGCTTCCTCAACATTCATAACCCTCTTCATACACGCTCGCCAGTTTCGGAGACTCCTGACTCCACCTTCCTTCAATACATGACCAATTTGGTCTAGGTAGGTAAGGTAGGTAGGTTTTAAGTAGTAATAAGGAAAATCATTCTATTATATTACGAGAAGAAATCACTCCACATAACGAGAAAGATCCTGTATCAATCAAAATTATAAACACGAAATAGTATTCTTTCACATACTCTATATCTGTACTGAAGAGTAATAAAACTAAAAGTATATCTATATTATATAGGTACTTCATATTGAAGATAAACAACTGCCTTCACATAAATAAAATAGTATTATCTGTTTATAACGTCAACATAGCAGTTTTACTTTTAGGAAAAGCGTGATACGTAGACATATTTTTTTCCAATAAGTTGCCTAAGTTACTCCTTATAACATCAGTTATCTAGCAGTGAAATTTTCCTCTGGATCTGTGCAACCGTTTCGGAGGTTAGCCGGAACAAACAGGCAGACAGACAAAACATATTGAAATGAAAATACAATAAAAGAGAAACCGCCTACCGGACCGCTATGCTATCGCAGACGCACGATTTCCACATCCCATTTGTTTAAGGTCTAATGAAAAAAACATGTATATGAATTTGTCATAATGGACGCTAAACAAATCTCGTTGAAATCTATATCTGGTTACAAGTACAGTAAATGGTCGTTCATTACAAGATGAAATTCCATTCTTCGCAATTTCACTTAGATATAAGATTTTGTAGTTTGAAAAAGTTGGAAGTACATTATACAAACAATTGACAGAAGTTTTAAATTAAAACTATTCTGCACTAGCAAATTAAGAAATCTTGTTGCCTCGGTGGTGCAGCGGTAGTGTGTGCGACTGCTGATCATAAAGTTTTGGGTTCGATCCGTGGGTCGAGCAATGTTATTGAGCTTTTTCGTAAAAATAAAAATTCGCAGTAGCAGCCCAGAGTTTGGAAATGTGCCTGGTAGACGGCAATAGGCTCGTCCCCTATTACGAGAGACTTAAACATAGCTGGCGAACCGTGAGTGTGTAATACATCTCTGCCTACCACTTCGGGGATACAGACGTGATACTATGTTATGTGTTGAGTTGTATTTCACAAATGCATTTAAATAACAAACTATATCCAGTCTTGGAATAACTATTTGTCGATAGTATAAAAGTGTATTTTCTTGCCTCTGCAAAGCATTATCTAAATGGCATTTTTCGTCGTTCTGATTTCTATTAAGTACAGAATTTAATTTTGGACGAATATCCGGCAGTTTGATTTTGTCTTGTTTATTGGAAAATACTACACGGGTCACCCTAAAGGGTGACGTCATCATCAGCAACCGTCGGGAGAATTTCAATCAGCTTGCTTTAATATTATCAAATCAATAATTCCAAATTAAGTACAAGTCCTTACGCCGTGTGTAAAGTTCAAAATCTATCAGAAAACTACAACGTTCACATAGTAGTTTTACTAAAAGATAGAATCTGCTAAATTTTCATGATTCAATAAATTGTGTTTATTGAATGTGAAAAACACTTAATTCATAAAAGGTTTATTTATAACTAGACATAGCCTCCCACTCCGCCGAAAACAAAAGCTAGTTTTTAATGTTATTTCTCAAGGAATTTTCGGGTTATATATCAGGTTTCCGGTATGAAACTTACATCAGTTTTTAAGTCTAATTAAGAGCTATCAAACATAAAAGTTTCTATAAAATACTTTTAAACTTTTAGCTTGATGCGCAAATGAACAAACAGACAAAAAACTTGTTTTGTGTTCAGAATGCCTAAAAAGCCTAATAATACAGTCATTATTTCCCAAATATCTTAAATGTACAGACACAGCCCTGTACAGCTATATAATAGTTAGGATTTGTGTTACTGTATGTTTATAAAAAATAGAAATTAAAACAAAGTTAACTTTCTGTTTTATCTCGTTGATGCCACGGCACAGAGTAATTGAATTGCGTCTATGCGACCCTACCACAGACAATAAGAGCTCCTGCTGTAAATTTAATCTATGTCCTGTAACCTCTTTAATGTCATTCGCGAAAGGCAAGACGTGTCCAATAAAGAGGGTCCGTGGTTGTTTTGTTCTATGAATGAATTAATGAAAGTTTAATGATATGTAATTTTATAATAGTAGCTTAGTTATCATATTTCCAGTAACTATAGTATCATAAAAGTGTTCCTATATGAAGGAGTGGGGATCCATGGGCAAAGCTGAACGAACATCCCTATCGGCGAGGTGGCCACTGTCAAATTGTAGTTGCTTTGCTTGCCTGAGAATTGCTTGCTATTGTTGATCAGCGATATTAATAAAATATATAGTACTTGGAAGATTAAAGAATTGAAAGACGAGATGCTGTGTAGCGACAATTTTTTTGTGCCTTTGCCACATTTTTTAACGTTGTATCTTTGGGAAATAAATTTACACCGAGGTTATTTTGTTTTGGTTCAAAACATCTCTGTGTCAAGAAAATTTTAATTTATCAAATTACAGGTTACAAATTGTATTGAAATGTCAGTTTTCAATGGCTATGTCGATAATAAGTCATCTGTCGTGAAATGATGGCAGTAAAATCGCCATTATATTAAATTATGTATTAAAAGTAAAATTTACCACCCCATTCATTACCAACATTGTCATAAAAGGTTTTTACGAAAAATAGCACCGGTAATAGATGGAAAAAAAAATTAAAGTAATTGTTATATGTATTACACATAGCTTATTATATTCCCGCCTCTACTAAAAATCACTTTTTCTTTATTCACAAATAATTTGTACTTTAAAAAGTAGCGGAGCATGTCAATTGCTAAAAGAAAATGTTTAAAAAAATCGCGCCATCAAATAGTATGAATTTTAATTGCAAAATTAAACTTACTATATTGGATGCATGTAATGCTTGCCGGTAGATGGCGTTAGTCGTAAGACAAATGTGATTAAGAATTTGGGATGATCAAAAGGTCAGTAGGGTAGCTCAGTAGCTTAGAGCACTTCCCCGGATTGGAAAAGATGCGTGGTTCGTTTCCCGCCCCAACTAAAAATCTCTTTTTCTTTATTCACAAATAATTTGTACTTTAAAAAGTAGCGGAGCATGTCAAATGCTAAAAAAAATAGATCTAAAATGACAGCTTATTATATGTTATTGATTCATATGTTAGTATTAGCTTTTACCCGCAGCTTCGTGCATTGGTGACATTGGTGTGTTGATTTCATATAATTCTATTAATTCAATTACTTACGCCATAAAGCTCCTATTTTTTTACGATTTTTGAATTGAAAACTTCTATAGGAAGGATTACGAGTAGATAGGGAGTAAATCCATGTAAGTAGTCATCGACATGGTCACGTGACATGTTATCGATAACACTATATCTGTTCGTATTAGTATAACTTATTGCGCTGGGCCAGCTACAGAGCTGTGAATGAAGAAATGAAAAGAAATGAATAATTTTTTTTTTAAATGATTGAATGAGTAATTTTGATTTACAAGTTTTAAGTTAAGATCAAACCATTAATTTGGATATCCAAAAATAGCAACTGTTAGTTTATAATTTAAGTTTTCACTTCTGTCGGCAGTCCTCATGACTTTTTTCTAAACCCTACAACAATCATCATCTACTTCAGCTAATTTATATAAAACCTTTATGAATTATTCATTGTTCCTCCAAAAATGGTTGAAACTGCGCGGCACGGCGGACAGTAAGGAAGATGAGGCTAGCTTCCTACCTCGTACATCCTTACTTATCTTTAATATTATATACGTGAAAATAAGTTCGCTTTGTTACCCTTTCACACCGTAACTACTGAACCAATTGTGATACATTTTTACATAATATACTTATGTAAAAATGTATCAAATCAGAAGCCCAAAAAAGGCCACAGGCAAATTTTTTATCGGAAAAAACAAATTGTTCCTGTGCGATAGCTATTTTGGTATAGAGATAATTATTATACCATAGACCAGTGTTTTTCAATCTGTAGGTCGCGACCCTTTAAGGTCTTTGTCGGGAAGCTTTACTCAGGGGGTCGCCAAGCCTTACTCAGGCGGTCGCTAACAAAAGGATAAAGACAATGTTCTACACTACAATAAAAACACAATTCCCGTAAGAAGGATGGAAGGTCTTAGTAATGAATATCATCGTACCAAAACAGAGAATCATAAACGCAGTGTTGTAAATCACAATTTTTTTGTCTATCTATGGCCTAAGGGGTCGCCAGAATTTTTCAACCTGTAAAGGGGTCGCGTATTAGAAAAGATTGAAAAACACTGCCATACACTATTTATATTATATTGACACAATTCTAAATCACACACGGATGATGTCGCGGGATTATATAGCAAGATCCTTCATGAAACAATGTAAATTTATATTGTTCACTTTGTTCCGTGTTGATAAGGGCTTGCACTGGTAAATTTTTAGGTTCAATGACCGAAAGTAAAGTTCAATGAACTCTAAATACATGGGGTTAAGCTGCAGTTATCGGAGGTCACAGAACTTATTTCATTTGGAATTTGATGATAATTTGAAATTGTTGTTCATATTATTATAGATTTTAAACTAGGATTTACAAATGGTGTAGTGCTCATTTTTAATCTAAGCCCGGTGGTTATTACTCTCACATTTTGTCAATATCTAAACAACATGTTACTTGAGAAACATTTAAACTTCGAAGCTTTTTTCTGATATAATCAAATTTAATAAGATTTTTTTCTCACTCCTCTTTTGAATGTGTTTGCAGGCAGGCCTGTTTCTAAACTTGAAACAGTAAGGGTCTGTTTCACAATCTCTGAGTAATGTTCTGATTAGGCTACTTATAACTTAATTAACAAGTAAACACCTCTCGTACGTTTCACAATCACCAAGTAGATCATCACGTAAAATGTCCAGTAACTTATAGGTCAAATGAAGTATAAGCACGTTTACTTGACGATGAATTAGCACGTTTACTTGATGATTTAACAAATTTTGACAGTTGTCTCAAGCTCGCAGCGCTATCTATTCTAGTCAACATCACTCACATTATAGCAGCTATTCACATTTTAGTTTAAAATTACCTGTTATTTAAATTTAAACTTAATGTATATTTTTGACGAGTTTTTTGATTAAGTGACGGGACTACGTAGGGTTCCAGTGATCCGAAATCGAGCAAGTTATATGGAAGTTTTAGACGACTTCAGAGCACGGTTTTGATTCAATAAAGAAGCAGTAAATTATGTTTATTCTCGTATAGAAAACAAAATTAATACCACTACAAAAAGGTAAGGGGATCTATATTATATTTTGAGCAAAAATATCTGATGTTTTTCCAACCAGGTTATGCCCGTAATTATCATATATTGTAAGTAATTATCTATCTACTACTATACACTGTTTGATATTCATTTATGTAGCTTTGTTTCAGAAATCATGCTATTATACCTATGAATTGTATTTTATTGACTTTAAGATATTATGCATCAGGAAGTTTCCTTGTAGGTTACATTACTGGAGTTAGTAAAACATCAGCAAATCACATTATAAATTCTGGGTTACATTACTGGAGTTAGTAAAACATCAGCAAATCACATTATAAATTCTGTGTCATATACAGTTGCACAACTGCGGGGAGAGTTTATCAAATTTTCTTATATAATTCATATCCAGCAGGAATTTTACGATATAGCAAAATTCCCAAGACTGACTGGGTATCAGTAAATATATAACGTTTTAATAGGTAACATACCCACTGTGCGCCCTCACCCGCCCATACTCGGTGGACAACTAGTACCCCATAAATTAATTTCAGTGGTCCGCGCAGCGGCTAGCCTCGTCGGGTTCCCTCTGTGAGTAATATCCCCGCGCAAAAGATACCACACAAACAGCATTTGATTAGGATATGGTAGGTACTAAACTGTGAACCAACTTTCATCACAGACGACACCAAATGATCTCCTGTATCAATGTTATTTTCAATAATACTGTAGGTAACATTGTTTTAGGTAGTGATAATGCTGAAAACTTAGAAATCGTAAATCACATTTTTCTTTTAATGTCCAGAAAATTGTGTCAGCAAAATTGAAAATAATGGACATTGTAGCTAGATGGCCAGGAGCAACACATGCCCAAACAATATTTAATAATTTATTTATAAAACAGAGGTTAATCAATAAAGAATTTGGCAGCTGTGTATTAATTGGTGATAAAGGATATGAAAATACTACATATCTTCTTACACCACTTCAAACCCCTATAACATGTTTGTTAACAGCTGAACAATTATATAACGAGTCCCAGATAAGAAGCAGAAATGTAGCACAGAGAGCATATATGGTGTTTGGAAAAATCGATTCCCTATATTGTCTAGGAAAATACTGCTTCACGTATCACATGTTCAAGCTGTTATAGTGGCCTGTACACAATATTTCTATTGAATTCAAAGATGAACCATTTGAAGATGGATACTCTGAACACGAGGATCATGACATTGTTTTAGCAGATGGGGTCCAGGACAATTCTGTCCGTAATGTTATTGTCCATAATTATTTTGCTTCATTATTAAGATAGAATGTAAATTAAATAAATTTATATTGTTTTAATTTATTTTTCTAGCTTCTTCAACAAAATTATTTTTTCTAAAGCCCACATTTCTCTTTTGTGTGCCCTTTCTTCTTCTTCAATATCTCGTCGTTTTATCCTTTCTTGTTCTTCAACCAGCCACTGTTTCCTTATATTTTCAAATTCTTCATTTAATTTTTTTTTCTGGCGATCTGCTAAGTCTAGCTTAGATTCAGCCACCATTTCAAAAGGCCTTTTAGGTTTTGACTTTGCTGAAACTACATAAATAACTTATTTTTTATAACTATTATTTTAATTCATTTTAACTTTTGAATAAGAAAAGAATAATTAATGCATAAAATAAGTTCATATTCTTTTTTATTGCTAATGATGGCAGACGAGCCACGGCCCACCTGATGGTAGGTGGTAATTGTCGCTCATGGACTCAACTATACCAAGAGTATTGACAAGCTGCTGCTCACCATTTTATTTCTCAGATATGAAATGAAAGAATAAACGGCTATCTTCTGCTACAGCCAAAACACACTGACATTCATGACCGGTTACACAGAAGGTACTCTCACTCGATACCCAGCCCTACTACCAGTAATGCAATGGATGATAATAGCTTACTTCCGTTAGTCGCCTTGTACGACATGTACCGCGGGAATGGATTGGGGGTGGCACTTGTATTCTTAGTCCGTCACCACACGGACAAAGATGGACAAGGACAAGGATCATATTAAAGAAAGTGTCTTTGAAAATTGTATCATTAAAATACTCGCACAACGCAGGATGTTTTCTTGAGCGCAAAGTAGTTGGCTTCCATTGTGACCTGTCTACAACTTCATCATCCTCAACAACATCATTAATCATTTTAGGGGTTTATTGATTAAGGGCCAGTGTTTCCCCGCATTCCTCATTTGAGTTGTCTTTATTAGGTACATGGCAATTTTTCCTTATTATTAATGCAAGATTACTTTGAATGAGCGATAGGACTTTCTATGACAATATGTGAGCTGTGAGGTATTGGGTCTGGCTGTGTATAAACTGCAATAAAAATACAATTAACATAATTTAAATATGAACTGGTTATCGCTAGTAATTTAGTGTGAAAAGAGATTTTTACTTGCTGTCGCTACTTGATCAGAGTCTAAAATGCTATCCATTCCATCCACTGACAGTAAAATCATATCTTTAACTTTCTCATCACTCGGTGTTAATATTGGAGCTGCACTAGTACCATCTCCAGTTTTGTAAGTGTCTTCGCGAATATTTGTAGACTTTTTTCTGATTTTCCTCTTCATCCTTTCATACTTTATTTTTAGGTTTTTTGCACTTCGGTATCTAACACCGCTTGCGTTGTTAAAGAACAGTGCTATAGCTTTCCAGCAATTTTCTATTTGTGTCCACATTATAGCGTCATTTTTTTATATTTTATTATTATTTTTTAATAGTCATTTACTAATTTGACTAACAAATCCGTTTCCTCGCTCATGAAATGAACGCTCCTTTCACGTTTATTACGGGACATATTGTTTGACATGTAATTACACAGTCTTGATTCTAATACAGTCTGTATTAAGCCAAGTTTTATCAAAAACACCAGTAGAATCAATAATACCACGCAACAAACTGAAAAATGAAACAACCATAGAACAGATTACAAACCTCAATGTGACGTTTGATTGTGTCTCATTACACCTATTGCAAATTTACGATAGTAAAACATAAAATATCATGAGTGATTCTTCGTTTATAGTACTTTTAAAGGTAAAGATTGCTTTATCAATTAAAATAGCTGTAAAAAAAGTATTTCTCATACAGACGTATGAAATGAAATGCAAAAATGAGACGTTGCCAGATGTCTGCTGATGAACTATTGAGTAGTTACTTATCAAGTAGAAATGTGAGATGGATAGTTTGTGAAATGAAACACGACTTACTGGAAGGATTTAATTGTTGAGTACATTACTTGACGAGTAACTACTGATGACTTTACTTTTAGATTGTGAAACAGACCCTAAGTATATCAGTTTTCCTTGCGGATTTACTTATAATCAGATTGACAGCGGTTCGTCTGCCCTCAATAAAGTCTCTATCAAATTGAGCTAATACTATACTGACTGTTATTTTAAAACCTTCACTATCACACATAGGTCCATCAAATCAAATATAAATCTACATATAAAGTGTGCTACCATGCAAATGTCCCTGCAATCTGAAGCAGATTTTTTTATGTGACGTCATCGAGTTTTATGCCTTATATTTGATTGAACTCAGTAAGTTAAGAGCGTTTGTGTGATTGTGTTTAACTTTATGTCCTGAAAGATTATCATTATTACGTCCTAATTAGGGACCAGGTTATTGTTTAAAAGATTTAAATAAATATTAGTTAAGTACTAAATTCTGTTCGGGTTTACATCGACGTGAAATGTAGAAATGGGTCTTTTCTTTATACATTTATACTATATAGCTATCAACAGGGGAATCGTCTATTTTTCGGCATAAATTCGATTAACGATCGGTTTTGTAGTTGCGAAAAAACATAGTCACTCGCATCCTTACTAATAGGTACCTACTATAAATGAGAAGGTAAGCTTTTTATTAATTTGTTTGCTTGTTACGTTTTTACGCCGGAACTACTAAGCAAATCATCATGAAATTTTGCATACATATAGTCTGAAGCCCCGAAAAGGATATTTATATTTTTTATAATAGAAAAATGGATGGTTTCTATCCTATAGCTATTTTTACATGGATATAATTAATATATCGTAGACTAGACGATGAAATTGCGGGCAGAAAAGAGCTTATAATATTATTATGAGTATAAAAATAAATAAAAAAGGATATCTGCCTACCCTTTCGGGGAATACAGGCGTGATAATGTTTTTTTTTTAAGAGAATGTCGAAGGTTGGGGGAAAAATGTGAAAATTTTGTCCGTGTGGTAACGGACTAAGAATACAAGTGTCACCACGCCATCCTTTCCTGTGGGTTTCATATAAGGCGACTAAGGGAAGTAAGCAATTATCACCTATTGCATTACTGGTGGTAGGACTGTGTACTAAGTGGGAGTACTCACTTGCTATTGGGCCCGAACGGGTCGATACCACCGTCTTCTGTGTGACCGGTCATGAAGCACGTCAAAGTGTTTTGGCTGTAGCAGAAGATAGCCGTTTATTCTTTCATTTCATATCTGACAAATGAGTGACGGTTACCACTTACCATCAGGGTCACCTGATGGTAAGTGGTAACCTTAACAAAAGCAATAAAAAAATTAAGACCAGTTTCAATGACGTCCTTGTGAAAGAAAGAATAAAAAAAATTTAGATGAAAAAATCTCGAAAAAATGCCCGTCTAGTGTAGCGTAGCACGTGGCTTTCTCTCCTATACTGGAGAAGACTTATGTTCAACAATGGGTCCTTCATAATGAAGTGTTAAATATTGTTGTTAAATCCAACAGGTGGCGCCAAGGAGTATTCTTCATCACATGAAGAAGATCACAGCGAAGAAGGGAAGAAGGCATACGAAGTGAGTACTTATATTTCGTTGCAAAACATTACAGTTAATCAGCATTTTATTCTAAACTAGTAGATACTATGGCTCCGCCTACGTAAAATTCATGTACTCAATGGTTAATAGTATCCTATTGATATGGCAGGCTTTATTTTTGTAGAAATTGGATATAAAATGCAAACAATATTTTTTGATTTCGACCGATAGTTCCTGAGATTAGTGCGTATAAATAAACTCGAGAACCGTTAACCCAATTGATATGAAACTGCAAACATAAAGGGCGACATGACCACTCCGACGAACATAGTTACGTTTGTGCCAGATAGGTGGCGCTGGTGGCAGTGATTTTTATCTTTTGAACCATAGGTCGAATTCATATGAAATTTTGTACGTATTAAAAATGGTAGATAATTTTAGGTGAAGGGAAGCGCACCGGCAACCAACTAGTTTACTATATTAGTACAAGCGGTAAGCTATATTTCTGATGTAACCGAGGCGAAAGCAATTTTAACTTTATTTTATGAGACACAGTGCTAGTTTTCCTTCTGCCATCATCCAAATTTAAATGCTTTATTAATTCAGAATTTGGTGACTTTTGCACCAGTCACAAAAAGTCATCAGAATCCTTTCAAGAAGTTTTTGAAGTCAAATCCTTGGTACTATCTTTATGTCGACGTAAGTTACGTGTTATGTGAACGTTTTAACATACTTGTAATTACTTACGCTTTATAGCTTAAAAAAAAACAGCTGTAACTTATCACAAATTGTACTAAGGGATCGTTCATTAATTACGTGAGGCTAGAAAGGGGGGAAGGGGACCAAATCACGAATTATTACGAGAAGGGAGGGGTTTTTAGTGAAATATCATGTGTATTTATTTTGTGGTTGAACGCGCGATTTCTAAACAACCGAAACGCAGCGTGTGAGCTTGAATTAGATTATCCATCCATCCATCAGACTTTTAACGTCCACTGCTGGACATAGGCCTCCCCAAGAATGGGGGATAGTACCTAATCGCCACGCTTGGCAGGCGGGTTGGCGATCGCAGTGGATGTTGTTAATACTCGAAGGAGTGCTGCTGCCCACTCCCGCGGTATTCCCTCAGTCAGCTCTTAAGACTCCCATGGGTGGAGAGGGGTAGGACAATTCTAAAGCCGGCTCCACATGGCACGAATTAGATTATACTTACCTGTATTTAAAGATAATATTCTGAAATTTTAAAGATACTTTGTACAAAAAATACACGTGATTTTGGATAGGGTAGGGAGGGTTTTTAGCCTTAAACCTCACTACGTATCACCAGGGGGAGGTAGGGGTTAGAAAAATTCTAAAAAATATCACGTGATTAAAGGACTATCCCTAATATGCAATAAAATTATTCTAGCTATAAACTAATATTTGTCATTATAATATCACATTTCTCACTTATAATAAAACCGTTACTAAAATTTATGTTAATATACTAAATTTGATAAAAAATTATAATAACATAAACTTGTTCTAACATCGAGTCACTCATTTTGTTTTAAACTTAGAAAACTGTTCTCATAGTGTTTACCTATAACGTTTATATAACGCAAAAACTAGCTATTTTTTAATTACTATTATGATTAACTAGCTTTGCTTGCGGCTCCGCCGCAACCAAAAGCTGTTTTTAAGTTGTATCTCAGGTTCCCGATATAGTAGCGGGATAAAATGTATACCAGTTCTTAAGTCTAATCTAGAGCTCTTAAATAAAAAAAGTTGCATCAAAATCTGTTCTGTAGTTTTTGCGTGATGCGCGAACAAACAAACAGACAAACAGATAAACAGACAAACAGACAAAAAATCTAAAAAAAAATGTTTTCTGTTACAGTTTTATAATAGTATAGATATAATAGATTAAACGATACTACTTATCGAGAACCTGAAATATAACCTTAAAACTAGATATTGGCTGCGGCGAAGCCGCGGGCAAAGGCTAATTATTACCTAAAACGGTTAGCCAATAATTATGAACGGAGTTGCCGGAAACAGTATTTAATATAAATTAAAAAAAAAAAAATTCAAATGACGTGTTCAAAATTTTTGTGGGACCACTTTAGACGTATACGAGTATGTCCTATCCATTAACAAAAGAATTATCAAAATTGGTCTACTCTGTAAAAAGTTATGCGTGGGCTAACATAAAAAATATACGTGTTGAATTGAGAACCTCCTCCATTTTTTTCGTCGGCTAAAAATATCTATCAACAAAATAACAATTATTAATTACGTGCACGTAAAATTTTTCCCGTTTGAAAATATGCTTTAAAAATATGAGGTGCGGAAAATAATTAAAATAAAGAACAATATATTTGAGAATGTGGAAAAAAATACCACTAAGCCATCGCACTGAGCGACGGCCATTTCCAGTCTCCACATCACATTTGCCATTACGACCGTGTTAAAATACAGATAAAAATGTTTAAAATAAAGAGACAGAAATCCCCATCAAATAATCAGCCGATCACAGTCCACTGAACACAGAACTATGAGTTTACACCGCAACCTTCGGTTCTTCTTGTGCTGCATCCAGCCTAATCCCACTGCCAGCTGAGCCAAGCCACCCTAGCCATGTGGTATAAACGCTAGTAGAATAGAATAGAATATAATAATCAATGTATGAGTATGACATAAGGCTACGACAACGTAAGCGTAACCGACTGTCAATCCTATACATTGATTATTCTATTCTACAACGTTTATGTAACTTGGCTAGGGGGGTTGTTCAAACCACTGAAGGAATGTAGTATGGTTCCGGTGGCCCGCCAATAAAGGTGGAGAGACGGCACACGGTGGGTTTCTTTAGTGGGTGAGGGACACTACCCTGTTCGTTGGCCCGAACGACGGGGTGTGCGGTTGGAAACATTTCCCCCGCCTTAACAAAAAGGGGGGGGGGGGGGAGTTGGTCAGACCATTTAGTGTTCGGACGCCTTACTCTACGTTTACTCGTTCCCGGTATCCACTCTACAATCCTATTACTGCAGCAACCCTCAATTCTCCTCTAGACATGGACAGCCTGTACAGCAATTCTCTATCAGAAACACTACTTGTGAAGTCCTTCAGAGCAACCCCAATCATAACTTAAGGGCAGTAAATATGTACCATATTATTCTATGGGTAGAACCTTGCTTATCCCAGCATGAATGGGCCAGCTCGATCGGGGAAGTACCACCCTCTCACTGATCTGCGTGAAACAATGGTAGGTACTCCTACCGTTGTGTTTCGTATGGTGAGTGAGAGTATCGGAGGCCTAAATCCCACCCTCCATCAGCTTTTCAATGTCCACTGTTGGACATAGGCCTCCCCAAGAGAACGCCACAACGAGCGGTCCCGTCATGTTTTTTGCTATACCAGTTCTTAATATTATTTGCATTTAAAATCCAAAGTGCCAATGACTAAGGAGGTGCCAGCAATACAATAGTAAACAATAGTAATAATTACAATAGTTTACCCCATAATCAATAAAGACTAAATTTTAAGTTAAGGGTGTGTGTCGGAACCACCGAAGGAATGTAACATAGTACCAGTGGCCCGCCACTAAAGGCGGAGAGATAGCACACGGCGGGCTTCTTTAGTGGGTGAAGGCCCCACACTACCCTGTTCGTTGCCCCGAACTACGGGGTGTGCGGTTAGGAACAGTTTTTCCTAACTTAACAAAAAAAAGGATGTGTGTTGGAAACGCGCTATCACATCAATGACGCAGCAGTTTTATCAAACAACTATATTTCGAATCGTTATTTAGGATAAACATCATTTCATAAATAGATCAACAAATTATTATGAAATTACTAAATCCTATGACGAATAATTCATCAACAATACTTATTGTTATCAATTTGTTTGGAGTTATCAATTTGTATTGAACCTACGCATTGTTCTATTAGGCTTGTTGTTAAAACTTACTAAAATATTATTTTAAAAACAATTTACATTCGGTGAGAATAGTGTTCGAAGTTATTGTCTAATACCTATACTAGATATATGTGATAAAAGAGAGACCTGGGATTCTAAATGATGATTACTCCCATGTGCTAGAGAGAAAAACGAATCAATCGGTTTATTACTGCGTAGTCAACTATTAAAAACATTGACACTAAATTAATTGTGAAATGTGGAGAAAGAGAACTTTTTCGTGCAAGCAGGAATCAAACCTACATCCCTTCTAATCCGGGGAAGTACTCTAACCGCTAAGCCATCGCACTGACCAACGGCCATTCCCAATCTCCACATCACATTTGTCTTTACGACCCATGATAATATTCTGTTAGTACCGGCAGCAGGTTGCTGGACTTAGGTCCTTGCGCAATGGTAACTAGTATTATATTTGGGTGATATGGTCGATCTATCAGATCAGCGTGCTTCAAGGCACTTGAAGGCGACTTAGGCTAGTTTTAAAAACTGCTCCGTAAACGGCGGAAATGCGGTTGCATTATCGAGTTCCTTAAATCCATTTGCCTGTGACAGGGAGGACATATAAATGCTTTACCACAGCCTTAACACGCAATGGGAATCCGCAATCGATGCTATCCCTAGGAACAATAGACTTGAGTCTACGTATATACTGTTTGCAAATAAGACCATTGTAAAGTTGCCCTTACTATTATAGAATGGATATTTTAGGAGGAGAGCCCACCACTCACCCACGGATTGTCAATCCCGGTTATCTTTGGACAGAATAACCTAATATTACCAATCCGCACTCTCGCAGATAGAGGAGAATGTGATAATAGCAAAGTAGCATGCACGATAATGACAAAAAACTCACCAACGCGACACAACCATGCGATACGGTAGAACTCTCAGAACCACAATATTGCGCAAAAATCCGAACATAAATTCGACATGTGTTTCGCCTCTAAACGAGGCATTTTTAAGAACGCTCGGCAACAAATGAGCCCAAAGTTAACCTTGTTTTTTGGTACACACCTCGTCGTTCTGGGCATCTAACAGGGTAGTGTGGGTCTAAATAAATAATCTCGCTATGTGCCGTCTCTCCACCTGTAATGACAGATCACTGGAACTGTGTGACATTACTTCAGTGGTATTGTGAAGTTACTCGTCTATAAAAATAATAGTAAAGTTCACGAAAAGAAAAATTATGAAAAAAAAATTCTCATACAATTTTTGATGATTTACCTTTTTGATGAAAATACTGAATGTAATACAGCTAGTTAGTTAAAACATATTTATTGATTCTGAGGTACTATGAAGTTCCCCGGGACAGCTAGTTTCATATAAATTAATTTGTTTAAGCGTGATTCACGGACGGATCTTCAAAAATTTCATAAAAATATCTTCTAGTGGCCTTGCTTATCCCAGCACGAATATCCCGGCTAGATCAGGAAAGTACCACCCTCTCACATAAGATCAGCGTGCAACAACGGTACCTTTTTTTTGATAAGGCGGGGAAAAATGTATCTAACCGCATACCCCGTCGCTCGGGGCAACGAACAGGGTAGTGCGGGACCTTCACCCACTAAATAAACCCGCCGCGTGCCATCTCTCCACCTGTGTTGGCGGGCCATTGGAACCATATTACATTACTTCAGTGGTTGTAACAACGGTACCTACCGTTGTGTTTCGTATGATGAGTGAGAGCGCCGGAGGCCCAAACCTCCCTCCCTATCCTCTACTTATTAGTCTTCCTATCTACCTCCTATCCCTTTCCTTGGAGATGGCGACGCGCGAGTGATGCCTCTGGTGTTGTCAACGTCTATAGGCTACGGTAGTAACCGCTTACCATCAGGTGGGCATAAAGATAGTAGTAGTAGTAGATAGTAGTATAGGTAGTATAAAGAAAAAAAATATCATACTGGGACAAGCAAGGCTTTACGACTAGTCTAAAAAACAATTGCGGCACATCTGTATTTTTCCTAAAGAAAATCTTACGTCAATGTTGTTCAACTCAATTACTTCACGGAAATAATTACGCATTTCTATAACTTCTCCAATTTATTAATTTGTAGTGGATTCAAAATATAATATTAAATAAATGGTTGTGGATTCAAAATATAATATTAAATTCCCTTCATCATACCTGATATTTTCGTTAACAGTGGCATTTAATTTAAATTGCCCATAGGATTATGTTACAAGTTAAATTGTTAACATTTCAAAAGCATGAAAGATTAAATATACTCTCCACATGAAAGGTTTGCCTAAACAATCCATCGCGGATTGTTAGGGATTCAGAATAAATGAAAGGCACGTACAGGACATCTGCCTGTAATAATTACAGAGAAAAACATCCTGTATTAACTTGTTCATCTAATTTAAAGTCTGACGTATTTTTTATATTTTGTATGGTGTGTCAAATGCAAGAATTTGTTATTTTTTTTTATTGCATGTTGTGGTAGACGAGCCACGGTCCATCTGATGGTAAATGGTAACCGTCGCCCATGGACTCGACTATACTGAGAGTATTGTCAAGCGGCTGCTCACCAATTCATTTCACAGATGAAATGAAATATAAACGGCTATCACCTGCTACAACCAAAACGCAACGATGTGCTTTATGGCCGGTCACACGGGAGATGGTGGTACCAACCCGCTCGGGCCGGATACCAAGTGAGTACTCCCAATTGCCCTACCACCAGTCATGCAATGGATGATAATTGCTTACTTCCCTTAGTCGCCTCATTCGACACCCGTGGGAAAGGATGGGATGGTGACACTTGTATTCTTAATCCGTCACCACACGGATTAAATATATTGTTTTTATAAATAAAACAAAGATAAAACTATTTGTGAAATTTGGAAAAAGAGAACTTTAGTGCGAGCGGGTTATAATTTGTTCTTTAAAGAAACTGAGCATGTCAAGTGCTAAAATACAGATAGAAAATGTTTAAAACTAAGATAATAATTAACGACATTATGTAACTTACGTGTAATAAATACGCTTAAGATCAAGAGGTTGAAAAACTGAACTTCGACATGACAATGTACGACTTTATGCAGAGTTAAGAATAATTTTGTTGAAATAATATTTCAAACTACCGCGGCTACACCGCTGGCAAAAGCTAGTTTTTTAGTTATACCTCTGGTTCAAATTACTATAGTAGCGAAATAATATGTAGACCAGTTTTTAAATCTAATCAAATACCCTACATTAAACAGTTGCTATCGAATCAGTTGCATCAAAATTCGTTCAGTAGTTTTCGTCTGACGTGCGAGCAAATAAACAGAAAAAATGCTAAAAAAATCTTATACTTGGCGTCTTCACGCCTAATAACCTAATGCAGTATTTTACTTTTGTATTTTTTTTTATAAATATCTTAAATGCACAGACACAAATCTTTTACAGCTTTATAATAGTTAGGGCAGAGAGAAAATACGATGACTGTTCCAAAATAATAGTACCACCATCCCCTTTCCTACTATGTGTGTCGCAATAGGCGTTTAAGGAAAATAGAAATACTTTTGAGCAAAAATTTATTCGAAGATCTCCGGCCAATTTTAGACTTGTTACTTTTACTGGTATTGTACTGGTATATGTAAATTTCGAATTACGTAATGCAATTGTTAAAAATATATTGAAAGTTTATATAATGTTATTGTGTGGTTTAGACAGATTGGTACCACACAATAATATTAAATAAACTTTCACAGACGGTGGTATTACATACATTAATGTTTTTTTTTATCAACAAAATGATATAACAGTATTTTAAATTGACTTTATATTGCACAGATGGCGAAGTAATTTTGATACAGATTCCACGAACGGTTCAATTCCCTCACAGTTTTGAGTGGATGTTCTGAATGTCAGTGTACTTTGTCCGTGTGATAACGGACTAAGAATACAAGTGTCACCACCCCATTCTTTCCCACGAGTGTCGTATGAGGCGACTAAGGGAAGTAAGCAATTATCATCCATTGCACGACTGGTGGTAGGGCTGGGTACAAAGTGTGAGTACTCACTTGGTATCTGGCCCGAGCGGGTTTGTACCACCATCTCTCGTGAAACCGGCCATGAAGCACATCGTTGCGTTTTGGCTGTAGCAGGAGATAGCCATTTATATTTCATTTCATATCTGTAAAATGAATTGGTGAGCAGCGGCTTTACAATACTCTCGGTTAGTTGAGTCCATGAGCGACGGTTACCATTTACCATCAGGTGGGCTGTGGCTCGTCTGCCACCAAAGGCAATAAAAAAAGAATTGTAGCATAAATTTGTAGAGGTTTCAGTCCAGCAGCAGACTGCGATCAGCTAATTGATAGATTTACCAAATAATTAAATATACGGCGTAGTTGTTTTAGCCGTAATTTCACGAACCGAGTATTGTAACTATTATATGCGAACCACAAAAGTTAAATTTGTTTATAACCAAGGTATTATTGGTGTAATATAGTCGCCGCTCTATCTAATTTCTAAAATGAGTAACATGCCCTCTATTATCGTGACATCGTTAGACGCTGGTGCTCTCGCGAATACTTCGGAAAATATATGAGTTGTATGGGTCTGGAAAAGTCACTATGTTGCGATCACACACGGCATACCACACGCTCATGGACTGCCAGAGTAGCGCCGAAGACTGACCGTCGATGTGGTACTCCGTTGGGTCTCGATCGTGATTCAACCTAATCTGGAAGATACTTAGCACCTTTCTTTGCTTGGAAGCGGAATAAGTAAAGGAGGCGAGAAAACTCGCGTCTGGTTAGCCAGCATTTTAAAGGCGCAGGGTATTAACATTATATTATATTAGCAGGGTAACGGATTTAATTGGGTAAAAAAGAAACTTTAGTGACTCCTTCAACTGTTTTAGTCCATCTTACAAATTTATACTTGAGTCTCTAAAGCTAGGATCACACTAGAGTAATAAGATCGCGTTCTTTAATTTTATGTTGCTAGTTTTTAGTTGTACCTCAGGTTCCCGATAGAGTAGCACCTATAGTCTTAAGTAAAAACAAAAAAGTTTCATTAAGACTCGTCGGTGGTCGAGCGGTAGTGAATGAAACTGTAAATCATGAGGTCTCGTGTTCTAATTGGATTTTCCCGACAAGAAATCTTCATAGCAGATTGGAGTTAGAAATTTGCTGGTGTTTCACCTCCGTATTTTGGAAATCACGTAAAGCCGCCGTTTTGCCCTAATTTCTCTCCGGTCGTGTCGAAATGCTGGCTCATCTGACCTGGAATATGAGGCTGGACTGGGACTTCCGATATGAGGGTGAGGGAGCAGACAGTGCACTTGTGTTTGCGCATACACTCGTATGTCTCATACATGGTTAGTGTGGGCGAAATTAAAAATTTTGATCTGTATTTTTAGCACTTGACATGCTCACCTATTTTAAAGTACAAATTATGATTTGTGAATGAGGAAAAAGAGAACTTTAGTGCAAGCGGGAATCGGATTGGAAGGGACGCAGGTTCGATTCCCGCTCGCACTAAAATTATCTGTTTTTTCATTTACAAATAATAATTTGTTCTGTGGAGATGAATAGTAATTAGGTGATGTGCGAACACCACCGAAGTAATATCTTCCAGTCCCAGCGGTACGCCAGTACAGGCGGAGAGACGTCATACGGCGGGTTTATTTAGTGGGTGAGGGCTTCACACTACCGTGTTCGTTGCCCCCAAATGACGGGGTGTGCGGTTTGGTACATTTTTTCCCCACCTCAAAAAAAAGGTTATGTGTGAACACAAAAAAGTTTTTTTTTGAAAAAAGGGTTTAGTGTTCAGTGACACTTAAATAGCCTAATACAGTGTTTCTTTTGTCAAATATCTTAAATATACAGATATATCTCTCTTATGCTTTTTCATAACATAGATATAACCTAAATTAAATTAATAAAACTCGGGTGTAACAAGGGTATAAATGTCAAAACCATATTGTATTTATTTAAATACAATTCAGTTTTAATTATAATTAATATCAGAGCGTAGTTGTACATGTATTTAAAGCTGTTGAAAACTTTACCAACGTACACTGGAAATATGATCAACGTATTAATTTATTTTCTAGGGAGTCCACGAAGAAACCAAATCAGCGAAAGGGCATCATGAAAAAGAGGACCACCTCGCCAAATATGATGACAACGGCGGACACAAACAACACAGCGAGGAAGAATCTGGACATTATGGGGCTCACCATCACGAGGAACATGGAAAAAAACATGCGAAGGTTAAAAAGACAATATTGAAAATCGATTAGCTACGATATCGATTTCTCGGTATTGGTTTTACAACATGGAATTTAAGATGGTTATTATAGAAAAACAAATCATTTAGATTTGGGTGGGTTGATGCTGTCAGTGTCAGTTATATTTCGTAAGATAGCATCGTGTTTAATACACATTTTGACCCTTTTTTATGCGACTAGGGACATTTTTGGTTGAACCTATGAATAACTGTTGGAATTCATATTTAGTTTTATCTTTTTCCCGTAGGGATAGGCAGAGACCACTTCTCTCCTCTTGCTACGATCCTGTCACACATCTCTCGCTTTATCTAGTTTCATCAGCGCTTTCATACATGCTTGTTGGTTACGAGTACTCTTAACCTGGCCTTCCTTAAAAACGTCTCTGATCTGGTCAAAATACGTTTGCCTAGGTCGACTTCTACCAACTTGCCCATTCACAGTCGCCTTGTATGTATGTTTCGTTAATCTACTTTCATCCATCCTCTCTACATATCCTAACCACCTAAGAATTCCTTTTTCTATTTTTGTCACTACATCTTCTTTCACACCACAAAAAAAAACCTTTCTGCCGTTATTAATGAAAAAATTGCCATTAACTGGAAACATACTCATTTAAAAAGTGTTATAAATTCGTAGGAATTATCATTAGTCTCCTTGATTTTCTAGACTTCAAATAGTAGGCTAACAATAATTTAATGACAAAGAATACACTATCAGACAGACGAGGAACTATAATAAAATAACCGGTCTTTTCTTATTTTTTTCTTAAATTACAAATTTTATTTCGTTCTCCATCTACGCTGACATTATTTTATAATAGCAGAAGTAATTTAACTTTATTTATAATGTAAATACTTCCAGTATGAGGAATCAGGCAAACATTCGAAAGGACATAGCACAAAGGGAAGCCACGACATCCACAAAAAAGAAGAATATGAGAAGAAAGTGGAATTCTTTGAAGAAGATGGAGACTCAGGAGAAGAAGAGAAACATGGCGGCTACAACAATGAGCACGGATATTCAAAGGTAAGATATTTGATAGTAAAATAACTAATACATTCACAGGGTCTCACAATTAGATTAAGCTGACTGATATGATGCTTGAAGCCTTTCGGGCGTAACGTAAAAATTTGCAGAGCATATATTAAAGAACACTGCGAAATATTAGCTGGTATATCAATAAGTTGGCAATCCAACCTCTTTGCGGGCACTGAAGAACATTAATTGGATTTTGTAGCGTAACTTACAGATAACTACAGAGTCAAAGTCATTAATACTAACCCGTTTGTCCTAATTGAATGGTGGAGTAGCTGCGGTCTGATCTTCGTTGTTTTCCACACGGCCCTGGATAAGAAGCCTTTAAACATAAGATCTATTTTCTATAATTTGGTTACAGCAAATTTCCAGCTCTTGTTTTGAGTAGTTGCTAGTAAATATGTTTACTGTATCAATAATTAATAAACGTGTCGTTAATTATTGCATAAAATGTAAATATTTGTCATGTTTCCCAAATAAACATTATTGAAAATTGTTTTTGCGTAATATGTCGTAAATTTCCTGTCATTTCCATCTTTCTAGAGAAATAATAATTAACGGCGTTTGATTAGCCGTTTATTGAGCGAGTAATCAGCTTTCTTTGTCAAGTTAATGCAAATTAGCTTTACCAATAGTTTCGTGAGTCAAGGTTCCATTTTGTAATAAATTTTCGGGGGTCGATTAATTAGGAAATGTTTTAATATTACATTTTGGTATGTACGAATTAATTAAACCAAAATATTTGCGAATAAAAAATTTTTTGGGAATTTTATTTAAGTTAATATAGTGCTTTTAAGAGTCGGTATATATATAACTATATAATTGCATCTTTTGGTTATTACTGATGAAATGCTTAGTTTTTTAGAAAAAACTGAAATAGTGCATTGGCTAAAGACGCCTAGACTTTAAGTTACAAAAGGCTTCCATTTCAAAAGAGTCTAGACTATATCCGTTATAGATTCGACATCGTTGGTTTTTCATCAACTTTTTGTAGCTTCTTCGTGACAGTTCAAGGTTGTATTCATGTAAGTTTTTGTGATGGCCTAGATTGGCCAAGGTTCAATGCCTGGTTGAGGGAAAGTCTGATTTCATTATTAATAATGATTCTCTATGGTTGTTGCGTATTTGACCTTTTATGAATAATTAAAGTAAAAAATTCCGGTCGTCTAAATTCTCGGTGATGTTTACAATAACCAAACGTTGACGTATTATTAAAAAAGTATTTACAAATTAAAATTTGGTTTTTACATTTTTCACTTATACAGGCAATATTTAGACGACTTCTTTTTTATCAATCAATCGACCCTTTAAATAAGTTTACCTATAAAAAGTTCGCAACACTCATTTTAATATATCCATTTATTGTGTTATTTATTGTATCTAAAATTTGGAGATTGTTGGATAAACCATATAAATATTCAAAACAGACAACCTCTAAAATTCTTGTTAGTATAATGTCAGTATATACTCACTTGGAATTGTTTTTATTTTGCTGCCTAATACCTTCCATACTAGAAACCTACAACTCATACTTTATAAATCTCGATATTTTTGCAGTCAGAAACAAAATTTATAAGTAAGGTCATTGAGACGCTTAGTACAAGTTAATTTAACAATACATAAATGTGCCACATTCTATAATGAAGCCAACAACAGACGCACATTGAACATTATTTCTTTATTATCACTTCGAGGACATATGTGTGGGTTACATGTTTAGTACTAAATATGTTTTTTGTCATTATGTTATATATAGCGTGTAACTGTTTTATGTCCCAAATAAATAAAAATTAAAAATACCACATCAGCGGAAATTAATGGCGTGATGGCAATTTTGACTATATATTATTATTTCACCGATCACCAGTTTTTCTCTGAAAGAATTCAAGTTATATAATATATTCAATTTCCAATTATTTTCTTTGTCTTTGCATAAGCTTATTTATATTTCCTATTAGTTATTCATGAACTTAATGAGTATGTTTGCGATGATTAAATTCTCTAAAACAGAATCCATAAAAAGATTTTCTACTGAAACTAATATCTACGTAAACATTAAAATCACCTTGAAATGTGTAAACAAATGAAGGTTTACACTAAGCTTAATCTTATCTTGTTTGATCGCTAAGCTTGCAAGTTGCAGTTAAGTTTACGAGCCCTCTGTGATTAAAATACTATAGAATTAATAAGAAAATGTATACATATACAGTATACAGATATTGCTTGTATATTAATATAGGAAACATCTAAGCGGTTTATGAACATTTTTATTAAACTTTGTGTGGGTATTTTCTATAATCCTGGTTTCTCTATGTTTTTATAGTTTGTTATTATATTTTTTCACGAAGATAATGAATGTAGGTAATGTTGTTATATTAGTGTTTTTAGTATCAATAATATGCTGGAAGTCGATTCGATAAAAGTAAAACTTGCGTGATATTGAAGTTGTTGATAGGTATATCAGCCATACCACCGAAGGAATGTAACATAGTTCCAGTGGTCCGCCAATAAAGGCGGAGAGACGGCACACGGTGGGTTTATTTAGTGGGTGAGGGCCCCACACTACCCTGTTCGTTGCCCCGAACAACGGGGTGTGCGGTTAGGTACATTTTTTCCCTCCTAAACAAAAAAATAAAAGGTATATCAGCCATCAATTTTCTTTCTAAGTTTAGTCACATCGAGCGTACAACGCTTTATACTGGAAATCGTAAAATCTAGTTAATATTAATCATTGGATAATATTAAAACAGTGAATTACGTTGTAAGGACATACGCTAGATGTGGTATATGAAAATAATAAACGATTACTCACCAATTTATACAAATAACTAAATAAATATTAACGAACTTCTGACCAAGTGAACTAAAATTCGTTCAATGCTGCATTATCCCGCTGGATGGCAAGGCTTTTCTTTTGGTCGAGATATTTAAGTATTTTGGTGACGTGAATATATGAATAAACGATCGTATGGGATATTTCCATCTTACTGCCATATACGTAAATGTTCGCACTTTAAAAAATAATATCATCTTCTGTTTTTCTAGGGTGGTCATTTCAAGAAAGGCAACTATGATGCGGGCCACTCGCAGCACGCAAAAGGAGACTCCGGCTTCTTCGGGAAAGGAGGGAGCGTGCACGTGTCCAAGGTATTTTATAATTACATAATAATATTTTACCATTTTTTTGGATCCTGTACTTGGGAATAATGTTTGTAGGACTTTACACTCATACCATTTTACGAATACAAAGTACATTCAGGCTCAGAACAATCATTTTTAGATCATACAAAAAATTGTCATGTATGGTAATAAAACCTACAGCATTTGGCATTTGGGATGTAAACCACTCCGCAATAGCCTTTATACCTTCGTCAACCTTTTTGTACTGTAGGTACGACTCAAAAACATCTGTGAATACTACGTTTCGAGCGATCTTTTTTCCATATAAATGCAAGCCTTGGGATAAAATTCCCGCCACGGATATTTCCGAGGACATTATCCTTCTTACTAACGCGATACAAGATAGTAGTAATAGACTAGCGGTAAAAGCATGGACTGCAAAGACATTGGTATCGAGTTCAATCCCCATTTCAAGGTTCAGTCCTCTGAATTTTCGAGATTTTTCAAATTTATGTGCGTAAAATATTTACAAATTATTACTGCTCGGTGAAAGAAAACATCGTGAGGAAACCCGCACTGGGCCGGCGTGGTGGACTATGAACTAATCCCTCTTATCAGGAGAGGAGACCCGTGCCCAATAGTAGGACAGAAACAGGGTTTAAGAAAAAAATCGAAGTTTAAAGAGATAGAAAGAGAGACAGAGAGAACAATTTGCTCACAGTAGAGGCTCGGCTCTTGGTTTAATTAAGGTCTGTCCGCAGTGGCTACCATTTACCATCAGGTGCTGATGTCTCCTTGTCTGCCACTACATGCAAAAAAATTCAGCAACCTTTTTCAGCAAGTTTAAGAGAGAGCACGAGAAAGGATGAAAGGCCTGCTCAGGCGAAGAGCACAATTTGCTTTTGACGCTCTCACTCACAGAACCATAAATATGGTTAAGAATTTTAGCAATCAAAATCCTCAAAAAACATTATATAAATTCAAGAAAAAATTATATATTTTTCCTTATTCACAAATAATTTGTACTTTAAAAAGTGGCGGAGCGTGTCAAATGCTAAAAAATATAGACCAAAAATGTTCAA
The DNA here is from genome assembly GCA_948253155.1 of Leucoma salicis. Taxonomy (NCBI): domain Eukaryota; kingdom Metazoa; phylum Arthropoda; class Insecta; order Lepidoptera; family Erebidae; genus Leucoma; species Leucoma salicis. Next base: position 15,314,005 of record OX411824.1, read on the forward strand.
GGGTAAATTTTTGTTTCCAGGGTCATAAAGAAGCGGGAGGTAACGACGGTCACGGCCGCCACGGAGAAGATCACGCTGCTAAAGGCGGTAGAGAATCCGGCAAAAAATGGATTTATTTCCATGGCCATCCTGCGAAGACTGCTAACCTTGTTCGAATAGATCGAAGAGCTGATCAGTACTACCATGGCCCTCAGTACTACGGCTAAACATTATTTATTAGTTTAAGATAATGTGTTTGAAAAAAGTAGGGTCTGTTTCATATTTAGGGTGATATTAAAATCAAGGATTTACTTTTAACTATGGGTATTTTAATAGAGAAAGTAATTAATACAATATCTGCAGTAGGTTTAGCTCTGCTCTTCCTGTTGTTGAAGTGGTGGACAGTAGCTATCACTTACCAAACTTCGTTGGTTTATTGACTTATATAACTAATTCAAAAACATCTTGCTTATTAAAGATATGTATGTAATATGTATAGTACAGGTTTTTTAATGTTCAGTGAAAAACCACTTAGTAGCTCCAATATCTGGATAAGCAGACGATAGGTGGTTCGATGGTGCAGTCTTATTTCATCAGCGTTAGAATACCTACTAAATCCTGAGGCTTATGGGCCATATGAAACTCATTTTCGATGAACGAATCCAATATTGCAAATATGCATTGGTCTAGTTTTAATGGGGTTTAGTTATGCCAAAATATACATGAAGACAAATTGTCCAAAAATTAGTTATAGACACTAAATTGATCAGAAAATTGTACTTTACTATTAATCAAAACTAGACCAATATCTATTCATATTTAACATAAAAATAGATATAAACGATCTTACACTAAGAATCACACATCATTTTCTCGAATCAACTTTATGCAGTGGTACTTTTTACGCACAGAAAACAGAAAAATTGAAGTAAAAAAAAAGTTTGAAGTGATAAATACCTACTCAATTTGTAACTTACGCATAATAATAAAAATAGAACTAATTTTTCTCATCGAAAATCTTCGAAAGTTACACCTCTATTATTTCGAACATTAAATTTGTCGATGTAGAAACTTAACAACAAGATGCCAAATACTCGTAGTTACAATAAAATTCGGGAATTTAAAGTCATCCTATATTATACGGATTTCATAAATACATGTTATATAACAACATAACATTGAATATTGCGTTGTAATAATATGCTATATTACTTTCCATAAAAGAATCGTAATGGTGATCGAATTAACCAATGTATACACTTTCATCTTGGAGCGTAGCGGCTTAGCTGTTCTCCAGGTACTGTTAAGTCCATGATAGGATTTACCATTTACCACTATCTGGGGAATTAAAATTAAGTTCATAAGAAATAAAGGAAAATATAAAAGTACGTTTTATCAAAATGCACTTTTTTATATGAAACTTTTGATGGAACAATTTAGAATCGCTACTTTAGGTATACCAATAAAATTAAAATAAAACTGATTTAACAGGTTGTTTATGCAAGATTTTAGTAAATATTTTATTTATTGCTTTAAATTCGTCATATCTAAGTGCTTTTGTTCTAAAATAATATGAATTCAATATACATTAATGGGGCGAAGTAAAATTGTTTTATTTGTAGTCATTTCGACGTTTCTGTATTTTAATGTCGATTAGTTCAATGGCGCTTTTCTTTTAACTAAACACAAGAGTTTTTTTTGATAATTTCATTCATAACAGCTACTTTTCGGGATGCTCAGATCAAGATTTGATTAAATAAAAACTAAAAAAACCAGTGTAACTGACCGTAACATATAAATAACTTAAATTAACTCGTTTTGCTTTGAAGTTTTATTATATCTTTTATAATAATCCAATGTCTCAACTCCTGTCATTTTTCCCGCCCTTTTCCCATAGCATGTAGGGTAGTCATAACATGTTTTTCTCTTCTACTCTCCTTTCTCATTCGTCGTCTCAGCATTCACACAATCCAACCTTTCTTCGTCCATCCACCTTCAAGCTTAACATTCTTTTACCTATATCACATTCATCCTTTTTCATCACATGCCCATACCTAACCTTGTCTCAGATCCTGTGTATAATGGAAAAGGATTTTACGTGGTAGCCAACGATGAGGTCGCTGGTTAAACTACGCTGACTTAATTAATAAATAAATAATAATATTTTTATCGTTGAGACATTATCATGTTATTTAAATTAATTATAAATAATATACTTAACTAAATTAATTAATAAAATTCTTGTAAATATTTTATACTGTGATTTATTGTGCTGTAAATATCTTTTTTAAATAAAGGCTTATTAATTGAGGCTGTATATGGTGTTTTATTGATTAGCAGCTAGCAGTAACCATAGTTAGGGATTTTTGAACAGTACAGCAAGACAGAGCGAGAAAATCAAGAGAGTGGGTTAATTTAAAACTTGAGATAATATACTACACATATTTATTTTTAACATAGGAACTTTTTTCCGAATATTTCTTCTTTTTTATTTGTTTCTTTTTACCGTTTTCCAATAGTAGAATAGTAAGGTTGGGAAAAAAAAGAAAATTCCTTTTTTATTATCAATAATAAAAACTTTTTAATTTTTTTTCGTTTATTTATTTCTTAAAATACAAAGTGTGAAAATGTGAAATCGAAAATAACAGTCACGAGCAGGATTTGAACCTGCATCTCCTGGATACCGTCCAGATGCTTTGCCAATTCAGCCATCGTGACAATTGCTCCTGACTACTAATTGCCATAACACACAGGTAAACACACAGGTGTGTGTGGTATACGATAATTACAGTATACTAAAAGGAGACAATCGCTACAGAATAGTATCAAGATCCGAAGACGTGATATCGAACTGGGACAATACAGACTTGCTGGTAAGTTCTGATAATTTAACAATAAGTTTTAAGTGCTTTCACACTCGCCGGGAAACCACCAGCGTTTCCCTCCCCAATGTGGCGGGTCACCAGCTATCTCGCCACATTGTTTTTGGTGCCGAAACCTGGGAATAAAATATATTTCAGTTAATTTTTGCTCTTACCACAAACGATCTACCGCATGGTAGTCATCACTAATCGATTTAGGTCTCATTTATTATTAAATATTTATCGTTTCCGAACTATATGAACAACAAAACAAATTAACCTTACGTGTAATTATTTTCATAAAATCATACACACTTATCGTAATTTGATGAGAAAATTGACAAACCCGTGTGGTGACGGACTAAGAATACACGTGTCACCACCCCATTCCTTCCCGCGGGTGTCGTATGAGGCGACTAAGGGAGGTAAGCAATTATCATCCCCCCCACTCGGGGAGTGGGAATACCCACTTGGTATCGGTCCCTAGCGGGTTGGTACCACCATCTCCCGTGTGACCGGCCATGAAGCACATCATTGCGTTTTGGCTGTAGCGGGAGATAGCCGTTTATTCTTTTATTTCAAATCGGTGATATGAAATTGTAAACAGCGGCTTGAAAATACTCTGGATATAGTTGAGTCCATGAGCGACGGTTACCATTTACCATCAGATGTGCCGTGGCTCATCTGCCACCAAATGCAATACATATTGATAGAAGGCCAACATTCAGAGACCACATCTCTGTTCTATATGTCGTCGTTATTACTCCCATGAGTAATACAGCTTTAATAAATTCATCCATCCATCCATCAGCCTTTTAACTACCACTGCTGGACATAGCCCCCCAAGAATGGGGGATAGTGCCATAATCGCCACGCTTGGCAGGCGGATTAGCGATCGCAGTGGATGTTGTTAATACTCAAAGATGTGCTGCTGCCCACTCCCTCGGTATACCCTCAGTCGGCTCTTACGACTCCCATAGGTGGAGAGGGGTGGGACAATTCTAAAGCCGGCCCCACACGGCTTTAATAAAGGTTAATAATATTATTGCATAATACTTAAATATAACGCAACATATATTAGTTTATTTTATAAATGTAAAATTGTGGGTAACTTGCAATTTTATTATAATAAAATAGTGAAGTGACACACTGTATCGATACGAATACCAGTTTCCTCTTGGTACTAAAAATATATTATTTGGTATCGATTATTTTTAACGTAATTCGGGAATAATAAAATTGTAAGTTTTACGATTTCATTTGGGGTATCGACAATTGATATTACATACTCCATCCATCCATCAGCCTTTCAACGTCCACTGCTGGACATATGCCTCCCCAAGAGAACGCCACAACGAGCGGCCCCGTCATGGCGGATAATGCCGTAATCGCCACGCTTGGGGTTGGCGATCGCAGTGGATGATGTTAATACTCGAGGGAGTGCTGCTGCCCACTCCCCCAGTATTCCCTCAGTCGGCTCTTACGACTTCCGTGGGTAGAGAGGGGTGGAACAACTCTAAAGGTGGCCCCACACGGCCTTACTACTACCCAATTATTATTACTATTTCTTTTTAAAATTTTGTTTTTAGAATGCCTTACGCTATTTCGAAACGCGGCATCAGGAAGATGTCCAAGTCTAAGTCAGTTGAACCTGCTGGCCTTACGTATGCAGATTTACCCGTTTTACGACGTAAATGGACTTTAACATTAAATCAATTACGAATAACATTAGAAATTGCACTTATAGCTAAGTTGGATGTTTCTTAATTAGATAATTTTATTCTACATTATTCTGCCGTTGAGAAGCAAATAAATAATTTTGAAGAAGGGCATTTGCACATACTGAGTATTGTGGACAACTCGGATGTACACTCGGAGGATGAAATTCGGTCCTCGATTGATAGAATTCATTTTCAGTTGCTCGCGCAGTCTCGTTCCTGCTATCTCCGAGAATTCATCTGCTGTGCACGTACCATCTGCTTCAGCTTTGAGACTTCCATAAATCGACTTACCACATTTTTCGGGATACATAAAGGATTTTAGTTTGTATTTAGATTCTTTCAATTCGCTCATTCATTTGAATAAATCGTCATCGGACTCGGATCGAATGCAGTATCTTAGAGCCAGTCTATCTGGGGATGCATTGGGTCTCATTCGTACATTCCCAATTCAGGGCGAATATTATCAAGAAGCGTACAAGACCTTAGTAGCTAGATATCGTGACAATCGTGAACTTGCCTTCACATGTTGGCGAGAAATGCTAGACATATCTTTCAAAATTAGCTCCCCTGCCGAATTCTGACGTGCGTTAGACCTTTTTAACGAAAACTTAATAATTTTGTAAGGTCTACTTACCGACTGACATTGGGATTTTGTCCTGTGCTATCATTTGATTTCTAAACTCGATTGAATAACGCGCTGCGCCTTTGAAAAGGAGCATCCTGCATCCGAGATACCCAGTCATAGTGCTCTCAAGAACGTTCTAGAATCACAATGTTATGCACTGGTTGGAAATACCCACTTTTCAGTTAATAATGTTAGTCAACCGTATATTAGTAATAATAATCGAAAGAATATCAAGTCTACTAACAACACTAAGAGGGAAACTTCTTTGTTACTGTCTAATTCAGAGAAGATAAATAAACAGCCTGATAAGTCTCGTCAACGTATCTTTTTTTCACATTTGACGGGCCTCGTGGCGTAGTCGTTAGTGTAACCGACTTCCGTGCACGATTCCCACTCAAGACAATTATTTGTGTGATGAACACAGATATTTGTACTGCATCTGGGTGTTTTCTATCTATTATATGTAATATGTATTTACAAAAAAAAGTAATATATGTATTATATCCGTAATCTGGTACCCATAGCGTTCACCTTAGTTTGGGACCAGAGGACGTTGTGTGAAATTTCTGTGAATATTTATTTAATTATTTATCTAAGTGTTCTTCATGTTCAGAACTTCATTCTATCTCGCATTGTAAATCATTTTTAGGAAAATCTATTCAGGAGAGGCGAGATATCGCAAGAACATATCGTTGGTATTTCAACTGCTTGAAACCGTCACACACCGTTCGCGAGTGCAAATTGTTGTTTACGTGTTCAAAGGTTGTGGGTTCTTGGCGTTTCCTGGGATGATGATCCTCCAGAGGATATCAAACAAATAGAGTCGCTACATTGATGAACTGGCTCTAATTAAGAACCTCAGAATTCCGCGTCACCTATCCTTGCCTGACTTCAAATCGTGCGAAATTCATGGGTTTGTAGATAGTTCTCAACGTGGTTTTGCAGGTGTAGTCTTTCTCCGTGTAATTGAGGAATTTGACAACATCAAAGTGTCTTTTGTACTAGAAATGGCCAAGGTAGCACCGATAAAAGTTATTTTACTACCTAGGCTTGAGTTGTGCGGTTGTGTTCTGCTCACTGACTTGCTAAAATTCGTTATTGAAATTTATCAACCCTTTTTCTCTATTTCAGCCATATACGCGTGGTCAGACTCCACTGTCGCGTTATCATGGATATGATCACCGTCTTCACGCTAGAAGACATTCGTGGTAAATCGTGTAAGCCACACCCAGGACGCAATTCCAGGCGCACGTTGGCGTCATGTAAAATCCCACTGATATTGCCTCTCGTGGTCAATCTCCAGCCGATCTAGTCAATAACTCACTATGGTGGGCGGGGCCAAGTTAGCTCTCTAATGACGTTCAGTCGTGGCCTTGCTCAGTTACAGATTAATACGATGCTTTATTTAGTGAGTATTTTGGATTTTATCCGCTAAGCGTGCGATTCAACATCGCGTTTCAAAATGTTTAAAATGCTTCAAAACAAATCCGACTCCTCTTGAGCCCTTCATGAGTGATTTACCTGCAGTCAGAGTCATTTAGTATTGTTGGAGTTAGGACTATGATGGTCCGTTCCGGATCAAATCCGGTAAGCACCCTGGTGCAAAAATTAGTAAAGCTTATCTATGTTTTTTGTCTGTTTCGCGACTAAAGCTGTACACTTAGAAGTAGCTACAGATTTATCTTCGGAAACATTCATGGTAATGCTTAGGCTCTTTGTGGGTCGTCGTGGCAGAGTCCAAATGATTTTCTCAGACGGTGGTACGTATTTCATAGGTGCACAGCGTGAACTATCCTCGTATATGCAAAACGCTACTCATTCGGAGAATATCAAATTTAAGTTTAATCCGCCTTCCAGAGGAAAAAGAATCTTTAGGGTGAGCGGGAATCGAACACGCGTCCCTTCCAATCCGGGTGTGCTCTAAGCATGCTCCGGGGAAGTGCTCTAAACTAGAGCTACCGCACCGTCCTTTTGGCCATCTCCTCATCACATTTGTTTTTACGACTAACGCCTTCTATCGGAATGCATTTACATGCATTAATTCAATATAGTACTTTAATTTTTTTGCAATTAAAATTAATACTATTTGATGGATTTTTAAACATTTTTGTGTAAATTATTTGTGAATGAGGAAAAAGAAAACTTTAGTCGAAAAAGTCTCTTTCACCCTTAGACGAAGGATATTATAGACAAGCTATCAGCGTATGCAGTGTCGAGATAGCAATAGATAACCGGAATAATTTTAAAAGATAACTATGATTATAACTTTGTTGACTAAAAATGTACTACCTGTTTTAGCCAAATAAAAGAATGTCAGGACAAAAGAAATTGCAGTTATGCTCATATTTTGCTTAAAATGTATTAGAACATGTAATATTAGCGTATATAACGTGATTAATAAAGGTTTTTTTACGTCAATACAAAAACAAGCTTACATACTGATGATGAGGACGGTTGGCCACCTTATTGTTTGGACCCAGTTCATTGGGTCCAAATACAACTGACACATACGCGAAAAGGATAAAAATACTTATACCTGTGTCTCTCTCACTCTTGGTAAAACCTAGTATGTGCATCCTTTTCTTCATCCTTAATGTCAAAATAATAGCGAGTCTATATTATTCTTCGTATATGCTTTTACCCCATTCACAAATAATTTGTGCTTTAAAAGTAGCTGAGCATGTCAAATGCTAAAAAATATAGATCAAAAACGTAAAATGATGTTATTCATATATTTAAAAAAAACTCAATTCTTAACCCTAAGTTAATTCAGGGTCATGTTCTCAAAACCATTTAATTCAAATCATTAACATGATCTAAGCGTACCTACCTGTCTTACTGTGCTTTTCACATACGTGTAGTTTTCTGAAAATACACTTATGTGTATTTTGGTGGACGATACGTATCGTCATCATTAGGCTATATCTTCTATTTTCCTAACGAATGTGGAACGCTTGGACTGTGCATCGAAGAATCAGGCTAAGTGCGATGATAAATGCGAGCAGTCTGCCATTGGGGTTCCCTAGATCTAAAATAAATCGATTACTTACAAACTATTGAAATCGAATTGGTACCAAAGCCATTACATAGTACGGGAACGCGATGCGTCGTATCCCTAATTCGTTAACCGTTTTAAAAAAAATACCCTAAATATATGAATTCTTATGTTGGGCTTGAGCGTGCCGCGGAACATTTCTATTAATTATTTAATTTATTTAAAGACAATTTCGTACCTTGTGTGTGTGTGTTATACGATAATTACAGTATATTAAAAGGAGACAATCGCTACAGAATAGTATCAAGATCCGAAGACGTGATATCGAACTGGGACAATACAGACTTGCTGGTAAGTTCTGATAATTTAACAATCAGTTTTAAGTGCTTTCACACTCGCCGGGAAACCACCAATGTGGCGGGTCACCAGCAATCTCGCCACATGATATGTGATAAATAATAAAAACATTTAACAAATTATATCGGTGCCCAGTAGGATAAAAATAGGAGTGGTCACCGATTAGTTACAGGTACTTTTAGTCTTTGTTTTTTTTTAATGTTTGAAGGTCGAGTGTGGATATGCAGCCAAATAATGAAAGGCGTGATACGGCATTACATTATGTCAAACCTCACTAGCACACTAATAGAAAAACATGTAGAATTTGGGAACCCACATACCAACCATTTATATTGTTTTTTTTTGTTTAGGCGGGAAAAAATGTAACTATCCGCACACCTCGTCGTTCGAGGCAACGAACAGGGTAGTATGGGGCCCTCACCCACTAAAATAAACCCACCGTGTGCCCTCTCCGCCATTATTGGCTGGCCACCGGAACCATATTACATTCCTTCAGTGGTCCGCCGGCGGCTTACCCTTTCAGGTACCCTCAACTGAGCAAGGCATCCACATACGGAGCGTCGCACCTTCGCGGGAGGCCTTGCAGGTGGCGGACGTTCACAGGTCCATCCACCCGCAGCCTCGGCTAGGGCGGCATTAGGCGCAAATATTCACGTCTGCGTCGCCCCAGTCGCTGGCGGCGGTTCGGGTCTACGGAAGGATCAGCCTCCATGGTCCTCTCCACCGCTTCCTTCCGCGAGATGACCTCCTCGTAGAAAGCAGCGACCGCGGCCCAATTCCTGTCACTGACCTACCTACCTACCCTAAATACTAACATTATGGTATACTTATATACGTGCCCAAAACGCAACTGCAAACTACATCTTATTCTACATAATACGCACAGCAAAAACTACAACGGCCTGTGTCGGTACAATTTCCGTCTCGTTACAAAGTGAAGAACGAACAGGGATTTATCTCTTAATGCGGAAATTGTGTTTAAAAAACAACATTGAAGCCACATTGCTCGCTTTCTTTCAAAGTATTAATTCAGAGGATTAAAGTGACATTTTGTTGAAATGTTTTTATCAAAAAAGTTACTTGGGCACCTGTCCGATGACAATGACGTCACTCACGCTGATAAATTACAATTTTACCTATTATTATTTTTTATGATAATTGTAGGTACATCAAGTGTATATTTATTATTAATAATACCGTCCCAGATGCTTTGCATATTTATTTTTAATTAAGCCATTGTGACAATTGCTCTGGATTGCGAATTTCTATAACACATTGCTTCTTATTGCCTTGAGTGACGCCTGCGCCTTCTGTCGGATGAGTTAATTTATATGGCTAAGCATGTAAAGATATCACGGTATTTTTTTATTAGTTTAGTTATAAGGTGTATTCGTTTAGTATATCATTAATTATTTTTAACTAAAAGTTTCTTAGCAGAGAATACGCTATGGCATAAATAAACTTTAATGTTTAAATAAACTTTAACACAACTGCGAATAGGCGTAGGAGTACTGATGGATAATAAACATAGTATAATGCCTGTATTCCCCGAACGGGTAGGCAGAAGTGTATGACACACCCAAGGTTTGCCAGCTATGTTTAAGTACCATGTCATAGGGAAAGAGCCTATTGCCGTCTACCGGGCACATTTCCAAACTCCTGGCCGTTACTGGGAGTTGTTTTTTTACAAAAAGCTCATTGATAATCGCTAGGCAATAATTTTTACTAAATAAAATAGATACGTTCTTCTATCGTTTATTGGACAATGACGTTAAGAAAATAATATTTATATTGCTACTAGTGCGAAAGAATGTAGTCCCGAGTATAGCTCATCTACAGCTTCACATTTATATAATATATATAGGTACTACAGTATAAAGATAAACGAAAAGTTTTCCATCCATCCATCAGCCTTTTAAAGTCCACTGCTGGACATAGGCCTCCCCAAGAATGGGGGATAGTGCCGCAATAACCACGCTTGGCAGGTAGGTTGGCGATCGCAGTGGATGTTGTTAATACTCGAACGAGTGCTGCTGCCCACTCGCCCGGCATTCCCTCCAGTCGGCTCTTACGACTCCCATGGGTGGAGGGGGATGGGCAATTCTAAAGCCGGCCCCACACGGCTGGTCACAACGAAAAGTTTAAAGGTACAATATTATGTAAATATTTAATCCAACAAGTACCTTCCGTGGTTTCAAGCAGATCCTATCTATGAGACGGTGGTGTTTCCCTAATCAAGCCAGCCCATTTTATTTATGTCTAATATCTTTAAACGAGCAATTCTTGTATATATATATCTATATACGGCTCCAACGATTTTCATGAAATTTAGTGTGCAGGGGGTTTCGGGGGCAATAAATTCATCTAGCTAGGTTTCATTTTTAGACGTTTTATCCGGATTGTCAGACAATGAAAAACTGCTACAATATTATTAGAGTACGAAGGTAAAGTTCACTATTATCTACAAGGTTATAATAGTTAAGACCCCGGTTCGATTCCAGATGTCTCCAGTTCGATTTTTTTCCCATTTTTTTCCAATTCTTTCTATTGTGAGAAAAACTCACGATTTACAAAAAAAAAATACCGAGCAAAGCTCGGTCATCCAGGTAATTATTTCTTATATTCTTTATTGTATACCAGTAAAATCAATGTAAAAAAAATCAAAATCTTTGGAATACCTATTTTTTTCCGTGTGGTGACGGGCTAAGAATACAAGTGTCACCACCCCATTCTTTCCCACGGGTGTCGTATGAGGCGACTAAGGGAAGTAAGCAATTATCATCCATTGCATGACTGGTGGTAGGGCTGGGTACCAAGTGGGAGTACTCACTTGGTATTGAGTCCGAGCGGGTTGGTACCACCATCTCCCGTGTGACCGGCCATGAAGCACATCGTTGCGTTTTGGCTGTAGCAGGAGATAACCGTTTATATATCATTTCATATCTGTGAAATGAATTGGTGAGCAGCGGTTTGACGATACTCTCAGTATAGTCGAGTCCATGGGCGACGATTACCATTTACCCGCCGTGTGCCGTCCGCCTGTGTTGACGGTCCACTGGTACTGTGTTAGATTACTTCAGTCGTCCGCCAGTGGCTTACCCTTTCAGGTACCTTCTAGTGAGCGACGCATCCGCACACGGAGCGTCACACCTTCGCGAGATAGGAGTTGGTACCTACCGTTATTTTACATCGACCTTCTGTGAGAGGTTGGCACTTCCCTGGTAGAGCCTATACATGCTGGGAGAAACAAGGGTCTTTTTCAGCTTTAAGTTCATATAAATGTTGGCGAGTGTATTCACACTCAGCACCATTCGGTGCAGTTGGGAGGGGTAGACCTCGACGAATGTTCTCTGATCAAATCAGAGAAGTTCTCGAGAAAGGTCAGGTCAGAAATACCCTTAACCGACGTGCATGTATGAGGAATATAATATGTGGGTTTCATGTCTTATACGCCATCTAGCGCTAATTTTAAGAAGTACTTCTATATTGGTCTACCTCTGTCATTTTGCAAGGCGCCATCTGGCAATTAGTAAGAACAACAATCCATGAGTTTACATAATTATATACCTGCATAAGTGCATATAATATATATAAACATGTAAAATTTAATAATTTATTAAACTGTAAACAAAAACAATTTAAGAAAACAAAAAGACATCGCTAGTTTCCTTACAAAAAAAAAAGCAATATTGTGGTTCTATATATACAACAGCCACTGAATACATCTAAAATTGCCACTTGCGGCATCTAGGGCTGCATTTGTCAATATCTCTTTTACTTTAAAACAGCGACATCTATCAATAGAAAATTGCAACTTTGGACAATATTATACGACTTATTTAAAAATCAATGAGTTCAACAAGAAATCTCTAAACCATTTATCTTTCTAATAATTTTATACTTTGTTCTAAGTGAAAACAAAGTGACGCCAAGGCCACGAAAAAAAATTGTGGAATGTAAAATATGTTTTTTTCGTGTTTTATAACGTTGGTGTGTTATTATTTACGTGTGTTTAGTGTTTTTAATTATTGTTATGGATAAAATAGTTATTATACTTGACAAATATCATCAGTTCGTCAAGCAAAGGTAAAAAATTTCTTTTAACAAAAACCAATGTACCGGCCGGGCTAACGGCGTTCTGTTCTTTTGACGATAGTAAAACCACCGGTGGCTATGCGTACGTAAAAAGGTAGGTAGTTCTCATGGTTTTAGTGTCGCGTCGAGCGAAAATGCCGTAAATATTCTGTATTTTTTTGTTTATTTAATAACAATTAAACCACATCGAATCAGAACATGAAAAAAAATAGGGCTCTATTCCTAGTCATAATAATTCGTAAACGAAAAAAAAAAGACTCGATTAGTAAAGTATTTTGGTCGTTATCGTGTTAACATACATTACCTACAACTCACGGACATCCAAGCCAGATTTTGTTCAAACAGTTCTTTAACTAGTTTAAATAACAAAAATGGCATCAAAAATATCATGTGTGTTAAAAATAGTGTTTGTTCTTTATATGTGTGTATAGATATTATTTTACAAGTACAATATATGATAAATAGAGACATTTTAAGTTTGAAAAATCAGCTGTGCCGTGTCAACCGGGAGTAGAACACACCTCAACGCTTCGCTTATGAGACGTGCAATAGACATTTTAAGTTTGAAAAATCAGTTTTAGCGTGTAAATCGGGAGTAGAACACACCTCAACGAGGCGTGCAATAAAAATAATTAATTAAGAAGAGTACAATGGGCGGCCTTATTACTAATAGTAAGTGCTGCGTTATGTACTCTAGCACTACGTAAAACACAAACACCACTGTGTGACGTGTGTACGTCATACGACAGACGGTACCGACCCACTCGATCCCGATAACAAGTGAGTACTCCTACTTGCTACTTAACCCTACCACCAGTAATGAAATGGGTGATAATTGCTTACTTCCCTTAGACATCCATAAAAAAGAATAGTGGTGACACTTGTATTCTTTGTGCGTACTATATAAACAATAATTAAATATAAAGATATCACAATTAATTGAATTTCTAACATAAATTATTTTTAAATAAAACAAAACCGCCTTCAAAAGACATCTTGAACTAAAACCAAAAAATAATTTAGTATTTACATACGATTTCCGTGCTACTGATGTTGTTTGAAGTCGGTGCCAAGATGATGTTAATGTTATTATAAGTAGGTATTATAACTAACTATTTTTTGCTTTTTAGTGGTTATTTATAAAATAGATCCGTAGGTTAGAGTAGATGGTACATAATGGGGAGGCCTTCCTCGAAGCACAGGAGTCTGAAAATGATAAATATGAGCGCCTAAAGCGTAGTAGAGAAAGAAAAAATCCAAAAGTGCACGCTCCATAATGTTCATTTTTCACAATAAAATTTATTATTTGATAAGTATCTTACGATCTTACGACTCCCGTGGGTAGAGAGGGGTGGGACAATTCTAAAGCCGGCCCCACACGGTTTTTTTGTTTATTTAATAACAATTAAACCACATCGAATTAGACCGTGAAAAGTGATAGAGCTCTATTCGTAATTATACTGAATCGTAAAAGAAAAAAAAGACTCGATTAGTAAAGTATTTCGGTCGTTATCGTGTTAACATATATTACCTACAACACACGGACGTCCAATACAGAACTTTTTTAAACAGTTAATTAACTAGTTTAAATAACAAAAACGCCGTGTGGAGCTGGCTTTAAAATTGTCCCACCCCTCTTCACCCATAGCAGTTATAAGAGCCGACTGAGGGAATACTTGGGGAGTGGGCAGCAGCACTCTTTCAAGTATTAACCACATCCACTGCGATCGCCAACCCGCCTGCCAAGCGTGGCGATTACGGCACTATCCCCCCATATGACCGCACAGGACCGCTCGTTAAGGCGTTCTCTTGGGGAGGCCTACGTCCAGCAGTGGACGTTGAAAGGCTGATGGATGGATGGATGGAAATAACAAAAATGACATCGCAAATATCATGAGTGTTAAAAATTGTGTTTTTTTTATATGTGTGTGTGTATATATTATTTTACAAGTGCAATAAATGATAAATAGAGACATTTTAAGTTTGAAAAATCAGCTGTTCTGCATGAAATGAGAGTAGTACCCACCTCAACGCTTCGCTTATGAGGCATGCAATAGAACACTGCGAGAGTCTTCCGAAGATCGTGAAGAAAGATTGGCGTACCCATATACATATAATATGGGTACGCCAACTAAACTGCCTCGGTGGTGCGCGGTAGTATGTGCGACTGCTGACAATGAGGTCTCGGCTTCGATCCCCGGGTCGGGCAGTGTTATTGTGCTTTTTCGTAAAAAGAAAAATTCTAGGCAAGGTACGGCAATAGGCTCGTTCCCTATTACGTGGGACTTAAACATAGCTGGTGAACCGTGGGTGTGTAATACACCTCTGCCTACCCCTTCGAGCATACAGGCATGATGCTATGCCAACTAAACGCACTGCTCCAATGAGCCAGAGAGTCGGTTGAAAATATCATCGATGTACCTATGTCCAGATGCAATTTTTTAGATTTTTGTTGTTTTTTCAAAACCGCTAGACCGATTTTGATAAAATTTATATGGGACCACCTCTGATATAGAACCTACCAAACAAAAAAAGAATCATTGAAATCGATTCATTATTAGCGGAATAATCGCATAACAAACACACAAAAAAAAACATACAGCCGAATTGAGAACCTCTTCCTTTATTTAGAAATTTTTATATACTTTTTTAGCATTTGACATGCTTAGGCATATACATTAAACACAAAGTAAAAACTGTGAAATTGAAAATAACAGTCACGAGCAGGATTTGAACCTGCATCTCCTGGATACCATTATATTATCAATTTCACTTTGTGTTAACCTCTTCCTTTTTGGAAGTCGGCTAAAAATTTATAATGGCATTTGTTACGATGTAACCGAACAAATTACTATATAAATTATAAAGTCGCATATTCAATTGATACCGGATACCATATCCGCAAAATTAAAATACGCGCGGTTGCCTAGACTCGACCCAGTTAGATTATCGCCAATGGATCGCATGAATCCATTCCCACAAAGGCCAGAATCAAATATTATTACCATATATGACCAGCATGCGATCTCGGATGCGAGCAGAGTACGCCAGGGTTCGAGAACGTTAATTACATAATTAGTCACTAACACCCGAATAAAAGCTCGTGGGGTTTTCCAGTCAGAATTTCAAGTCAAGATTTTAAGTCAAGATTCCAAGTCAAGAATTCGATTTCAAGTACTATTCCTGGCTGCGCTCGAGATCCGGGTTACGGCCTACCGGGTTGCGGCTGCCTACGGGTCCGGTGCCAGCGCCGGTTGCGCCGGCTTCACCCGCCCTCCGGCATACATCTGCGCGCCTAATCCCCCCCCGCAGTTGAGTACCCGTAGGTGACGGTCTTGGGGACAATCCCCTGAGTTACGAACCACCCCCTGATTTTTCATTACTCGCTTCTTTTTTTAATTAAATTCGGATCTGCGTTTTTATATAATCAATTAATTTTGTATTTTTTCTTTTAAATTAAATTGTAAATTTTGAATATTATTTTTTGTTTCATTGTTAGGGATTTCCCCGTAACACATTACCTACTCAACAAACTTTGTTTCAGATTAGAAAAGTTTTTTAGCTGTTGTTAGACTAACTGACGTCAGCCCTGAAATTAACTGAAATAAATGCATATTTATTCCCAGTTTATTTGCATTCATACACAGAATTACGAATTTAATATATTCACCAATTTTCATTGCGGTTTTCGAACGTTCTTTGTAACACGAACACGACTATGAAATAATATATTTATAAATTATTCAACACTCTTTTATTGTAAATATATAACTTTTATATAATTAAATATTATTTAACTACAAAATTCCGATCTATTCTAAATTTGAAATCCTGTCAAAACAAAAGAACGTATGATAATTTTTTTGAGGGATAATAGGTGCCTATTTAGGTTTTTTTTTTTCTTTTTAGAGGTTTAGTGACGGGGGTTTTTATTTATTTAACTTTTGAACTGTTTATTTGTATACGTATAGTTTTTGTCTAATCTAAAACTATTTAACGAATTTTGATGAAACTGCTTTTGATAATTAATACATAAATTTATCAAGAACCTGAGATATTTATACAAAAAACAACAAATTTAAATCAATGATCGTTAGTAAGCCAACCATTCATCATAATAAAAAATATCAAATATCCAGGTTTTAAGTTATCAGTGTGCCAAATTTCAAAAACATCCTTCTAACTGTTTCAGAGTGCTATTTTACTACGTGAGTGGCGAACAAGCATACGGCCCACCTGATAGTAAGCGGTTACTGTAGCCTATAGACGCTAGCAATACCAGAGACATCACTGGCGCGTCACTATCTTCAAGGAAAGGGATAGGAGGTGGATAGGGTAGATAATAAGGAAAGGTTAGGTAGGATACAAAGGATAATAAGGAGAGGATAGGGCAGGGGGATTGGGCCTCCGGCGCTCTTACTCACTATACGAAACACAACGGTAAAAGTAACTACCGTTGTTGCACGCTGATCGTTTGTGAGAGGGTGGTACTTCCACGATCGAGCCACCCCATTAAAGCTGGGATAAGCAAGGATGGTGATTTAGTAACAAATATCTAAACATACAAACTTTGACATTCATAATTTTACTAGGATATTTATATATATTTTTAGCATTTCACATGCTTAGCACTATACATTAAACACAAAGTGAAAAATGTGAAATCGAAAATAACAGTCAGGAGCAGGATTTTAAAATTAAGTTTACCTGGTCGGTATAATGTATGAAAATACTTCCGACAGATGGCGCAGGCGTCACCCAAAGACGTTAAGTATGATGTGTTATCGAAATTAGCAGTCAGGAGCAATTTTCAGGATGGCTGAATTGGCAAAGCATCTGGACGGAATCCAGGAGATGCAGGTTCAAATCCTGCTCCTGACTGTTATTTTCGATTTCACATTTTTCACTTTGTGTTTACTAGGATATCGAAGTCCACTATAGCTAGAATACGTGTCGAATACGTAAACCTAAAATATCAAGCACAAAACGTAATAAGAAAACATTCTGAATGCAATACATACATAAAACATGCATGTTTTTTCCGTAATAAATAGCGTTTAAATTTGTGGCATTCACAGAAAAATAAAAACCTAAAGCGGTTGGTATTGGAAAAAGTTAAAAATACAAATGTGGTTGCACCGATGTGCGTAGGACTCATAATAATGTTTGCTGGATAGCGTGCCTGTGTAGTTGCACTTCATACGTTCGTATTTAATAAGAGCGAAGGGATAGCAAAAAATAACCTTTTATATTTTTAACACTTTTTAATCTTTAAGTAGCTGAGCGTGTCAAGTGCTAAAATACAGATCATTGCCTCTTGCCTCGTGGCGTAGTCGGTAGTGTAACCGACTTCCGTGCACGAGGTCGTGGGTTCGAGTCCCACTCTGGACAATTATTTGTGTGATGAACACAGCTATTTGTACTGCGTCTGGGTGTTTTCTATCTATTGTGTGTATGTATTTACAAAAAAATGTATTATATCCGTAATCTGGTACCTACCCGTAGCACAGGCATTAAGCTTAGTTTGGAACCATAGGACGTTGTGTGAAATGTCCGTGAATATTTATTTATTTATTATTTATAAATGTTTAAAAAATCGCGGCATCAAATAGTGTGAATTTTTATTGCAAAAACAAACTTACTAAATTGAATTAATGCATGTAAATGCATCCAATAGGTGGCGTGAGTCGTAAAGACAAATTTGATGTGGAGATTGGGAATGACCGTTGGTTAGTGGCTTAGCAGTCAAGAGCACTTCCCCGGATTGGAAGCGACGCAGGTTCGTATGCCGCTTACACTAAAACTTCTCTTTTCCCACATTCACAAATAATTTGTTCTTTACTTAATACTTTCTGATATTTACGCGAATGTTACACATTTTGAAATAAAACTACTTCTTTTTTTTATGTTCTTTTGGGAGGATTTGAGGTTTGTCAGACCTGATGTAATGGTGGGTGTGGTCCTGTGTGTGCTCACAAATTGCAGACTTTGTATAGCGACGGTGCTTCACATCAGCTATGTGTTCTTTGATCCGAGTTCTTATGGATCTCTTTGTTTGCCCAATGTAAGAGAGACCACAATCACGATCCAGCTTGTACACTCCTGCATCCTGTAAGGGTATATGGCACTTGACTGGTGGTAAAAATTGACTAATTCTTTTGAGTGGCTTATAGTAGGTTTTAATTGAAGCTTTCTTGAGAATGTAGCCAATCTTGTCAGTGACTCCTTTAACATAGGGCAGGACTGCAGGGAGGCGCTCAAATGTGGGTGGCTTCACTCGGTTTCTGTGACGGCGGCGTGGAACCTGCAGCTTTAATGCTAATGCATGTAAAACTTTCTTTACATGCTGCAACTCCCCAGCCAGGTGTTCTTCATCACAGATTCCTTGTGCTCTCTGAAACAAAGATTTAGACACGGTAGCTAACTGTGAAGGATGGTGGTGAGATTCTCCATTCAGGTACTTATCAGTATGGGTTTTCTTTCGATACACTGTATGACTCAAGGTGTTGTTGAGGTTACGGATTACCATAACATCTAAGAAAGCTAAAGAGTTATTTGACTCCAGTTCCATAGTGAATTGAATTTTAGGATTGATGGTGTTCAGATGGTTAAGAAATACGGTTACTTTATCAGATGGTAATATAGTAAAAGTGTCATCTACATACCGCTTGTAAAAACGTGGGACCACAGGAGACGTTTTTAGGGCAGTCTCCTCGAAGTCAGTTGAAAATGTCAGTAACAACGGGAGAGACTGGCGATCCCATGGCCACTCCGTCCACTTGCTTGTAGAAGCCATCATTTCACATAATGTAGCCAGATGTGAGGCAGTACTTTAACAGTTCAGCGTATTCCATAGGTATATTGTTCTCTGATAGTTTCTTAGACACAATTCTGATGCAGTCATCCACAGGTAGGCAGGTAAAAAGTGACTGGACATCAAAACTCACCATAGTTTCATTGTTAGCAAGATGAAGGTATTTAATCTCACTTACAAGATGGTATGAGTCTTTTATCAACGCATCTGTGTGTCCTCGGAGCTGTGAGAGAACTTTGGCCAGTAACTGAGCGACTTTGTAAGTAGGTGAGTCGATCTGACTTACAATAGGTCGTAGTGGTGCGTTCGGTTTGTGTATCTTAGGCAACCCATACAATTTAGGTGGTTTTGCACAAGGTGGTATCAGGGTTTATACATCTATATTCAATGCTTCGGAGTGCTGATTGAGTAACTTTTTCATGTTATTAGTGTACAGTTGGTCGGGTCAGTTTTAACCTTTTCATATGTAGACTCATCCGATAAAAGGTGTTCAATTTTGGCATTATAATCTGACGTGTCCATCACCACAGTAGCGTTACCCTTATCTGCGCGCAGGATGACGATGTCTGGTCTGTTGCGTAGGTTTTTCAACGCTAAATATTGTGATTTGGACAAATTTGGTTTAGGCCGTTTACTTCGAAGTAACAGTGAAGATACGTCTTGGCGAATAGCTTCCATATCGTCTGGTTTCATAACATTTTTGGCCAGCACGTCCTCAACAGCACAGATAATTTCCTCATAGGGGATTCGGTTTGGCGCTACAGCAAAATTTAAACCTTTATTTAGTACCTGAAGCATTGGACGCCTACCATCTAAGTCCACCCGTGATCATGAATGCTGTAAAGTATTCGAAACGTCGGGATAGCATAAAAATCAAGTAAACGCGATAGATTCCGTAAACGTAGTTTTATTTCAAAATGTGTAAAATTCGCGTAAATGTTAGAAAGTATTGTAATATACATTTAGAATAACATTTAACACAAAGTGAAAAATGTGAAATCAAAAATAACAGTCAGGAGCAGGATTTGAACCTGCATCTTCTGGATACCGTCCAGATGCTTTACCAATTCAGCCATCCTGACAATTGCTCCTGACTGCTAATTTCGATAACACATCATACTTAACGTCTTTGGGTGACGCCTGCGCCATCTGTCGGGAGTATTTTCATACATTATACCGACCAGGTAAACTTAATTTTACAATTAAGATTTTACCTAATAATGACGCAAACCCTTTAAATATTTAGATATTTTTATATATATTTTTAGCATTTGACATGCTTAGCACTATACGTTAAACACAAAGTGAAAAATTTGATAACGATAAAAATCTAGTGCCCATATTTTGATATTTTCATATCATTTGACATGTTTAGACATATAAATTCACAAAGTGTGAAAATGTGAAATCATAATAGTTATCCAAGAGACACAGGTTTAAATCCTACTCGTGACTATCATTTTCTATTTCACATTCTTGCACGTTGTATTCTTACGCCTACAGTATGTTACATACTAGGTAGTCTATGAGAGTCATGTAAAGCGAATTAAACCTTTTCAAGTCCATCTACGTACAAGACTTGGTTTTCTGACGAGTCTAATCTAGGTATTATATTTATTTTTAATAGAAGACCAACGTCTATACATTAGGGATTTGGATGAACTTAAATGAAAACGTGATGTTAATATTATAATATGACATTTAAAACTAATTACAACTTTTATAACCGACGGAATATTAAAAAAAAATTAGTACTTATAAAACTACAATTAGATAAGACAAAATACAAACATTACGGAAAGTATTCGCCAACTAATTTGGATTCAAAAGCTTGAGGTGAATAAATAATTCACATTAGCATATTATTTGAGGAGCTGGTCGAAGTGATTTTTTTAATGTATTAAATTAAACAGAGATAAAAGCTAGCAAGCTGTTCATCCATATTTCTTATGAAACTCAAGCCAATTAGCTCACTCGTACATTTAAATTTAATCAATATACAAAAAGGATAATGAAGATAATCTATAGGTAGGTACTTTTACAAAGCTGTAACAGAGCTGCGTCTGCACATTTAAGATATTTGAGAATAAATACTGTATTAGGCTATATAGGCGTGTCTGAAAAATTACTGAATGGATTTTGATGCAACTTGAAATTTTGTGTGTATATTCAGTAGGTCTGAGAATAGGATGTAAACTATTTTTCATATCCCTAAGTGACAAGGCTGGTCCACTCTAAAAAAAATATTTTTTTTGTCGACAATTTCTTTTTATGATGCGGCATTAATAATACATATAACAAGTTTTTTTCAATCAAACATTACAATTTTACATTACTCTATGGATAGTTTTGTAAACTACACAGAGAATTGTTAATAAACTAAAATTAGATAAATTTTAAAATCCATTCACTCACCCTTTTCTAGTATGTGGTACACTATGTATCCTTTTTTGTTAAGGCGAGAAAAAATTTACCTAACCGCACATCCTGTCATTCGGGGCAACGAACAGACTAGTGTGGTACCCTTACCCACTAAATAAACCCGCCGCGTGCCGTCTCTCCACCTGTATTGGTGGGCCTCTGGAACTGTGTGACATTACTTCAATCGTTGGTGCATAGTATCCTGCTCTTCAAATTCACATAATATGCTTGACTTGACTGCAACCTGTAAAAAAGTTGTTCTGCTGACAGTACTCACGCAATACTCTATGCTGGGGACGTCGAGTGTGTATCAAAGCACAACTCTTGTATTGTTTCATTTGTCTGACATACAGTAAGTCTGATTAACAAGCTTAATATAAGTATGTGAATATTTATGCTAGCGAGCTCCACAAGCAAGCAATTACCATGAACCACGATATTGATGATGTCATTGTTTTAGAGGTAGCCTAGCTATGCACTAACCAGTAAAAGAGATAATAAAAATCTGGCTTTTGTTCTGAGGTCACCAGACGTCCCATCAGGGGTCAGAGAAGTAGTCGATTCATATAAATACTGGTAATCAACTAAAACCCTTTAGAATTTAACATACGAAATCGTATCGACATCGCATCGTTTCGGTTGAGAGATCACCGTGATTGACAGAGGGATTATTGCGACATCACGCGTCAGTTTCTCATTAGAGGACACATGGCGACTACACATATGGTGGAATAGTTTCGATATCGGCCTCCCGCCCGACTGTTGTGGGTTACAGGACAACTCTTTGTGTGTTCCGCAAATAGTTGTTCTGAGTCTGGGTATACTTGGTGTCCATGAAATTATATGTTTATAAAGTCCCCTACGATACAAGGATTATTCCTTACTCGTCTTTTTTAAGAAAAAAGAAAAAGTAAGATAGTAAGCGGTAGTAAAAAAAACTACACATACGATAAATAATATATATAATATTATTTATAAATCAGCTTTGTGAAGGCTGTCGGTACAATTACTACTGGTGTTGTCTATGAGTGGTCGTTACCACTTACCATCGGCCACAAATGATGAAAATAAAAGAAACATTTTCTATTGCTAAAAGATTTAGCTTTATTTTTCATTGAACAGTATGTATGTTCATAGCTAACGATAAGTACCTCATTGTTGTCTTCTTCTGTTAAATCTGACATTATGAGTTTTGTGTTCACAATATCTTTTGGCTACAAAATGTTATTTGCATAAAATGGGGATGTCTCAGGTTAGATCCCCGAGTCGGGCAGTGTTATTGAGCCTTTTCGTAAATAGAGAAGTTCTCAGTATCAGCCCGGAGTTTGGAAATGTGCCCGGTAGACGGCAATAGGCTCGCCCCCTATCACGTGGGACTTAAACATAGCTGGTGAATCGTGGGTGAATAATACACCTCTGCCTACCCCTTCGGGGAATACAGGCGTGATGCTATGTCCTCAAAATATTTTGAGCTAGATGGTCTCAGTAATATTTTTACAATTTCTGTAAATTGATAAAAGAAAATATAAAACAGCACAACTTTAAGACTATGTGCTTAGATCCTATGACCAGTTGTGGGTTTGATTCTCAGTCAGGTTATCCTGACTGAATTATTTATTTACGCGAATCACAAATAAGTATTTTCAATCTGGGTGTATTTTGTGTTAGTTAAATTGTATGATGTATCGGATACATGGACTATTCATATTTACGTAAAGAAGAGTGTTGTCTTTATATCAAAATTAGAAAATGTAGTTTTAATGACTTCATTATTTTTTTATGAAGAATTCACGTAATATTTATGATTTCACATAAATAAGTACAATCAGTGTTTGAGAGCCATTAATTTAATCAAATATTCCAATTGATATATAATATATTGTAGAAGTTTCTCAAAATTTAGATATTTTTATATATATTTTTAGCATTTGACATGCTTAAACATACATTGCATACATTAAACACAAAGTGAAAAATGTGATATCGAAAATAACAGTCACGAGCAGGATTCGAACCTGCATCTCCTGGATACCGTCCAGATGCTTTGCCAATTCAGCCATCGTGACCCTTGCTCCTGACTGCTAATTTCGATAACACATTCATACTTAACGTCTTTGGGTGACGCCTGCACCATCTGTCGGAAGTATTTTCATACATTATACCGACCAGGTAAACTTAATTTTACAATTCAGATTTTTACCTAATAAAGACGCAATCCCTATAAATATTTAGATATTTATATATTTTTAGCATTTGACATGCTTAGCAACATACATTAAACACAAAGTGAAAATTACCTACGTCAATAGTCAAGTCATAGTAGAAAAAGTGGGAAAGTTATAGTTAAGTGAAAATTAATATCTTCAAATATCTACTTTAATTAATGATACTTGATAATTGATTGAATGAGGCGACACTGGTGAAAGAATTTTTGTTTTTTAGGCGGGAGCTCACAAAATAACCAAAATGCCAATCCACACTGTCACAGATAGAGCAGAATGTGATAATAGCAAAGAGCATGTACGATAATGACCAAAAAAATTCAAAAATTAATGATACTTTATTATAATATAACAACTGAATATCAAAAGTCACCGCAGTTATTTTTAGGTATTGTAAATTTTATACATGTTGTCTTGCTAAAAGTTTCTGTGCTTTCAAATTGCTTTACTGTGTACAGACTTAGGCTTAAAGTATGAGTATATTAATATTGTTTGGCGTATCTTTGGAGGTATCTTTAAAGTCTGCTCAAGCTTGTTGCAAACTTTAGTTCAAGTTATGACAAGTTTTCTAGTACAAAGAAAAATTAATATACTTACCTATCAGTTCTCAGCTGGATGGAAGTAATAAATATTAATATTTGTTTTACGTGAATTAATTTGGCTATTAAACGGTATTTTTTATCGTGCTTGCATTAGGAAAAAATCCTGGTTTGGCTAGTTGTAAAGTCTAGCTTGTCCCAGCATGACTAGGCCGGCTCCGCAAAGCCTCCCGCGAAGGTGTGACGCTTCGTGTGCGGATGCGTCGCTCAGTAGAGGGTACCCGAAAGGGTAAGCCGCCGGCGGGCCACTGAAGTAATCCAATACAGTACCAGTGGTCCGTCAACACATGAGGAGAGACGGCACACTACGGGTTTCTTTAGTGGGTGCGGACGGCACACTACGGGTTTCTTTAGTGGGTGCGGGCCCCACACTACCTTGTTCGTTGCCCCGAACGACGGGGTGTGCGGTTAGGTACATTTTTTCCCGCCTAAACAAAATAAAAGGCCGGCTTGATTAGGGAAATACCACCCTCTTACAGAATACCAGAGTTAAACAACGTTAGATACTCCTACATTATTGTATATCGTATGAAGGCCTATACCCATTTCTTATTCTACACTTATTGCTTCCTCTCCACTTCATATCCCTTTCCTTAGGAGTTGATTAGCCTCTGGTGTTGCTAGCATCTATTATAGGCCACAATAACCGCTTACTATCAAGTGGGCCCGTATGCTTGTTTCTTGCAACTCGCGTAGTATGAAAGAAACATCATTAGCGGACACAAAGTACACCCAGACACAGAGCAACCATCTATGCATCACCTAAATAACTGTCCTATTTTGAAATCGAACCCTCACACACACAGACGGCACGGGAGATCGGAATTTAAACCACTCCACACTAAACACATATTTGCCAACCTGCATTGGGTGGTGGACTTTGGCCTAATCCCTCTCCCCATGAAAGGAGTCCCGTGTCCAATAGTGAGACGGAAAAAGGGTTGAAAAAATAAAAATATGGCTGGCAATAGTTTGTTTCGTAGGCGACATGGCTGTATCCGAGTGTTTCCAAAGTCCAGGACCGCGGAGACAAAAAAAAAGTTGATAAGGATTTAAAGCTAACATTCAAATAAATACATTTTTTAAACGACTTTCTTCTAAGACGAGTAAGTTAGTATTCTGTGATTCAATATTAATGAATGTTTATAAAATATTCTGCGATAGTTGATTTACATTCACACGAGGCTTGTAATATTTCCACAAATCATAAATTTAATATATAGCGGTGCGATACAGACCCGCGGATATTAATTATTTATCTGAACTCAAGTGGCGCAGCTGTCGTAGATAATACATATATGAATGAATGTATTCAATAATAGGTATATTCGTAAGTTGTAATATTATCTAAATCCTCTTTTCTAATATTACCTAAATCCTTCTTTTTCTAAATATATTACAAATGATAGGCCTATAAAAAAAGAAACATTTTAAAATTCAAAAAAGTCTGAACCTCGAACAGTCAAATTCGAAGAAAAAGCTATATATACTGGAACATAGACGATTCTGAGAGATTCTAGACTCAGGCATGGTCCTGTAAACATAGCTGAAGATTCTGATTCATTCTAGACTCGGACGTGGTCCTATTGAGATAGCTGTCAAAGCTCCGAATTATCTTAAAAGTTTCTTGAGAAGTTGCTCTTCCGAAGATTGTCTTGAAGTTTTGGTTCTTCATTGAAGGCCGTTTCAGACATTTCAGGTGTGATCTGTTGGACTTCAGGGTCTGGTTCTGAGACCGAGTCTGACCTTCTAGAACGGAAGGGATTGTACTGAACGCTAAAGGAGTGGACCCTTGTACAAGAACATCTTTTGAGGTATCGCAAGTGTTGCGGTGAATAAATCTCTAGGTAAAGACAGTAATAACTCTAGTATAGTGCATACAAAACTTGTTCCTAATTAACGTATTTTCTTATTTATAAAAATTTGTTTTGATCTGTTTCCTATTTAATTTCTTTTAAGACCCCTAGGTAGGTCCTAAATAATTGTGGCGTGACGGCTTCACCGTTAGGCTACAAAGTACGCATTGTAAATAATAGTTAAAATAATAGTGATATTATTATATGGCGCCACGTCAATATTTCAGGCATACGGACTTCTCCACTCGGGAAGCAACACAGATTCTTTAACTCTGCTGTTGTGTAGATTATGTCAGAAACTACTGAAATGACAAGATACTACTGAATCAAATAAAATATCGAAGCCTTCGCGTGTTTATAAATAAAATTATAAATAAAATCTGAACACATTCGCAAATAAAATAATACATTTTACTTAAAGCAAATCTCGCCGTATATACATCCATTTACTTAATAGGTACATTTACGTATAATGTGACTTCACAGGTAAACCAATTTGATAATGTTTTTGTTTGAAGCAGGATATCTTTGATATATCTTACAATGCTTTTAATATTTTTGCTTTGAGTTCCATACGAATTAGGTTAATATTGCACAATAAAAAGGTTAGTACTACTTATTTTTTTGCTAGTTTGCACTAGTTTACACAAGTGTTCTGTATAGTATTAATGGTGCCTGCCAGTTACTTTAAATTTTCCGTTTAAAAAAAGCTATATAAGAATATTTTCTTTTTAATTCCGTGATAGATTAGCAGTATGAGTGATAGCGATAAGCAGTGATATCCTAGTGGTAAAGCTAAGGACTACAAAGCCAATAGTATCGATAATACTTTCTGATATTTACGCGAATGTTACACATTTTGAAATAAAACTACTTTTACGGAATCTATCGCGTTTACTTGATTTTTATATACTATCCCGACGTTTCGAATACTTTACAGCATTCATGATCACGGGTGGACTTAGATGATAGACGTCCAAGGCTGATATGTTATTTCAACGGTTTCATCTACCCACAGTATATGATTTTGCAAAATTTTTGGTTTATTTATTTTAACCCACCTAATATTCGTTTAGAAACACAGTGAAATTATCTACTTCAAATTTTTTATGCTTACAATGTATGAGATTTTAAGTTAGTATATTAAAATGAGTATAATACTCCTCTTTAAACTATAAAATTTTGTTTTATTTAGTGCTCGAAAATTCTACCAGAAACTACCAATTACTACCAGTAAAAAGACAATCTTGGTTATTAGTTTATATTATTAAATATATTGATTTTACCCAAAAGCTAAGACTAAAAAGCTACCACTGGATCGGAACGCGGCCTGACTGAGAAAGATCTGGCCAGAAAACTCAGTAGGCAACAACTGTTATGGATTATTAAATTTTGTACGGAATTACTTAGAGCTGAATTAAGTTAAAAAAATTTAAAACCCACAGTAGCGATTAGTTTTTTCCTTTCAAAAATTTATTTTTAAAATTTTATTATACTCATTTTAATATACTAACTTAAAGTCTCATACATTGTAAGCATAAAAAATTTGAAGTAGATAATTTCACTGTGTTTCTAAACGAATATAAGGTGGGTTAAAATAAATAAACCAAAAATTTTGCAAAATCATATACTGTGGGTAGATGAAACCGTTGAAATAACATATCAGCCTTGGACATCAATCATCTGCAAAATCATATACTGTGGGTAGATGAAACCGTTGAAATAACATATCAGCCTTGGACATCAATCATCTAAGTCCACCCGTGATCATGAATGCTGTAAACTATTCGAAACGTCGGGATAGTATATAAAAATCAAGTAAACGCGATAGATTCCGTAAACGTAGTTTTATTTCAAAACAATAGTATCGAGTTCGATACCGAGTCTAAGATGCTGAACATAGTCTAACACTGCACATACCTCTGACGTCTTTAAAAGTACAGGGGAAAGTACAGAATTTTAAGGATTACATTCAAGACGTTTGTAGTATATCCTATAAAAATACCTTTATCAGCTATATAAATGTTATAAGGTCACTTGTAGCATCGTCTGGGTGATTTTGTTAGATAATATGCTAAAAACCATCGCTTAATCAAAATAAACTTGCAAAAATATTAATTGGAATGCGATAAAACGCTTATATTGATACTGGTGGTAGGGCTAGGTACCAATTTGAGTACTGTTCAATATTGCTTCTTCTATGGAGAATACGTCTCTTTAATATTATATTAGTAATTGTTAAACACAAAGCGAAAAAAGTGAAATCGAAAATAACAGTCAGGAGCAGGATTTGAACCTGCATCTTCTGGATACCGTCCAGATGCTTTACCAATTCAGCCATCCTGACAATTGCTCCTGACTGCTAATTTCGATAACACATCATACTTAACGTCTTTGGGTGACGCCTGCGCCATTTGTCGGAAGTATTTTTCATACATTATACCGACCAGGTAAACTTAATTTTACAATTAAGATTTTTACCTAATAATGACGCAAACCCTTTAAATATTTAGATATTTTTATATATATTTTTAGCATTTGACATGCTTAGCACTATACATTAAACACAAAGTGAAAAATGTGAAATCGAAAATAACAGTCAGGAGCAGGATTTGAACCTGCATCTTCTGGATACCGTCCAGATGCTTTACCAATTCAGCCATCCTGACAATTGCTCCTGACTGCTAATTTCGATAACACATCATACTTAACGTCTTTGGGTGACGCAGGATGGCTGAATTGGTAAAGCATCTGGACGGTATCCAGAAGATGCAGGTTCAAATCCTGCTCCTGACTGTTATTTTCGATTTCACATTTTTCACTTTGTGTTTAATGTATAGTGCTAAGCATGTCAAATGCTAAAAATATATATAAAAATATCTAAATATTTAAAGGGTTTGCGTCATTATTAGGTAAAAATCTTAATTGTAAAATTAAGTTTACCTGGTCGGTATAATGTATGAAAAATACTTCCGACAAATGGCGCAGGCGTCACCCAAAGACGTTAAGTATGATGTGTTATCGAAATTAGCAGTCAGGAGCAATTGTCAGGATGGCTGAATTGGTAAAGCATCTGGACGGTATCCAGAAGATGCAGGTTCAAATCCTGCTCCTGACTGTTATTTTCGATTTCACATTTTTCACTTTGTGTTTAATGTATAGTGCTAAGCATGTCAAATGCTAAAAATATATATAAAAATATCTAAATATTTAAAGGGTTTGCGTCATTATTAGGTAAAAATCTTAATTGTAAAATTAAGTTTACCTGGTCGGTATAATGTATGAAAAATACTTCCGACAAATGGCGCAGGCGTCACCCAAAGACGTTAAGTATGATGTGTTATCGAAATTAGCAGTCAGGAGCAATTGTCAGGATGGCTGAATTGGTAAAGCATCTGGACGGTATCCAGAAGATACAGGTTCAAATCCTGCTCCTGACTGTTATTTTCGATTTCACATTTTTCACTTTGTGTTTAATGTATAGTGCTAAGCATGTCAAATGCTAAAAATATATATAAAAATATCTAAATATTTAAAGGGTTTGCGTCATTATTAGGTAAAAATCTTAATTGTAAAATTAAGTTTACCTGGTCGGTATAATGTATGAAAAATACTTCCGACAAATGGCGCAGGCGTCACCCAAAGACGTTAAGTATGATGTGTTATCGAAATTAGCAGTCAGGAGCAATTGTCAGGATGGCTGAATTGGTAAAGCATCTGGACGGTATCCAGAAGATGCAGGTTCAAATCCTGCTCCTGACTGTTATTTTCGATTTCACATTTTTCACTTTGTGTTTAATGTATAGTGCTAAGCATGTCAAATGCTAAAAATATATATAAAAATATCTAAATATTTAAAGGGTTTGCGTCATTATTAGGTAAAAATCTTAATTGTAAAATTAAGTTTACCTGGTCGGTATAATGTATGAAAAATACTTCCGACAAATGGCGCAGGCGTCACCCAAAGACGTTAAGTATGATGTGTTATCGAAATTAGCAGTCAGGAGCAATTGTCAGGATGGCTGAATTGGTAAAGCATCTGGACGGTATCCAGAAGATGCAGGTTCAAATCCTGCTCCTGACTGTTATTTTCGATTTCACATTTTTCACTTTGTGTTTAATGTATAGTGCTAAGCATGTCAAATGCTAAAAATATATATAAAAATATCTAAATATTAGTAATTGTTGTTTTAACCGTGATTCAAGTATCTTTTTTTTTTTTTTTTTATATCTTTATTTAAGGAGCTTATTCAGATTAAACTGAGTATGCCGCTCCATTGGAACATTCATTACAGTATTGTTAATTCTATTATAAATTATACGTGTATACACTGTGAGCGCCGTCTTATACCTATTTCAGCTAACTTATATAATAATTTGGCCTTATCAGATAATGGACATGACAAAGTACTATTACAAAAACCAACACTTTTAAATTCTACAATTTTGCTTATAAATTGAAGTCTAAAGTCTGCGTTCCGGACACACTCCATCAAAATATGAACAGCATCTTCGATCTTTCCACACTCTGAACAAAAAGGAGAAGGCACTTTTTTCATCATATAAGCAAATTTATTAAGAGGGAGGTGTCCGGATCGGAGTCTAAATGCAAGGATTAAGGTATTTCTGTTTAAATTGGCATATTCAAACCATGGTGATTTCCAAGGCTCATTTTGTAAAGTCCGGTACCATATACCTTTTTCCACTGATCTCTTGTTGAAATGAACTTTCCACGTTTGGTAACAGTGTTCTTTAACTAGATGGATGCAGTCAGTGAAGAACGGCAGGTTATTAATTGACACACCATCACAAGAAGCTTCTCTTGCTAGTTGGTCCGCTTTCTCATTCCCTACCAGGCCAACATGTGAAGGTATCCACTGGAGAATTACTTCTTTAGATTGGGCCTTGAGCTCAAATATCGTTCTGATAATGTCGTAGGCTATCGGTGTGCCTCTCAAACAAGAGGTGCACCGAGCCACGTGCTGTAGGGAGCTTCTTGAATCAGTCAAGATAACAAAATGATCATGATCTATAGTTTGAATATATGATAGTGCTTCTAAGATAGCAATCAGTTCTATATACATAATGGACATTTCATGGACAATTTTGAATTTCATGAAACTGTTTACTTGAGGGTCAAAAAATGCTGCACCCATGGACTCGTGGTGGTTGCTAGCTGTTATGTCTTTTGAGCCATCAGTGAATATTTTGTAATAGGTAGCATATTGGTCTTCTAAGTGCAATGAGCACATGCGTCTGAGTTTATTAGGATCATAATCTCTTTTAGCCTGATTTATACCATAGATGTGGTCTTTAACTACCTTACTTAAATCATACCAATTCATCCAATAGTCTAGTGTGTACATAGCTAAACAATCCGTCGACAGAAGTATAATATCTTTAAATTTTAAATACATTTGCACTAAAATTGGAGCTTTTCGGCGCCTCCAGTATCTACGAGTAGTTAATGAATTTAATTCGCTTACTACATTTATAGTTACGTTATTAGAGAATGACATAGCTCTCAACAAAAATTTTCCACCTAGGAATAATCGACGTATTTGTAAGGGTTGCAGACAAAGTTCACTCTCCATCACGTGGATGGGGGTGCTTCTGACAAAACCTCCTATAATGCGTAAAGCTTGGTTTTGTAATTTATCTAATTTGGATAAATTTGATTTGCTACTATTGTTATATAAAAAACTACCAAAATCCAATCGACCTCTAATAATAGCAATGTAAAGCCTTCTTAGATATTTCGGGTGTACGCCCCACCCAGAGCCAGCCAATACTTTTAAGATGTTTAATGACTTCTGCGTCTTCTCAAACAGTTCATTAATATGTTTCGTCCATCTCAAGGACTGATCGAGCCACATACCTAAATACCTCACGTGAGCAACTTGCTGCAATGGCGCACCATTCACGCAGATATTAACATAGTTTATGTTATTGCTCTTTTTAAATAAACACAGTTTACTCTTTGTAGGAGATACATTTAGACCCAGGTTTTCCAATAGACTAACCAGAAGATCCAATGAATTTTGGAGGCAACTTTGTGCAACGTTGATATCCTTATCTACGACATATAGAGCGAAATCATCGGCGTACTGGGTTATAAATACATTTTGTATGGTATTACAAATATGATGGGTAGCAACATTAAATAATAAGGGTGATAAAGGGTCACCTTGACCAAGACCTAGACCAGTAGATCGACTAATAAAATTGTGTTCCTGTTTAATTTTGATTATCCTGAAGCTTAAGAAGTTCCACAAGTATTTACATATAAACAGACCAACCCCAGCCTTGTCTAAAATTTCAAGAAGTGAACTTATATTCAAATTGTTGTACGCATTATCGATGTCCAGGAAACATGCCAGTGTTATCAAGTCTTGAGAGAAACCCGATTGGATCCTTGTGACCAATCTTGCCAAACTATCCATACATGATTTAGACTTTCTAAAGCCCACCATTTCAGTTGAAAAAAAAC
Organism: Leucoma salicis; assembly: GCA_948253155.1. NCBI lineage: Eukaryota > Metazoa > Arthropoda > Insecta > Lepidoptera > Erebidae > Leucoma > Leucoma salicis. The sequence goes on from OX411824.1 coordinate 15,347,040, forward strand.
CTTTGTTCTCAAAATACCACTCAAGCCGCTTATTAATAATCGCGTGGAATATTTTGCAAATGCACGACATTAAACTAATAGGACGTATGGATGACAATAGTGAAGGATCGCGACCAGGCTTAGGGATTGGGACTACCCATATGTATCGCCATTGTATAGGTATAAAACCGGTTGATAGAAAGGTATTAAATAGGGAGAGTAATATAGTTTTACCGTTTTTAGGTAGTCTTTTTATCATAGAAAAGGATATATTATCGCAACCCGGGGATGTGTCCTTTATTTTAATACAAGTTTCTAATTCGTGCAAGGCTATGGGATATTGTAATGTTGGGTTAACAGAAGTAAATATAGGTTTAGGGGGTGACACATAAGCTGGGCATAGGTTACTCAGTAAATATTCACATTTCTCCTTATCTACGAAGAAGTTTGGAATTTTATTGCCCTTTAACCATTTCATCTTTCTCCATAAAACACTACTGGATGTAGTTTCATCCACAGAACTACAAAATTTGTGCCAACTATCTGACTTTGCCTTTCGTATAAGTTTTTGCGTCTCCCTAATACACTCTTTGAGAGTTGTCAGATTTGTGGGAGTAGGGTTTTTCCTAAATTTCGATAAAGCTAATCGTCTTTTAGCGCCTGCCTGGGAAAGAGAAGGAGTCCAATATGGTTTGGGAGAGAATTTATTAGATGGGTTTAAATTAATTTTAATTTCTGGAATATTATTGTCAGCAGCTGAATTAATGAGATACAAAAAATTATCGTATATAGTCTGTGGTTCACCCGAAATCTCAAAGTTTGAAAAAGCTTCTGCGAGTTGAGTTTGATAAGCGGTCCAGTCCGCTAAGCTAAAATTGCGTTTGATTAAAAAGTTTGGCCTGCATGGAATAGTAGAAGTAATGATGATTACAAGGTGGTCACTTCCTAGAGATTCGTTGGTTACTTTCCAATTAAATAGGCACGCTATATCCGAAGAACAAAACGAGATATCTGGAGAACTTTGTTGTAAGTTTCCCGCTACTAACTTTATGCGGGTGTGGCTACCATCGTTTATAGAAATCAAATTACAGTCAGTTATACAATCATAAATTTGAGACCCTCTAACGTCAGATTCAAGTATCTGAAATATAACAAGTGGCTTCATATTGTTTCCTTTCGAATACATCGAGATAACCCCGAGCTCAACAATATCAAACAGCATATTACAAATATAGTAATAAGTAATAAGTTAATCCGGCTCGAAGGACCATAGACGAGAGAAACAGGAAGGGGCGAGCAGGGCTGCCAGTACATTTACAACTACTATTATTAAATTCAATAGGCATGGCAATACTGAGCAAGTACCTACTCACTTGTTAGCGGGCTTGAGCGGTTCGGTATCACTGTCTGCCGTGTGAACGACAGTAAGACGCCTCAGTGTGTTTTGGTTGTTATGGGAGATAGCTGCGCCTTAATTACTTTTTCGTCCTCCAAATGATATGGTGAGCAGCGGCTTAACATTAATATTAGTATTTTGAGTCCGTGAGCGGCGGTTACCATTTACCATCAGGTGCTACGTGGCTCCTCTACCATCATAACCTATAAAAAATATCAATATTTGTCAATATGATAACCGCCTTATCAATATAATACTTTTATAATAGTTCGAGATTAAATAATTGAACTACCTAACGAAGCTGTCAATTCCAGATGTGGTGTTTGACAGGTGTAATAAATGATGGCTCAAGACCGTTTCACTAGTGAAAACGTTCAAACTCTCTCTATATTTTAATTGAATCAAAACTTGGGTAATTTAATTATGGAAATACGTTTTTATGTTTTCTAGAGACTTGCTTATCTCCGCATGAATGAACCGGCTCGATCGGGGAAGTACTAACCTCCCACAAAAGATTAGCGTGTAACAACGTCACTTAGTCCTGCTGTTGTATTTCATATGGTGAGTGAAAGCGTCGTAGGCCTATCCTCTCCTTGTTACCCTTCCAAACTTCTCCTTATTATCCTTCATATCCACCTCCTAACCCTTTCCTTGAAGATGGCGACGCGCGAGTTATGTTTTAGTGTTGCTAGCATCTATAGGCTACGCTAACCGCTTACCATCAGGTGGGCCGTATGCTTGTTTGCCACCCATTTAGTATAAAAAGAAATGCACTCTCTGTATGTAATGACAAAGTTTCCAGACCAATTTCGTTCACGCCAATGTTAACAGATGCTAGCTAACTACGCGAGTGATCTTGCAGTGCACTAGTGCACTCTCAGTGCCCTCACTCTTATGGTCTGATGAGACACATCGCGACTGTGAAATTAAGCATGGTTCCAGTGGCTCGAAAATACAGGCGGAGAGACGGCACACGGTTTTTTTATTTTGTTTTTTTTAGTAGGTGAGGGGCCCACATTACTCTGTTCGCTTCTTTACGTGTTTTCCGCAGCACAAGGATATAACACCACCAGCTTCTCATTTCTAAGCTATTACTAAACTCAATATTTTTTTGATGGCTTGATGTGCGTAGTGATAGACATTCACGGTCAGTAGCGAGTTGACCATACCTAAGGTATAGATCAGTTCATAAGTGAAGGTTACCATTTATCTGGTAGGTCGTGGCAAGTCTGCCGTTAGGAATAAAAAGTTTGTATAGTACAATAAATAGGCCTAAAATACTTGAGCTAAATTACTAATATGGAGAAAGAAGCTGTTATCAAGATCATTCGCTAGATATGGATGTATTCATTCAATGAGCCAAACTTAGTCCACAGCTGGACATAAACCTCTCCCTGTTTAAGTCACGACCTCCGATTTGGTATTCCATGGATTCCAGAATTGATTTTACTAAAGATACAGCATTGTATCGAGTGGATTGTCCACCTGTGACAATAAACACAATAAACGCAATAGATTCCGTAAACATATAATTAATTGAATGAGGCGACACTTGGCGGAAGTCCATTGGTTGGATATTTTAGGAGGAAAACCCACTACTCACGCACGGATTGTCAATCCCGGTTATCTTTAGACACACACAAAATAACCTAAGATTGCCAATCCGCACTCTCAGATAGAGTGAGATAATAGCAGAGTAGCATGCACGATAGTGACAAAAAATCTTACCTATGCGATGCAACCATGTAATACGGCAGGACTCTCAGAAGCACAACGTTTGTAACGTTGTGCCGCAAAAATCAGAACACAAATTCGACGGGTATTTCGCTTCTAAACGAGGCATCCTCAGGCCCGCTTGGTACCCGTAAACGGAGTTTTATTTTATTATATTTAATATAACCAGAAAATATAATATTAACTACATTTTATTTTCCTATTATATTATTAAAAATTCTTAAAAAAAGCCGTATCTCTATAAAAAAAACTGTCAAACTCTTTGTAACTGTAACAAGGCCTGAAATAAAGTTATATTTAATTTACTTTTAATTGTAAAGGATATAAAACCTTATTAGAGTTCTCACCATTGTAGAGTATTGGTATCTTCCCACTTACGTCACGACTGCGATATTATCAGCCAATAGCCGTATCTCGCGTGGGTGGAAGCCTTCACAAACTACGTCACATTGCATCGTATGTTCTAACTTGGAGTGCGGGGTGAGATGAGTGGGAGTAAACGAGGAAAAGTGATCTTTATTTTTAGGCTGTCAACATCATCAAATTAAATTTGGAATATTCTGGCTTCAGGTAAATTAAAATTCTGCGTTTTTTCCGATCGTAATGTTTTGACTTAGATAAAGAACCTATAGATGTAGCCATGGTACATTAGGAAGTGTGGAAGTGAGAAGGGCTTATACGAATATACCTATGAAAATTGAGGCAAAGTTTCGTATCATTTGTCTCTTATTACGTGCAGGTTTTCAACTGGCGAACTTTAAAATAGTTCGCCATACAACTGCTTTCACCATGTCAATCAGGGTGGCGATTCAAAACGAAAATTAAGTGCCGTGTTTTAGGGTTGAAAAAATGCTGAGTCTCAAACAAATTTATTCAGTAGACTTTCGCACCTAATTACATATTGTTCCTATAGTTACAGTAATTAAAAAGAAGAGATCCGTACAAAAATTATAAAAATATTAAACACAAAGTGAAAAATGTGAAATCGAAAATAACAATCACGTGCAGGAGGAGCAGGGTTATTTTCGATTTCACATTTTTCACTTTGTGTTTAAGGTATAGTGCTAAGCATGTCAAATGCTAAATATATATATAAAAATATCTAAATATATTATAAAAATATGTCAGATAAACAAACTTTATTTGAACATCACTAAATTCGTCGACATCATCATCATCATAATTTATCTAACTGTCTCATAGCACTGAATAAGTTTCAGTTCTTCTACTTCTTATGTCAAATCGTATTTTGAGCTATCTTTCATGCTTGGATGGTTTAAAATAAGTACAATTTCCTTCGGCCTGGATATATTGTTTTGCCAATAATATGTTGTTGATGGACGAAATAATGATTTTGTTTTTGGATTTTGTCTTGATTGTATTTACTAATTTACACTACTAAAAATTCTTTCGCAATCTGCGATAGCATGAAGTAGGGACAGAATGTTTATTACATACTGTTGATTATTCTCCTAAACTTAAACAGTGAATACGATTACCGGATGGTGTTATAGATAATATTAAACTTCGTTGCGGACTAGCGTTTGCCTGTGACTTAATCAGAGTATTAGCCGCAGGACTGTAATTTCAGTCAGGGCGGCCAGTGTCAATAGAAAGCTGCCATTTACGCGTGTAGTGAAAGTGTGCTGCGACACAAGTTTGCTTGATGCTCCTTCATTTTAAAAATCCGAAGGGGCGGTTGTCTGATGCGACCAAAGAGAGACCAGGTGCAGGACCAAGAGCTTTACGTGCTTTCCAAAGCACGGGGAACGGTGTACCAGCGTTATACCAAAATTATAGAGTCTTTTCAAAAGCGTTTTTTTCAGACAATACCCTGCACTAAAGAATAATCCTTGTCTCGCGGGGGACTTTACAAGCATACAATTTCACGGATACAAAGTACACCCAGACTCAGATCAACAATTTATGGATCACACAAAGAGTTGTCCCGTGTGGTAATCGAACCCACAACACTCGGGTGGGAAGCCAGTATCTAAACCACTCCGCCATCTGTGCAGTGCGTTTAAGTAGCTTAAACGAAAAGAAACATCATAACATAAAGTATGAAAATGTGAAATCGAAAATAACAGTCACGAGCAGGATTTGAACCTGCATCTCCTGGATACCGTCCAGATGCTTTACCAATTCAGCCATGGTGACGATTGCTCAGGACTGCTTAACGTCTTGGGTGACGCCGGCGGCGAATTAAGGTATTATAAGATAGGTACCACAATATCATTGAAAATACAAATTATTTGTGAATAAGGAAAAAGAGATTTTTTTTCCCGCTAGTACAAAAAATCGAACGGGTTCGATTCCCGCTAGTACAAAAAATCTCTTTTTCCTTATTCACAAATAATTTGTACTTTAAAAAGTGGCGGAGCATGTCAAATGCTAAAAAATATACATCAAAAATGTTTCTAAAATCGCGCCATCAAATAGTATGAATTTTAATTGAAAAATTAAACTTACTATATTGGTTTAATGCATGTGAATGCTTCCGATAGATGGCGTTGGTCGTAAAGACGAAATGAGATAAGTAGATTGGGATGATCGAAAGATCTGTACTATAGCTCAGTGGTTCAGAGCACTTCCCCGGATTGGAAAAGGCGCGGGTTCGATTCCCGCTAGTACAAAAAATCTCTTTTCAAATAATTTGTATTTTAAAAAGTGGCGGAGCATGTCAAATGTTAAAAAATAATCAAAAATGTTTCATTGAAAATAATTGAGAATGTAGACTTGGAACCGATTGCAATAAAGACAAACGCTTTTTTTCCAAAATTACAAATAAGCCCTTTTGAAATACATTATCAATTGTTAAAGAGAAATTGTTTTAGCAAATGTGCTGTAGGTACGTTTCGGTTTTAATCGCGTACCTACCCTTTTAGAAACTTTTGAATTTTCGCGTAAAATATTCATAGCACGGCCCCACTCTACTCACACGTTTAAGTATACGTAAGAGTACAACGGGTTAATTGATTTTCTTCTACATACCGAAGTGTGACGTCAGATATTTAATTTTTGTTAAGGCGGGAAAAAATATACCTAACGGCACACCCCGTCATTCGGGACAACGAACAGGGCAGTGTGGGGCCATCACGCTGGAGCGTGCACCTCGGCGGGCGTCGCTCTGCTACCCGGGCATCTCGCATACCGGGTATGCCCTTGTTTCTAAACGAATATTAGGTGGGTTAAAATAAACAAACCAACTTTTGTAAAGTCATATAACTGTGGGTAGATGAAACCGTTGAAACAAAATATCCTTGGCCTTGGACGTCCACTATATAAGTCCACCCGTGATCATGAATGCTGTAAAGTATTCGAAACGTCGGGATAGTAGGAAATCAAGTAATCGCGATAGATTCCGTAAACGTAGAAAATGTACTTATTTGTATTCTGAAGTCTTCGCCGCTGAAGCCACCGGCAAAACCGTGTGGTGACGGACTAAGAATACAAGTGTCACCACCCCATTCTTTCCCATGGGTGTCGTATGAGGCGACTAAGCGAAGTAAGCAATTATCATCCATTGCATGGCTGGTGGTAGGGCTGGGTACCAAGTGGACGTACTCACTTGGTATCGGGCCCGAGCGGGTTGGTACCACCATCTCCCGTGTGACCGGCCATGAAGCACATCGTTGCGTTTTGGCTGTAGCAGGAGATAGCCGTTTATATTTCATTTCATATCTGTGAAATGAATTGATGAGCAGCGGCTTGACAATACTCTCGGTATAGTCGAGTCCATGGGCGTCGGTTACCATTTACCATCAGATGGACCGTGGCCCATCTGCCACAACACGCAATAAAAAAAAAACAGTTTGTTATAAATATGCAAAAATATATTACCAAATGTATTTGAAATGTTCTTTTAAACGAAAAGATAAATTTTGAAATAAATTTTGAAAAAAGATTACGGAATCTATCGCGTTTACTTGATTTTACTACTATCCCGACGTTTCGAATACTTTACAGCATTCATGATCACGGGTGGACTTAGATGATAGACGTCCAAGGCTGATATGTTATTTCAACGGTTTCATCTACCCACAGTATATGGTTTATTTATTTTAACCCACCTAATATTCGTTTAGAAACACAGTGAAAGTATCTACTTCAAATGTTTATGCTTACAATGTATGAGACTTTAAGTTAGTATATTAAAATGAGTATAATACTCCTCTTTAAATTGTAAAATTTTTGTTTTTATTTAGTGCTCAAAAATTCTACCACAAACTACCAATTACTACCAGTAAGAAGACAATCTTGGTTATTAGTTTATATTATTAAATATATTGATTTTTCCAAAGGCTAAGAATAAGAAGCTACCACCGGATCGGAACGCGGCCTGACTGAGAAAGATCCGGCCAGAAAACTCAGTAGGCAACAACTGTTATGGATTATTAAATTTTGTACGGATTTACTGAGAGCTAATAAAGTTTAAATTTTTATTTTATTTTTTTAAAAAGGCAAAGACTAGTCACTACTGTGGGTTTTATCTACACAATGTGAAAATGTGTCTTGCAATTTTGTGGTGTGCCTTCTTGTATTCTGTTTGGTGAGGCCTATCACAGGATTCCAGCTTGATGGCAAGACCCAGCCGTCTTCTCTATTGAAATTGGGATGTTTCTTAATTTCAATAGCCTCACGTATCATTCTAGGGCGATATCGATGTTCTTTTGCGAGGATTTGAGGTTTGTCAAACCTAATGTATTGGCGGGTGTGGTCCTGTGTGTGCTCACAAATTGCAGACTTTGTATAGCGACTGTGCTTCACATCAGCTATGTGTTCTTTGATCCGAGTTGTTGTGGATCTCTTTGTTTGCCCAATATAGGAGAGACCACAATCACAATCCAGCTTGTATACTCCTGCATCCTGTAAGGGTATATGGCACTTGACTGATGGTAAAAATTTACTAATTCTTTTTAGTGACTTATAGTAGGTTTTAATTGAAGCTTTTTTAAGAATGTAGCCAATCTTGTCAGTGACTCCTTTAACATAGGGCAGGACTGCAGGGAGGCGCTCAACTATGGGTGGCTTCACTCGGTTTCTGTGACGGCGGCGTGGAACCTGCAGCTTTTTTGCATGTAAAACTTTCTTTACATGCAGCAACTCTCCTTGACTGCTTATTTCGACAACACATTCATACTTAACGTCCTGGGTGACGCTAAACTGACGGCTTAGCATGTCAAATGCTAAATATATACTCGTATATATATAAATTTCTAAATAGTGTAATACATTTATTTTATCTCAAATATCTTAAATATACATACAACTCTGCTACAGCTTATTTTAGTTTGTAATAGCAGGTATATATAGACCATAGATATAGTATATACTGACGTATAGATCACCAAAGCGTGTGAAGCATAAAATCTTATACGAGAATATACCAAGATGGAAGAGGAAAGCGAATCTAATGTCATTGTAACCTGTTTTGAAGACAGTTAGTCAAAAGCCAAAAATCCTCATTGATGGGCTGATTAAAAAACTAGATTTTGGTTACATAGAAGCTTTTCACAAATTACAGAAAGAAATAGGTATTCACTTAGCTAATAAATTACACCATACCTTTCTTCATATCAATTATAACATAGCATCATGCCTGTATTACCTGAAGGGGTAAGCAGAGGTGTATTACACACCCACGATTCGCCAGCTATGTTTAAGTATTTCCGTCTACCGCGCACATTTCCAAACTCCGGGCTGCTACTGAGAATTTTTCGTTTTACGAAAAACCTGTCCGATCCGGGGATCGAATCCGAGACCTCATGATCAGCTGTTGCTTTCACTACCGCTGCACCACATAATTAGTTAATAATCAATTATATCAAACAGAAAATGAAGGTTACACTAGTATCCGCCGGCGGACCACCGAAGGAATGTAACATAGTTCCAGTGGCCCGCCAATAAAGGCGGAGAGACGGCACACGGCGGGTTTCTTTAGTGGGTGCATGCCCCACACTACCCTGTTCGTTGCCCCGAACGACGGGGTGTGCTGTTAAGAACATTTTATCCCTTAACAAAAAAAAAAGGTTACACTAGTATCACAACTATTATTTTGTTCAGTAGCAACAACAATAGATTATTATGAACTTGGAATTAAAATTACCTCAGTTTCAAGGTTAAAAACCTTCTACCACTTTTATTACCCATGTTAATGATTTATTCGATATTTTTAATACTAGATTTTAAAAAAAAGCAAAAATAATAGAGAGTTAATTTTCAATATGTTGGACGAAATATACGATTATTTTTCTAATCCTAAATTTGAAAATGATACTTTAATAGTAAACTCGCCAAGAACACTTGGTTTCTTATTAAATATAAGGTCCATAAAGTGGCTTTATATATTGATTTTGTAGAAAAAAGGGCATTGAAATTTATTCCCTTACATAAATTATCTCAGGATCATCTACAAACTTTTTACACTGTTGTCAAATCTTGCGGTGGATTTAATAATAATCCGACTCTTCAAAATTTTATGCTGGCTTACAAAGGTTTGCTTTATCACACAAAAGTAAAAACTACTGAAATTGGCTATTGCCTGGCCCTAGACGACATAATTTTTTTATCTAATTCAAAGTTAACTACCGAGGAGTACATAATACATTACATATAATAAAATAACAAACGAGTTTTCCTTATCTCAAGAGATGGAAATAGAAAATGAGTTTAATTACTTGTATCTCCCCCACAATGAAGAACTCTTATCAAATACGATTCAACGAGTAGTAGAGTATATACCGGGGTTTGTAGTGAACAAAATTAAGATTAGAATAGCTTGTGAAGATTATTGCAATGGCATATAATCGTCTCGGCAATTCAGTAGTCGCGAATCATTCATTAACAAAAGAAACTTTTCATCTAAGACCAAAGGTTATTTAACATACCCTTCACAAGACGTAATCAATCTCTAGTTAAAATGCGAAATGTTCATTCGCGAAAATAATAAAATCACAAAAGGTATGTAAACTTGTAATGTATAGAGTTCTTCTTATATTGGAAGATAATCATGACGGTTCTGTGTTTAGATCGCCATCATTTTAACCAAGATGTTTTGAGTGGTCATGGATATTTAATTATGAAAATATATTATAGAAGTTTACTTTGATATTCGGCTTAAATATTAATGTTAACTTAATAATTTAATTAAATAAACTTTTAGTATCCAGTTTAACAAGGTTGTTTTGTTTAAAGGCCAATAATTATATTTTTTACTCCACATGGTCCTAAAATGCTACATGGCCCGTTGTAGGCTACGTAAAATAGCATTATATGTTCCAAAGCAAAAAGTGTTTGCTTATTCTAAGACTAAAACCATGAGACCATTCGGTCAAACTGGATAAAACTCATCATCATCAAACTCATGTTTTTACTCGTAAAGCGATATTTTCTTATAATATCACTTTCAATTTGAATTTGAATTCATTTCTTCGAAACAGAAGTGAAAGCTGAGTGTATAATTCAGTTGTAAAATGCTCGTTGACTGGCGTTGCTGGTGAAATATAGAAAAACGAATTAATTAAGTTTATTTTAATTTATTATGTCTGTTTTGTTTTATTAGTTGAAGATGATTAACTAAATGAGCGAGTTCGTTAAAGAAACTGATTTGTTTTATCATTTTATCGATAGTCAGTCTAAGTCTTAAAACTTACATCACTATCCAACGCACACATTAACAAATCAAAATTGGTCACACGTTATCGAGCTATTAGGTGATCATCGTCGTGTATACTATATCTATGATATATACAATATTATAGATTGCTTGAAACAGTACAGAAACCTACATCCCTAGCGTGTATTCAAGAGCCACAACTAATCCGTAAGCACAAAGATGACTTTGCACTTTGTTACTATACTGGCACTCGGCAAATACAATTAAGAAGCTAATAAGTCACACACTAAGTGGAAGTGAGTGGGAGGGAGACCGTAGCCGACAGTGGACTTATCGTGACCATTCGGCGGGAATTTTGATGGTACTATTTGTAGCTAATCCCATGGCTGGTACTTACCTGTTATTATGGTGATGATCAGCTTATCTAGTTGGCCTACCTTCGTTAACCACAATAGAAAAACTAATAGAAGTTTTTAATAATATAACTTGCTCGGACCATTAATTTAAAAATGTTATTATATGCAATAATATAAATTACTAGCCTTTTCACATGACGCCACCCTATGGTATCTATATACATACTAATAATTTCAAGTCCACGCAGAGGAAGTAAGTAGTAAGCTAATCTGATATTTAGAATTCTGAAAAATCTATATAAAGCACTGCTTCAAGTATGAAGTGCCTATTTGAGGCTGGACTGAGTCGAGTGAGAGATATATAGATACTTTTATATCTGCTAAACAGATGACATCTTTTGTGAACGACTCACTTCATATGATTATTATCTTTTCTTTGAACTAAGATTTCCAAGAATAACATGAAGGCTTGGGCTACATACAGCTATACGAACTCGACCTTTATATACCATACTTAAATAATCGTTAGAAAAACAACCAGGGAATTTGAAAACTTTACAATTTCATCATTCAAATAGGCCCAGGTGTAACATTTTTTTTTCTTACGCAAGGAAATCCTTTTCGTCAGCCTGTATGAGATCAGAATGGCTCTCAAACAACTAAAGAACGGAAAGGCACCGGGAGACGACGGAATCACCACAGAGCTTCTGAGAGCAGGCGGAAAGCCGGTCTTAAAAGCTCTTCAAAGGCTGTTCAATTCCTTTGTTCTCGGGGGTGACGTTCCAGAGTCGTGGACCAGAAGCGTGGTGGTGCTGTTCTTCAAGAAAGGTGACAGAACCCTCTTGAAGAACTATAGACCCATCTCGCTCTTGAGCCACGTCTATAAGTTGTTTTCGAGGGTCATTACAAATAGACCAGCCTCCCGAACAAGCCGGTTTCCGAAAAGGCTATAGTACCATAGACCACATCCATACGCTACGCCAGATTATACAGAAAACCGAGGAATATAATCGGCCTCTGCGTCTGGCGTTTGTGGACTATGAGAAAGCCTTCGATTCGATCGAAACTTGGGCGGTGCTGCAGTCCCTTCAGCGGTGCCAAATTGACTATCGTTACATCGAAGTGCTGAAGTGCTTGTATAGAAACGCCACCACGTCAGTCCGTGTTCAGGACAGGAGTACGAAACCGATCCAACTGCAGAGAGGTGTTAGACAGGGAGACGTTATGTCCCCGAAACTCTTCACCGCTGCATTGGAAGATGTCTTCATGCTTTTGAACTGGACCGGATTCGGCATCAACATCAATGGCGAATACATCACTCACCTTCGATATGCCGACAACATTGTAGTCATGGCAGATTCGCTGGAGGACCTTGGCACCATGCTCAATGATCTCAGCAGGGTTTCCCGTCTAGTGGGTCTCAAAATGAACATGGACAAGACGAAAGTCATGTCTAATGTCCATGTCATTTCAGCAGTTCCTAGTCGGGAGTGCGCTCCTCGAAGTTGTCAACCACTATGTCTACCTGGGACAAACAGCCCAGTTAGGTAAGCTCAACTTCAAGAAAGAGGTCAATCGACGAATCCAACTCGGCTGGACAGCGTTCGGGAAGCTAAGGAAGATCTTCTAGTCCAATATTCCGCAGTGTCTGAAAACGAAGGTCTACGACTAGTGTGTGTTACCGGTGATGACATACGGAACAGAGACGTGGTCTCTGAATGTTGGCCTCGTTTCAAGGCTTAAAGTCGCTCAGCGAGCCATGGAGCGGGCTATGCTTGGTATTTCCCTACGTAATCGAATCAGTAATACGGAGATCCGTAGGAGAACAAGAGTGACCGACATAGCCCGCCGGTTTGCTGCTGAAGTGGCAATGGGCACATCGCTCGACGAACCGACAACCGTTGGGGAAGAAAGGATCTCGAGTGGCGACCACGTATCGGACGGCGCAGTGCAGGACGGCCCTCCACCAGGTGGACCGACGATCTGGTCAAAGCGGCGGGGAGCCGTTGGATGCGGTCAGCACAGGACCGCTCGTTGTGGCGTTCTCTTGGGGAGGCCTATGTCCAGCAGTAGACGTTGAAAGGCTGATGGATGGATGGATGGATGGATGAAGGAAATAAATCCTTTAGGGATACCCTTCGTCCGGGCGGGCGGAGAACTTATGCCAGACTCCTTGCGTAGTCTACCTGCCAGTATACCTGCTAAAACTTCGCTTTGGTCTTTCAGAAAACTTTTAACAAGAGGTGAGTCATTCATTTTTCGCATGAGTACCCCAGGGAGGTCCAATGTATCTATCAAGATAGAAATTTTTAGGTTTCCCTTATGATTTTGAGGTTGTCTTGTAACGTGGTTCAATCATTTGACACGCAAAAAATTGGTTGGAACATTCTGAAAACATTGTCTCGGTCTATAAACTGCGCCTCCATTCGACGCGCTGCAGCATTAATATATATGTTTTATCATTTGATTTTGTTAGTGAGTGCGTCGACGCAGTTTTCCTGGTACGTTCAACGATGACTTCTACCACAAGCAAATCAGACAAAGGCGAAGCTGCCAAGCGCGATAAACCACAGTGATAAACCACCATTAACACCCTTTGATCTAGAGAAGGCCATTCACAACAACCAATTCAACATAAAAAAAGGCCCGCGGTGCTGACAGTCTCACTGCAGACTTCTGCAAATATGCAATAACATTAATAAACTTGGCTTTGTGGGGCCAGCTTTAGAATTGTCTCACCCCTCTCTAACCACGGTAGTCGTAAGAGCCGACTGAGGGAATACCGAGGGAATGGGCAGCAGCACTCCCTCGAGTATTAACAACATACACTGCGATCGCCAGCCCGCGTGCCAAGCGTGGCGATTACGGCATTATCCCCCATGACGGGCCCGCTCGTTGTGGCGTTCTCTTGGGGAGACCTATGTCCAGCAGTGGACGATGAAAGGCTGATGGGTGGATGGATGGACTAAAAAAAAAACAAAACAAAACATTGCATCACACCTGTATTCCCCGAAGGGGTAGGCAGAGGTGTATTACACACCCACGATTCGCCAGCTATGTTTAAGTACCACGTAGTAGGGGGCAAGCCTATTGACGTCTACCGGGCACATTTCCAAACTCCGGGCTGCACTGAGACGTCTTTAACGAAAAATCTCAATAACACTGCCCGACCCGGGGATCGATCCCGAGACTTTATGATCAGCAGTCGCTTACACTACCGCTGCACAACTACAGAGGCAGATAAAAAAAACAAATATGGAAATAAATCTAGACCCAGATATTTTCCTAGTGCTATTAAATAAATGTCTGCAACTCGGATATTTCCCAGATATAAGGAAGCCACGGTAATGGTTCTTAGAAAACCGGGGAAGGAGAACTACAGAGCACCAAAATTCTATAGACCTATTGGATTTCTTCCGGTGATGGGTAAAATATTAGAAAAGATAACACGTTTAAAAACGCATCTGATACCAAGGAAGAGTACTCACCATTCAGCTTCAAGACCCAGAGAAGCGCTAAAGACTACCTTTATACTGTAATGCAGCATATGAAGAAAAACCCGAATAAAAAAAGTAATAGCTGTGGTCTTATTGGTTATAAAGGGGCATTTGACAGCACCTGGTGGCCAGCTATAAGAGTGCGACTGAGGAAAAATGACCGGCAGGTATAAGAAAAATCATGGGTAGCTATCTATCCAATATAAGTGTCCAAGTAAGATATGGGGAGCCATAACTATAAAACAACGAATCAAGGTTGCGTACAGGGTCCTGTTGTCAAGAACGGTCAGGGCCAGTTGGGACTTAAACCCTTTTTTTCAGAAGCAACCGTGCCCCGACAGCACCTGCACCAGTCGAAAGGCAAGGACTCCGTACCGTCGCCCTGCCCACTCTTCTAGCACCAGTTGCAGCGCCCTCACGGTCCAAAGACCGGCCCGAGGCGCCTCCAGCCGTGTCCTCCAACTGGCCATGGCTGCTACCTGGCCACCTCGCTGGGTCCTACCCAGGTGTACCGCCAATACACCTGGGCGAGCACCTCTACCTCCAAGTCCCACAGGGGGGTTCCGGCCAACGTGCAGGCCGCCTCGGTCGACACTGTACGGTATCCACGTATGACTCTGGACGCGACGACTCTCTGTGGCATCCACAGAAGAGCCCTGCTCAGTGCGTCCAGAGACTCCGCCCACATGGATGCGCCATACAGCGCCATCAACTGGACTACCCCGCGCAAAACAGTCGGCATGCATTGTTGGGTCCGCCCATATTCGGCATGAGCTGTGCAAGGGCGGATGCCGCGCCGACGAGCCTCGGTGACAGTTGGTGGAAGTACTTACGAAAGTACCACCGCCCGTCCAGCACCAGGCCCAGGGGGCTTAAACCCTAAAATTATTAGATCGATTAGAGTGTATATCACACTGCAGATGTCGAGCCTATAATCTTATATGCAGCTAGTATGTGGGCATCAGTCACTGGTAAAAAGAAAATGAGTTTGGGATAGGTTTACTGGATCAAAGCCCATGCAGGTATTCAGACAATAGATTAATGTTGTACCAAGCAACAGTATGTTTATCACAATCCCTTTGCCTAGGGAAGGTATGTTTATGAAATGGATTCTTAAAGCTTGAGCCGACAGAATAAATGCATTTTTTAACAAAAAATAATTATTTTAAGATATCTGCTTATTTTACCGGATCATGTACAAAATGACGTATCAAACATAATAGGGTATTTTGAATATTTAGCGCCGCTAGGAAATATTTTATACTCACCAAGAAATAATTGACAGATAAATATATGTATAATTATGAAGCCATTTTCGGGTTTATTATATAATGTGTATGATGTTTTCTAATCTATACTATTATAAAGCTGTAACAGAGCTGTGTCTGTACATTTAAGATATTTGAGAAAAAATTACTGTAATAGGATAGCCTATAGGCATGTCTAAATACAAAACATTCTTTTTTAGAATTTTTGTCTGTTTGTTTGTTCGCGCATTACACAAAAAGTACTGAACGGATTTTGATGCAACTTTTTTTATTTGAAAGGCCTTGATTAGACTTAAAAACTTGTATATATTTTATCCCGCTACTTTATCGGGAACCTGAGATATAACCGAAAAACTAGAAAATTATTTAAACTAGATTTTTTTTAGAATTTATTTAAAAGAACTACTAGATGGATTTTATTGAAACTTTTTTATTTGAAAGGCCTTGATTTGACTTAAAAACTGGTAGACATTTTATCCCACTATAGTAGTGGGATCCTGAGATATAACCGAAAAACTAGCTTTTGGCTGCGGCGAAGCCGCTGGCAAAGGCTAGTAATGTTATAATAGCGCATTACCCGCGGAATTGCTGGCGTTCTAGTGATAAATCAATTATGGATAGGATTTGCGGAAATCTTTCATAGTGCTCGCCTACAGTATGAAAGAAATCTATACGTACATTTTCAGGCTCCTAGCTCCAAGAGCTTAGGCTGTGTTTTGATGTCAGTCAGTTAGTTATTCACCTATCTTTATACTTTATGACTGTATTAGGCTATATAGACGTGTCTGAACATAAAACAATTTTTTTTAGATTTTTTTGTCTGTTTGTTTGTTCCCGTATCACGAAAAAACTACTGAACGGATTTTAATGCAACTTTTTCTATTTGATAGATCTCGATTAGACTTAACAACTGTTATACATTTTATCCCGCTACTATATCGGGAACCTGAGATAACACCTAAAAACTAGCTTTTGGTTGCGGCGGAGCAGCAAGCAAAGGCTAGTACTATTATATAGTAAAGCTGTACCATAGCTATGTTTGTACATTTAAGATATTGTAATAGGCTATATAGGCGTGTCTAAAAACAAACGATTTTTGATGTGTAACATCTAATGCGGAGGGAGGGTAAAATCGGCTGTTAGCGTGGCGATGCTTTTTTACTTGTTCCGTTCAAATCTTGCAAGTTAAATTCGACACACTTCCCGATTTCCTATTGAACTGAAATTTTACAAGCATGTATATATTGCGTAATTATGCAATATTATGATGACATAGAGCTGATCTGATGATGGAGCTGGAAGGTGGATATAGGAACTTCATAATGAAACGGCGCAACACTATCGAGTTTGGACTCGTTTGATTCGTCTTGATGAGTACTTTGTCTTTAAATAGTATCCAGGATCTGATAATGGAGCTAGAAGGTGGCCATAGGAACTCCAATATAAAATGACATAACCCCATTAAGTTTGGGCTCGTATGATTCGTCTTGACGAGTACTTTGTCTCTAGATGGTATCCAGGGTCTGATGATGAAGCTGGAAGGTGGCCACAGTAACTCCATAATGAAACGACGCAACCCTATTAAGTGGACTCGTTTGATTCGTCTTGAAGAGTAATTTGTCTTTTAATGGTATCCAGGATCTGATAATGGACCTAGAAGGTGGCCATAGGAACTCCGTTATAAAATGACATAACTCCATCGAGTTTGGGCTCGTATGATTCGTCTTGATGAGTACTTTGTCTCTAGATAGTATCCAGGGTCTGACGATGGAGCTAGAAGATGGCCACAGTCACTCTGTAATGAAACGACTCAACCTTATCGAGTTTGAAATTGTTTGTTTCGTTTTGACGAGTACTTTGGTCCTAGGTGATTTCCACGGCCTGATGATGATGATTTATGTCCATTTCCGCTATTTTACACATGTCATAATTTTATGCAAGCACACATTGAAAAAGTTATGATCATTTTATTTCTATTTAGATATTTTTTATATATATTTTTAGCATTTGACATGCTTAGCACTATACATTAAACACAAAGTGAAAAATGTGAAATCGAAAATAACAGTCAGGAGCAGGATTTGAACCTGCATCTTCTGGATACCGTCCAGATGCTTTACCAATTCAGCCATCCTGACAATTGCTCCTGACTGCTAATTTCGATAACACATCATACTTAACGTCTTTGGGTGACGCCTGCGCCATCTGTCGGAAGCATTTTCATACATTATACCGACCAGGTAAACTTAATTTTACAATTAAGATTTTACCTAATAATGACGCAAACCCTGTAAATATTTAGATATTTTTTATATATATTTTTAGCATTTGACATGCTTAGCACTATACATTAAACACAAAGTGAAAAATGCTAAAAATATATATAAAAAATAGCATGTCAAATGCTAAAAATATATATAAAAAATATCTAAATATTTAAAGGGTTTGCGTCATTATTAGGTAAAATCTTAATTGTAAAATTAAGTTTACCTGGTCGGTATAATGTATGAAAATGCTTCCGACAGATGGCGCAGACGTCACCCAAAGACGTTAAGTATGATGTGTTATCGAAATTAGCAGTCAGGAGCAATTGTCAGGATGGCTGAATTGGTAAAGCATCTGGACGGTATCCAGAAGATGCAGGTTCAAATCCTGCTCCGGACTGTTATTTTCGATTTCACATTTTTCACTTTGTGTTTAATGTATAGTGCTAAGCATGTCAAATGCTAAAAATATATATAAAAAATATCTAAATATTTAAAGGGTTTGCGTCATTATTAGGTAAAATCTTAATTGTAAAATTAAGTTTACCTGGTCGGTATAATGTATGAAAATGCTTCCGACAGATGGCGCAGGCGTCACCCAAAGACGTTAAGTATGATGTGTTATCGAAATTAGCAGTCAGGAGCATTTGTCAGGATGGCTGAATTGGTAAAGCATCTGGACGGTATCCAGAAGATGCAGGTTCAAATCCTGCTCCTGACTGTTATTTTCGATTTCACATTTTTCACTTTGTGTTTAATGTATAGTGCTAAGCATGTCAAATGCTAAAAATATATATAAAAAATATCTAAATATTTAAAGGGTTTGCGTCATTATTAGGTAAAATCTTAATTGTAAAATTAAGTTTACCTGGTCGGTATAATGTATGAAAATGCTTCCGACAGATGGCGCAGGCGTCACCCAAAGACGTTAAGTATGATGTGTTATCGAAATTAGCAGTCAGGAGCATTTGTCAGGATGGCTGAATTGGTAAAGCATCTGGACGGTATCCAGAAGATGCAGGTTCAAATCCTGCTCCTGACTGTTATTTTCGATTTCACATTTTTCACTTTGTGTTTAATGTATAGTGCTAAGCATGTCAAATGCTAAAAATATATATAAAAAATATCTAAATATTTAAAGGGTTTGCGTCATTATTAGGTAAAATCTTAATTGTAAAATTAAGTTTACCTGGTCGGTATAATGTATGAAAATGCTTCCGACAGATGGCGCAGGCGTCACCCAAAGACGTTAAGTATGATGTGTTATCGAAATTAGCAGTCAGGAGCATTTGTCAGGATGGCTGAATTGGTAAAGCATCTGGACGGTATCCAGAAGATGCAGGTTCAAATCCTGCTCCTGACTGTTATTTTCGATTTCACATTTTTCACTTTGTGTTTAATGCATTTTATTTCTACTCATTAATACTACAAAATAATTTCGATGTTTCACATCTGGTAGAGGTCCCATGACGTCTATTTTTTTTTAGATTTTTTACCTGTTTGTCTGTTTGTTTGTTCGCGCATCACGCAAAAACTACTGAACAGATTTTGATGAAACTTTACTTGATGAGACTTAAAAACTGGTATACATTTTATCCCGTTACTATACCGGGAACCTGAGATATAAGCGAAAAACTAGCTTTTGGCTGCGGCGAAGCCGCGGGCAAAGGTTAGTAAATAGATAAACTTGCCTTATTTTACTGAATTAGCACGGATTATTCTGTTAAAAATCTCCTCCTTGTGAAAAGATCCATCTGAAAATTTGTATTACATCGAATGATGTCATTGCCCTCGATATGAGCCTATAACCATATAATATAAAAAAGATTTTCCCCAAAGGATCCTACTATCTCTTATAGAGCATATCACAGCTTAATACTTAAGATTTAACTTTATGCAAACAAGTTGATGTTACCGTAGGGATTGAGGAAGCATTGGAGTGTCGTACACTCGGATTCTAAGGAAGGAGGTGACGAAAACTACTATCAAGGGTGCACTCTAAGTGCGATATACACTATATCACTTCATGGCTGGTTATTATAATAAAAAATATTCACTTGGCCCCAAGACGGTATTACATTATTTTATTTAGAAATATACATTCTGTTTAGCCTAACCCTTCTTCCTTTAGAATATCAATTTAGCTAGTGGTAGAGCCTTGCATATCCCAGCACGAAAGGGACGGCTCAATCGGGAAAGTACCACCCTCTCACAGAAGATAAATTTTTTTTTATTGCATGTACTGGCAGATAAGTCACGGCCGATCTGATGATAAATGGTAACCGTCGCTCATGGACTCAACAATACCGAGAGCACTGTCAAGCCGCTGCTCACCATTTCATTTCACCGATATGAAATGAAAGAATAAACGGCTATCTCCTGCTACAGCCAAAACGCAACGATGTGCTTCATGGCTGGTCACACGGGAGATGGTGGTACCAACCCGCTCGGCCTGATACCATGTGAGTACCAAGTTGGTACCCATCCCTACCACCAGTCAAGCAATGGATGATATTTGCTTACTTCCCTTAGTCGCCTCATACGACACCCGTGGGAAAGAATAGGGTGGTGACACTTGTATTCTTAGTCTGTCACCACACGGACAAAAAAGATGAGTGTGAAACAACGGTAGGTAATCCTGCCGTTGTGTTTTGTATGGTGAGGGAGAGTGCGGGAAGCCCAATCTAAGCTATTCTCTCGTAATTATCCTTCCTATCCTGTCTTTATTATGTTTCCTATCCTCTCCTTATTCTACTTCTTACCCTCTCTTTAGTATCCTCCCTAAACCTCCCTCCTAACCAGTTATCCCTTTTCTTGGAGATAGCGACGTGCTAGTGATGCATTTGGTATTTCTAGCGTCTATAGGCTATGGTAACCGCTTACCATCAGGTGGACCGTATGCTAGTCTGGCATCCACGTAAAGTGAAAAGAAAGTATAACAAAATAACTCACTTTCAAGGATTGTCAAGAATCGCACGTGGAGGTTAAATATTTTTTCATCAATTTCCTAAATAACATCTTTATTGTTAATTTTGTTCATAATGTTTCATTTAATATAGGGATAATGTATTTCTTCGTGCAGAGTACGACAGTAATGGATATAGAGTGACGGTTCTGTACACCAAATAGGGAACCCTAAAATCCCCAGCCGCTTGAAGTATGAATACAAAGAATTCCGATATCACCGATTATAGCAGTTCTGCCAACAATTCTATGGAAATATCGTGTTTTGTTAAGTGTCTGATAATACAAGTAGGTACTTATATATGTCACCATAAAGCTATTGATAAATGCGCGGTGATTCGCTTGTTAGTGTATTTTTAAAACTGTATCAGCGACCGTATGTATGAAATTTAGTAGATTTTAAAATAAGGCCATACAAGGCGACTAAGAGTGGATTCGATCAAACTTGAATATATACAAGAATAACTATACCAAGAATAATCTATTCCACGATTTAATTCTCTTAGATAACATCAACAGTCGTTTTTCCACGCCATCTGACGTATCGCTTATACTTGGAAAAGCTTCTTCTTCTTCTTCCCTCCTGCCTTCATTGCTCAGGCCGACACTTTGCCACTAGCCGTCTTTGTCCGGAGCAAGACAGATAACGGTATATTAAATAGACAACGTTTATCCTACCAAAATGCCTCTTCTCAACTCCCACCTGTTTCTCGTACATATTCTGAAATTACCCAAGAACCATCCTATAATTCCACTGTTTCCAAGTATTCACAGAAACAAGTATGGGTAAATCCTCTATTTTCTTCCCGCTCTAATTACACATTCATATACCAAAACTTTTTATTCCTCCCCTCGTCTTAGTCCCACTACTGGGAAGTCTTATGATAGAATAGCCCACAGTAAAATAACATCTATCCCCAAGTCATCATTGCCTAATGGCTCTACCTTAGGTAATGGACAACTTCCAAATGACAACATGCTTGAAACCCTCCTATCTTTGCTCATTGACTTTATCCTTTTGAATCCTCATCACCTACCGACCAACGTTGCCTCCAAATTATCTCAACTCATATCCTTAACTTCCTGCAATGGACCAGATGTTCATTCTACAGTGGAACAGTCGAAGCCTCAGAACTAAAAAACATTAACAACAATTAGCTCACCTTTCCTCAAAATTCCTTCCTTCAGTCATCGCTGTCTCGGAGACATGGTTAAAACCTGGATCTCATTTCCGGCTTCCAGGATTCTCATGTCTCTAGGATGATGGGATTGATGGGTATGCAGGGAGTGCCTTATTAGTAAGACATTCCCTCTCTTTCACTCGAATTGTTTTCCCCTCCCATCCCCCTGGTTTCAACATTGTTGGTATTCGTGCCTTTGAAATCTCTTTTATTTCAATTTATATTCCTCATCCCAAGTCGCCTTTAATTCCCGATCTTTTGCTCCTTCTTCCTTCTGTCACTCATCCTATAGTCCTTATGTGTGACTTTAACGGCCATAATACAGCGTGGGGCCATAGCCACTCTGATTTATTTGGCCATTCCCTACTAGACGTTTTTGATTTTGACGGTATCCCTTACTCTTTTATCACCAAATCCTCTACTAAATGCAAAGCTTACTTTCTGTGTCTTGTAAATTCTTACTTTGATTTCGGCACAATCCCTACCCAATGGAAGTCCCAAATAGTCGTCCCAATTCTTAAACCTGCAGAGACCCCTTAGTCCCAAATAGTTACCGACCCATTGCACTATCCTCAACATTAGCCAAAATTACTGAACACCTTTTTAAGCAAAGACTTGAGTGGAAGGTTGAAAGTGGCTCACTCCTGCCCAAAACTCAATTTGGGTTTAGGAAGGGAATGAGTACCATGGACAACCTCAGCCTCTTAACTACTGACATCCAAATAGCATTCAAAGAAAGAAAATATTTAGTAGGGGTCTTTCTCGATATAACGGCAGCCTACGATAATATCTTACTTCCAGTTTATCTTACTTCCAGTTCTCAGAAGCAAACTCATCCAACTGATAATTCCTGAGAAATTAGTTCGTTTCCTTGGACAAGCTATTCGCGAATAGCGAAGTGAATGTAATACCCAGCAAAAAGTAATTGTTCTACAAACGGGACTGTGTATAGCTTACCTCATCTCAACTCTTATTTGTCGTATTATAGCATGAGAAATTAGCTGTCACGCGCCCGAAACCGATATTGGTTTCAAAAAATGGCAACACAAAAAAGATGACGGCATTTTTTGTATTCTTGGATTAACTCCTTATTCGATGCTTATCGGTGGTATAGTGACTATTCCCAAACAGGCTCGCTATTCTTCGAATCCTTGTTGGTAAAATGTAAAATTGATTTATTCTCGAGTAAGTAGCGATTTATTCTAGGAATAAAATGTATTCTTGTTTGGTCGAATCCGCCCTAAGTGAATTAAGTAAATGCAATGGGTAGTGCATTACTGGTGGGAGGGCTGGGTACCAAATAGGAGTATATACCAAATAGGGCCCGAACGGTTCGGTACCACCGTCTCCTGTACGACCGGTCATGAATCACGTCAGTGTGTTTTGGCTAACAGGAGATTGCCATTTGTTCTTTCAATTCATATCTGAGAAATGAAAGGGTGCGCAGCTTGACAATACTCTCGGTATTATTGAGTCCATGAGCGTCAGTCACCGATGACCATCAGGTGGGCTGTGGCTCGTCTGCCATCACAAGCAATAAAAAACAGTCTATAGTTTGGACGTGAAATCGTAACAAAAAATTCACTAACAGTTGTATAATATTAAGTAAAATTCATGGTAGTGCCATGGCGTAAACAATACGCAGTGGTACCCTTGTAGCGTATTTATTTTACCATCACGTGGATATAAACTACTTGTATAAAAAAAAATAGTGACGAAAATAAAACCTCATGTTGTTACGAACATGATTCGCCTCATTAAATTCGATATGATATTGACGGAATTCGTCTGCAATTCTCAGAGAATTGGAAACGGTGAAAAGGGGAGAATACTAGTCATCTACACAAATTATTTTATGATCATATTTCAGTTACTTTCGTAAACGATAAAATACTTTTTCGTTGCGAAAGTAACTTTTTTAGCATCAATATATATTCTTCAGGTTTTGCTTATACTTAGCGGGTGCCAAACAAGCATACGGCCTACCTGATTGATGGTAAGCGGTTACAAAAGATCTTGTTCAACTCACGGATATTTTTACTGTACGCCAGTTATATATATTAACTATAAGATAACATTCCTTATTGCCATATGACTCTTCATTTAATAATAGACGATTAAAGTATAAAGTATGTTCTTCAATTGGAAATTAATGGTCTGCAGCTTTTGACAAATTGGCTGAAATCTCTTACTTATGAGGGAACTAAAAATGTATTAATAGTTCCATCTTAAATATACAAATAACACACACACACACACCACACACACGTAATATATTTCTTCTCACACCATTCAATTTTGCATTCGATCCACGTCATGAACGAAACCTATGTACGTATCGAGAGTTCGGAGAGGCTGGTAATCTGTCATACAGGTCTTCCTAGTACGGATACCAGTCTCTTACACAGATTAAACGTAACTGCAACAACATACACACCTAGAGTAATATTTGATATGTAATTGTTTCTGTATGAGAGAAAAAATAAGAATTTGATCAGCCTTTCAGAAACCGGGGGTACGCCTGTCAAATGCTAAAAAAATATCAAAATAGTTTTACTTCGTTACAACTTCAGTCGAAATTATTTTTACTGGTAACACTTTCTTGTTTTGCAAGCAATCTATATTTCGCTTATTGGTTATTAAATTCTATAAAAAGAAATGTGTACAAAATGTATTTATACGGAAATTTGGCTTTCCTGATATGAGCGGGCTCAGCAAACTTGTTATCTATATTCCAATATTTGATAATATGATATGCGAAAAATCATAACTCTCCTTCTCAATTGAAAATTAAATTTTGGAACAGCGTTACGTACCAGGTCCACTTGTGCTAAGCCATCCAGAGTCTTAAAGCATTTCATAAAAATTGATCCAGCCGTTTGGAAGTAGTTTCAATACGCAAGAATTACATCACCTACAGAAAAAAATACAATAGAATATAATTTATTGTACATCATTTTCTTTATGTGTCTCAATGCACAACCCTATAAGTAACACAGTTGTATAATGTGATGGATTGGTATAGTAGTTTCGAGTTCTGCTTTCACAGAGGTACCATACTGCTACATATAATTTCCAAGCAGACTCTTACGACTATCGTAAGGAATTGATAAGAAATGTATTCTTAGTGTATGACTTAAATGCACTTAGCAAAGCTTAATCTTGCTTATCTCAAACTTTGATTGTGTGAATATATTATTAAAATAATTATGTTTCACTTTTTTCTATGCAGGTCATATAGATGGCATTCATGACAAAAAGTTTTTATTACCTTTTGCAAGTATTATTTTGCTTAAAAACAAAAAATTTGTTTTAAATCTATATCTATCTATATATATAAAAGAAAGTCGTGTTAGTTACACTATTTATAACTCAAGAACGGCTGAACCGATTTGGCTTAAAATTGGTATGGAGGTAGCTTAGAACCAGGAGAAGGATATAGAATACTTTTTTTTTAAATATTATCCCGTGACATAAAACGTGGTATAGCAAAACGCAACTGACATGTGCGTGGGCCAACGTCATTTGAGTCACTACGGACTCTTAATGGTACAATTTTCCCAACATATCGTGCTGCATGTGAAAAATTCAATTTACCAGTATACGATACCCACTGGGATACGACAATCGTTGAAGCAATTATCTCTGCATCGCCAAGTCAAATACATACATTATTTTTTATCATCATTTCGACATGCTTTCCATCAAACATCACATCTAACCTGTGGCACAAATAATCTTGAGATGAATATGGAAATATATAATCGGGCTTTGCTCTTAATCGAAGACATGTGAGATCATGTGAGTAGCTTATTAGTCAGGTTAGGAATGCCAGCGCCAAATAGTGAAATGAATGACGCATTTAATCGAGAATTGGAACGGGAACGTGAATATGATCATCAGGAATTAGATTTAGTAATTCAAACGAATGTACCCCTGTTGAATCCCCAACAAAAGGAAGTTTAAGATACATTCATGAAGGAAATTGGGAAATGGTGGTTTATATTTTCTGGATGCCCCTGGTGGAACTGGTAAGACATCCCTCATATCAATAGTTTTAGTGAGGGACGAAGCAAAAACACATCCATCCACTCCCGGACACGATCGACCATCCCCGGCCGGCATCGCCGGTGCCGGGGACGCTCCACCAGCGAGCCCCCCACCGCAAACCGCACCACTGCCGCGTCGAGCCGCGCACCATGCGCTCCGCAGTGCACGTCGGGAGCTCGCAGACGCCGCTGCGCACTCATCCTGATGATGAGCATCGGATATGCTTGAAACGCGGGTCGACGTAATCGATCCTAAACGTGAGTTACTGTCGGTATTATAAATATAATAAATCTAATATGTATCAATCTCACGATAATTTCAATACTAAAATCTTCAAACTATTGAAGAACCAACATGTAATATTGCAAAACACTCCGCAATGGTCAAAGTTTTATCAGCATCGAAAATCATCATCTGGGACGAATGCACAATGGCGCATAAACGTGCATTGGAAGCACTTAACCGAACATTGAACGATCTACGCAATGATTTTACTGTCTGGCGATTTTCGTCAAACACTGCCAGTAATTCCAAGATCAACTGTTGCCGACGAAATAAACTCTTGCCTTAAATCATCGAATCTATGGCGCTATGTCAAAAAACTTCAGCTGACAACAAATATGAGAGTTGCATTCCTGAACGATACATCTGCTGAAGATTTCTCTGAGCAATAGCTGACTATCGGTAATGGTCGAGTACCTGTCGACGCATCGAGCGGATATGTTCACGGGTCGGAAGACCTTTTATGCTCCTGCTTTATTTGTTCTTGCGCCTGATAATTAAACGAAAAATGCCGTCCATCACAAGGTGCTTCACTGAAGAGTGCAACCCATGCATCAAAATACATGGCCAATAAAGAATCTTTAAAATACTTGATTTTTTTTATTTATATTTATTATTCTAATAAAAATAAAATCCAAAATCTGCTCATTTATTGCCCCTAAGGCGGAACAAAGTTTGCCGGGTCAGCTAGTTTAGAATATTAAAAAAAAAAAACATCAACACATATAATAATAATCAACATGATAGATTTATTGAGCATTAGGAGCATAGACTATGAACAATCAGTGCAGAAACGAATAGTATCAAGTACAGATATAGCACAGATGATTATCATAGAAGATCGTGCAAAATGCAATATTTAAATATAATAATAACCAAAACTTAAAAACTATATACATAATTACATGATTGTATTAAAGATGACTGTATTAGAAAGTATGAGATAACAATTATGTGATTAAATGGATATATAGATTTATTATTGTATAAGTAGTAAAGTTTGTTCTTGAATAATCAGTTTCTTGAAGTGAGGGGACTCATTAAAGGATGGCCGATTTGTAAGACTAACACTACAATTATATTATTATGATACCCGATTGCTATTTGTAGGAGTAACGAATATCTGTTAGCTATCATAGAAATTAAACAGTGTTGTAGTTTTCGTATGATAACACTGACGGATATCCGTCGCTTAAGTAGCGATTGACTAAATTAACGGATATTGTTTGGCTGTTGGGAGTTGTATCCTTTGCTTCCGCTATATTTTGAATTGGGACAGTCTTTAACTTAAGCAATCACGGGCACTTGTGTTTCAACCGTTGAACAGAGCGCATATAACTTTACTGTGAGAATTATATCGAAGAATATCTATGTAATCGTTGTTTCATTTCTGAGTTGAGGTTGAGTTTCTACAAATATTAGGTATATTTATTAGGTATATAATCTATTTAAATTTTATAATTAGTTATTTTTGGAGTCGGTGCCAGCCAAGGCAAAAATAACCTTAATACATAGATACCTACTTAATGAATCTATTAATATTAGAAATGCGAAATAGAGATCAGTTACAAGAAATAGAACGAATAATTACAAAGAAGCGCATTAAATTTTTCAAGCATTTAGAGACAAGTATTAGCCACTTCTTAGGCTTGCAGTATATATATCGATATATCGAATTTTTTTTCGATATATCAATATTTTATGTCGAGATATTTATTATCTCGATATATCGATATACAATTTCATAATGATTTTTATCTACCGTTGGCATAGCGAGTCCAAGTGCGGTATCCTTACTTTCGGCAATGAACAAAGGAGTGGTCGTCCTTCGACGGCTATCACGGAAGAAAGTATCCTGGCAGTAAAAAAAATAATTCAAGAAAAGAGGCGAATTACATACGAAGAGATTCAGAATACACTGCAGATTGGTTCGGGAAGCTTTCACAAGATTCTACACGAGCACCTTCGCGTAAGCAGGATAGTGTCGCGCTGGGTGCCGCACAACCTCACCGAAGCTCACAAGCAGGGCCGTGTGGAGTGGTGCCGTGATATGATTAAAAAATTTGAAGCAAGTTCGTCTCTGCGCGTTTATGACATTGTGACAGGTGATGAATTCTGGATTTATGAACCAGAAACAAAGCATCAGTCGACAGTTTGGCTGGCTTTCAAAAGGAACCAACGCCTACGAAAGTGAAGCGATGAAGAAGCGCAGAGAAAATTTTGGTTGCTAGTTTCTTCATTTTGATGAGGTATCTGGTTTTAATTCCATTACCAAAGCAGCATCAACGCCGAATGGTATACCACAAAATGCCTGCCAGAAGTTTTGTCTGCAATGAGCAACAAGCGACTGAACACCGGGCTCCACGGGATCCTGCTTCACCACGACAAAGCGCCCGCGCACTCCGCGCTTAAAACGAGGGACTTCCTGGACACCACACCGGTCAGAGTCTTGGGTCACCCTCCTTACATCCTCTGATCTGGCACCGTGTGACGTTTTGTTATTCCCTAAAATAAAAAAATCTGCTGAAAGGGATACAGTTTTTATCAAAGGAAGACGCGCTAGCAGCTTTCGTGAAGGCCGTGGAAGAGGTGTCTGCAGCGGACTGGAAAAAATGTTTCAAATATTGGTTCAGACGCATGAAACTTTGTATAGAGGCTAGTGGAGAGTTCTTTGAAAAGATTTAATTAAAATATTTTACCCATAGAAGTTAGTTTTTTAGTTTCTCAAAACTCTCTGAGTGTCCCACGTATAATTTTTTCTGTAATATTGTGTGTTTATAATATTTTTTGTAGGTTTTGTTTAGGTTATAATGGGGCTGGATTAACACTTAATGTTTTAAGCCCCAAACAAATAAAGATACAAAAAAAAACTGGAATTTCGTGTAACAAACACACACAAAAACAGTAGAATTGAGAACCTCCTCTCTTTTGAAGTCGGTTGAAAAGTGTTTGATGTTCAAAGATTTAAAAAAATGGAATAAAATTAAGCACAGAAAGCTTCCAAATATTTGATATTAATACCACCAGCCAAAATACGCAAGTGTAATTTAAAATTGCCTGTCAAGTATGAAGTACGTGCACAGATCCATTCACCGTGCTATCTGGTGGGACACTGGCTACGAAGACATAATGTGACGGGATATAAAGTTAATAATCGACTGAAAAAGATACATTAATAAAGTTTAAGTTTCTAAAACCCCGGTTAATTCTTACCTTTGTATCAACAAGATTCATCAACATCCCCACTCTAATAAGTATTATAAAGCTGTAACAGAGCTCTGTTACATATCTTAATAATTATTTGAATTATTTGAATATTATTTGAATAAAAATGACTGCATTAGGCTATTCAGGCTAAAACAAAAACATCCTGTATATTTGTCAGCTTTACATAAAAACTACTGAAATGTTTATGGTGAACTTATATTTTGCGCGATAGCTCTTGATTACAATTAAAAACTGATATATCTACGTTTTATTACGCTACTATATCGGGAACCTGAGATATATTCTCCATCCATCCATCCAACAGCCTTTCGGCGTCCACTGCTGGACATAGGCCTCCCCAATAGAACGCCACAACGAGCGGTCCTCTGCTGTTTCGCTCATATGGGGGATAGTGCCGTAATCGCCACGCTTGGCAGGCGGGTTGGCGATCGCAGTGGATGGTTATGGTTAATGGGTGGAGAAGGGGTGGGACAATTCTAAAGCCGGCCCCACACGGCCATAGATAGGAGATATATTCTAAACCTAGCTTTTGTCGGCGGCTTTACTGTGGGCAAAGGTTAGTATTGTATATCGTTACAAAGGTGGTTTAAAGTGGAGATCTAAGAATGAAAATCAACTCGATAGCCCTATCTTGCATCACTTAAACTATATAGTTAGTAGTAGTAAAATATTTTAGGGAATAAAAAAACTTACTGTTTTTAAAGATTTCTTGATATTGTATACTTGAAAATATATTATAATATTCAGACTATCTGATGAAGTAAGTCACGATGATTCAATTTCAAATCATTAATTTACCTATCACGCCAAAATTAACTAATTATTAATAAATTATTCAACATCAATGGAAAAGTTTATTAATTCCTTGCGGCTTTTCGATCGGGAATTTTTAACTTATTTAAAATTTTCTTAGAATATTAATTTTACAGTAAGTGTTCGTGTTTTGCTGTGTGGGGCCGCCATCAAAAATGGCTCCACCCTGTCTTTTCCTATGGGAGTCGTAAAAGCCGACTAAGGGAATACCGGGGGACCGGGCAGCAGCGGTTCCCTGTGTACTTAAAACTTCCACTTCGATCGCCAACCCGCCTACCAAGCGTGGCGAGTATCGTAAAAACCCTCCAAAATGAGTGCACAGAGACAAACATCGGCCCCAGTCACGGCAGCTCCGCTATCCCGTGGCCTAACGGTAGCGGGCCCGGTAACGGCGGAGCAGGGGGTGCTAAGAATCCCCGGTCGCGATCCGGCTACCATAAACGACTTCTGGCCCTGGTAACCCACAACGTCAGGACACTGAGGACTGGCGAGAAGATCACCGCGCTGGGAGAGGAATTGAGCAAGATCCGATGGGATATTGTAGGATTATCAGAAGTGCGAAGACAGGATGAGGGCACGATAATCCTCCAGCCCGGAAATTTGCTCTTCCACTGGGAGGGCGACCACCAGTCCCAGGGTGGTGTCGGGTTTATCGTTCGCAAGTCTCTCATAGGTAACGTGGAGAGGATTGAGAGTGTGTCGAGTAGGGTAGCGTACCTTATACTCAGAATAACCAAACGGTATTCGCTGAAGGTCATAGAGGTTTACGCACCTACCTCGAAACATTCCGACGACGAAGTGGAGGCCCTCTACGAGGACATCTCGGAAGCCATTTACGCGTCTAAATGTCACTTCACGGCGATTATGGGAGATTTCAACGCAAAACTAGGAGGCATAAGGAGAGACGATGGGCTGAAGGTGGGGCAATATGGATTTGGGCAGAGGAATCACAGGGGCCAGATGCTGTCTGATTTTCTGGAGAGGAAAGGCTTCTTCATGATGAATTCCTTCTTCAGGAAGCAGCCACAGCGAAAATGGACCTGGATTAGCCCTGATGGTTCAGTGAAAAATGAGATTGACTTCATCTTAACGGACAAACGACACATATTCAATGATGTATCAGTGATCAGCAGGATTAAAACTGGGAGTGATCACCGCTTAGTTAGAGGTATATTGAATCTAAATATGAAAGTCGAGAGGTCACGCTTAATGAAGTCTACGCTCCGACCAACACCTGCTCAATACCAGAACCCCGAAAACTTTCAGCTCGAACTACAAAATCGCTTTCAATGCTCTAGGCATTAGGGATAGGCCAGTGCGAATCAGCGAGCGATATGAATAACAGGTTCGTGGAAACTGTCCACGCAGTAGGGTCGACCTTCTTTGTCACGACGTTCCAGAGTCATGGACCAGGAGCGTGGTGGTGTTGTTCTTCAAGAGAGGTGACAGAACCCTCTTGAATAATTATAGACCCATCTCGCTCTTGAGCCACGTCTATAAGTTGTTTTCGAGAGTCATTATAAATCGACTCACGCGCAGGCTCAACGACTTCCAGCCTCCCGAATAAGCCGGTTTCCGAAAAGGCTATAGTACCATAGACCACATACATACGCTGCGCCAGATTATACAGAAGACCGAGGAGTATAATCGGCCTCTGTGTCTAGCATTTGTGGACTATGAGAAAGCTGATCGAAACTTGGACAGTGCTGCAGTCCATTCAGCGGAGCCGAATTGACTACCGGTACATCGAAGTGTTGAAGTGCTTGTATAGAAACGCCACTATGTCCGAGTTCAGGACAAGAGCACAAAACCTATCCAACTGCAGAAAGGCGTAAGACAGGAAGACGTCATGTCCCCGAAACTCTTCACCACTGCATTGAGAGATGTTTTCAAGCTCTTGGGCTGGACTGGATTTGGCATCAACATAAATGGCGAATACATCACTCACCTTCGATTTGCAGATAGTATCGTGGTCATGGCAGAATCACTGGAGGACCTTGGTACCATGCTCAATGACCTCAACAGTGTCTCCCGACCAGTGGGTCTGAAAATGAACATGGACAAGACGAAAGTCAAGCACAATAACCATGTCATTTCAGCACCGGTCCTAGTCGGGAACGCGGATCTCGAAGTTGTCGATCACTATGTTTCCTGGGACAAACAGTCCAGTTAGGTAGGCCCTACTTCGAGAAAGAGGTCAATCGACGAATGCAGCTCGGCTGGGCAGCGTTCGGGAAGCTGAGGAAGATCTTTTTGTCCACTATTCCACAGTGTCTGAAGACGAAGGTCTACGACCAGTGTGTGTTACCGGTGATGACTTACGGAACAGAGGCGTAGTCTCTAAATGTTGGCCTTATATCAAGGCTCAAAGTTGTTCAGCGTGCCATGGAGCGGGCTATGCTTGGGATCTCTCTACGTGATAAGATCCGTAATACGTAAATCCGTAGGAGAACGGGAGTAACCGACATAGCCCGCCGGGTCAGCATGCTGAAGTAGCAATGGGCAGGCCGCAACGCTCGACGAACCGACAACCGTTGGGGAATAAAAGGTTCTCGAGTGGCGACCGCGTATTGGATGGCGCAGTGAAGGACGGCCTTCCACCAGGTGGACCGATGACCTGGTCAAAGTCGCAGGCATTCTTTGGATGCAGGCGGCACAGGACCGTTCGCTGTGGCGTTCTCTTGGGGAGGCCTATGTCCAGCAGTGTACGATGAAAGGCTGATGGATGGGTTCGTGTTTAGATATTTAAAATTAGTATTAATTATTACGTCAAGGACACAAGAGACCACTGAAGTATTGTCACACAGCTCCAGTCGTCTGCCAGCACAGAGGAAGAGACTGCATACGGCAGGTTTATGAGATACTAAGCTCAACCTCTTTGTGTCGACGGGGTGTGGTACATTTCTTCCCGCCTTAACCAAAAAAAGTACTACTACAAGAGACGTATAGAGTTCAGATCAGAGACGTTTCTGACTATTCCGATATTTTTATGTAAACATACGACCAAATAGGTACTACCAGTTATTATCAATTACCAGTAACAAAAATTGACAAGAAAATCTGTGTTACCTAAAAACATATGTTTTCACTGGGGTGACAACAAACTAAATCGTGGGGACGTAGTTGCAAGCTAGATCTAGTATTTTATATTAACTTGACAAGTAAAATGTAAACTTAAAATGGTAGTAACTCTCATGTAATGGAAATAAATTCTTGAATAGTTGTGAAATTAAAAAAGGAACTCGTAAATTAAGAAGTTTTGTCTATAATATCGTGTCAAGATTAAATCGATAATAAACTAATCGGAAATATTATATCGAAAATACGTTCGAATTTTAACAATAAACAATCTCGTTTATTCTCAGAAGCTCAAAATTAAATTTGCAGATTTCAGAAAGACAGAATTTCAAAACATCTGTTTACGCCAAGACATGAAATAAAATTTGTTATACGGAATATATTGCGTTCGGTAGATGGTCTTCAGTCCATAATTTTCGAAAAATTCAAATAGTATTATATCTATAAGCACAATTGATTCTATGTATTGTTTTTAAAATATCGTGACAGCCAGATGGTAAAGCGGTTTAAACACTAAGCTTCTTTGCTAAGTATTGTGGGTGCAAATCTTATGTAGGCAATTATATTATAGAAAATCTTATTCGTATTTAGATGGATCAAAAGACAAATATTTTAAGACTAGCCTTTCTCTTTTTTTAGGTTATATCTTAGGTTCCCGATATAGTAGATGAATGTGATATAGTAGATGAATGTGGGAAAAGATGTACCGGTTTGTAAGTCTCATCAAGAGCTATCAAATAAAATCCATTCAGTAGTTTTTGCGTGATGCGCGAACGAACCTAAAAAAAAGTTTTGTGTTCAGACAGCCTAATACAGTATTTTTTTCTCAAATAACTTAAATGTACAGATACAGCTCTGTTACAGCTTTATAATAGTAAGTAAGTCTCTTTTTAGTGGAATATAAGGATTTTTTAGAAGAAACTTTAACTTCTAGAGGAAATAAACAATTATAAAGCACCATAATATTATTGAAAATCAATGTGATTGTGGAGTTAGGACCGGTTTTTTTTCTATTTGCACTACTGCGATTTTTTTTCCATAATAAGGAGCTAAACTTTTTTGAAACGACTCTTTTGTTTTTGCTATCGTATTTTGTATACATTACAATTAACATTATATCTAGAAAATATACAGAAATATTAAGGTTTTTATTGTTTTACACGATTTTAACTTTAAGCAAAGTAAAAGCTTTACCAATCACCACTCACCATTACCATTCATTTAAAAACTATGTTATTTATATACCTACAAGTACATTACCAATTTAATTTATTTGAAATTACTCTTACTATTCCGATAAAAAAGTTCTGCACTCAACTAAATTATCACTCACAAGAGTTCGCATCTTATGAAAGCTTATCTCAATCAATTGACCAGTACTATCTCTTAGGTATCGTTATTACCGCCCGCCCTACGCCCATTGGTTACAGTTAAGCTATATAAGCGGGAAAGTAACCGTTTCACGCACAGTTTTCTTCCACCGCGCGGAAGGCATACAGCGTTTTAGTGAGTGACGTACCTTACGAGAAAACCACGAATTTCAGGTAAGTTTTTCAAGTTTACTAGTTATAGTAAAACTAGCAAGAAAACACGTGCCCATATCACTACAGATTTTTCAAAATACTAATGTGAATATTATAAACGGAAATCATTTATATTGAAGAAAAATAAAATTACTTAATTATAGTTTGCATATTAATTCAATTATAATAATACGGTACTTTATTTTCACATACCAATGATAACTCTAGTAACGATAAATAGGAACCAATTAAGTTTCATATTATATATTATTATCAATTGAAAGAAATAAATAAATATAAAGTATAATTGGAATATTTTTGAATGATTGTGTGAATTTTTATTTTTGTAATATAAAATAATTTTGCCCATATTCAAACAGTTTAGTGATGTTTTGATTAGGAAGGAATAATATGGTAACCAAATTTATAGTTCCAAGTCAATGTCACGATGGCTTAGTTAGCAAACTGTCTAGAACGATTTTCTAGGATTTTTTTTAAAATTCTGCTCATGTCATTTTACGAAATTACATTTCATAATGGTAACTAACGCGTAAATATCAGGAAGCATCATATATGTATATCATTTTCAATTTCACATTTTCGCACTTTGTGTTCTAACAATTTATTGTCTAAAAAGAAAATTCAGGGCAATGTCCTCGTTGGCATGTCACGTTAGTTAGTTAAAGAGTACGTATGTGTTTTATTTGAAAGAACCCTTAATATTATTTACATTTCAGTGTTAAAAAACTATAAATACTCCAAATATTTCCATTAATATATTATAATTATATTTATACATTTATATTTATACATATTTCATATTAAAAATGAAATATGTATAAATATAAATTAAAAAACACATTATTGACAATAAAGATTTAGAAAATATACAAGTAATATTTAGCTCAAAAATGCCTCGTTTTCTTACATAAAACCTGTTTTGTTAAAACAGTAGGTATTAGTAAAAAAACATTTAACAACAGTTTTTTTTAAATAAACTGTGTTTATTTTAATGTGTAACGTTAAAAATCATGGTATTCCATGATTTTAAGAACAAAAACTATATTTTTTCGTTCCCAATTCTATCAGTGGTACATGGTGGGTAGCGGCTTCTTGGTATTACGGAGTGCACGACCTCGTTTGTTGCCCCCATAAGAAATAAAAAAATAAAATTAAGAAAATAGGCGAATTTTTGACTCCATCCATCCATCAGCCTTTCAACGTCCACTGCTGGACATAGGCCTCCCCAAGAGAACGCCACAATGAGCGGTCCCGTCATGGGGGATAATGCCATTGCAAATGCACACATGGAATTTTTGACTAAAGCTCTTTAAAACTGCTATTCTGCAGATATCTCTTTGAAGTGCATCTTTGGATCTAAACGGATTTTTAATTAACTAGGTGTTTACCATAGTCTTTACTAAATTACTTGATATGAGTAGGAATATAATTATTGAACAATTGTAATACTAGCGATTCAAACTCTTAGTATCACGTACAGTTGAAACATAAGCCTTTCTTTAATATAATTCTATAATTTAACAAGCGCCGTAGTACTATTAAATTCGATCTATTTTACATGCAATTTGTCATGAAAGTATATCTATAAATATACTACGTTGATGATTGTTATATTTCATATATCTTAATTATTTCAATATTTTACGATAATACCATAATTGTTTGAATTAACATAAAAAAGGCTTTAAAAGACTAAACTTAACATTAGCAAATAATATTTTATATAGATATCTAGGTTTATAAGAGGAATTATCCAACACAATTAAATCAAAAATAGTTTCAAAACAAATGAGGGGATTTTTTTATTTATATTTCATAATTTAATTAAAATTTGAATTGATGATTCTTATAATATTTTTTACAATATTTTCTGTTCATTACATTTCACTTATATTACGACACGATATTGATAGTTCAAATTAATTACTAGCAATGCACAAATTTGTGACAATTCAATACATAATCACATTAATCATATATTAAGATGAGAATCTATTATTGTATCAAATAAGAAAAAAAAAATAAGTAGGTACGCTAATGTCGAAGAAAACTTACTCATGAAATGAATACAATTTGGAAGTCATTAAAATAAAAAAACTAGAACGAAATAGGTAGCTAGAATCTAAAGCGCCTAATAGTGACATGACTGCATTTATCTATACTATTGTAAAGCTGTAACTGTGTCTGTACATTTAAGATATTTGAGAAAAAATGCCTGTACGTATTAGGCTATATAGGCGTGTCTGAACACAAAACATTTTTTTTTAGATTTTTTGTGAGTTTGTCCGTTTATCTGTTCGTTCGTTCGAGCATCACGTAAAAACTACTGAACGGATTTTGATGCAACTTTTATTTCATAGCTCTTAAGTACACTTAAAAACTGGCCCTATACATTTTATCCCGCTACTATATCGGGAACCTGAGATAAATCCTAAGCACTGGCTTTTGGCTGTGGCGGAGCCGCGAGCAAAGACTAGTAATACCATAAAGATATCTAACATAAATATTTATATTTAAATATAAGGTACATTACAAAAGGAATGCGATAAGTTCAATTTAGAAATTTTATTCTTGTCTCATTCATTATAAATTTTACATAAAAATAATATTTCATTTTAAAAACCTAACAGAGGTTTACTTCTATAATTTTGAAAAAGAGATAGCAAGATCATTATAATTAAATAGTAATGTTGCTCGTGTTAACACCGAATGTTGAGACAGTAAATGATAAATAAACAACACAGTGTTTTGAAAATAGAATTCCCATTTTATAGACGCCATAGACATACCCATCGTCTGCACCCAAGGGTATCGTTTAGAAATTAAATGTCACTCATGTCACATGGTATTAATTGATGTTCTATGTAATAGACGTGTTATTATAATGTAGCAGAATTTGTGGTTATTATTATACTAAAAAAAACACACAGTGAAAACTTTGTAGCTAGATGAAAAAATGAAAACAAGATGTGTGAGCCACAGATATAAAACTAAGTATTATTTAAATGACGACCATATCGTAGAGTGTTCATAAATGTACAGTAAACTCAGTATTTTTGAAGTGAAAACTTCTATAGGAAGATTTGGATAAATTCATGTGTCGTCATCGACATAGTCACGTCACGTGTTATCTTTAATAACACCTATATCTGTTCCTATTAGTATAACTTATTGCGCTGGGCCAGCTAGAAGAAATGAATAATTTTAAATAATATTTTTTTGAATGCATGAAACAATTGTAACAATTGTATTGTAATGTTGTATTAACAACATCCACTGCGATCGCCAACCCGCCTGCCAAGCGTGGCGATTACGGCATTATCCCCCATGATGTGACCGCTCGTAGTGGCGTTCTCTTGGGGAGGCCTATGTCCAACAGTGGACGTTGAAAGGCTGATGGATGGATGGATGGATGAAATAATTTTGATTTACAAGTTTTAATTTAAAAAAAACATAGCATCTCGCCTATATTCCCTGAAGGGGTAGGCAGAGGTGTATTTTACATACCCACAATTCGCAAGCCATGTTTAGGTCCCACGTAATAGGGGGCGAGCCTATTGCCATCTACCGGGCACATTTCCAAACACCGGGCTGCTACTGTGAATTTTTCTTGTTACGAAAAAGCTCAATAACACTGCCCGACCCGGGGATCGAATCCGGGACCTCATGATCAGCAGTCGCACACACTACCGCTGCACCACAATTTAAGATCAACCAATTAATTTGGATATCCAAAAAAAACAACTGTTTCTTTATATTATAGTTTTAAATTTTCACTTCTGTCGGCAGTCCTTATGACTGCTTTTTTATTTTTTAACGTCTATTTATAAGAGAGAGGTGATTTTGAGTGCTTATGAACTCAGATTGTCAACATGTCACACAAATTTTTATTCAGTTATGGGATGTAACCCAACGTACTCAGCAGACCTAAACTTTTTTTTTGTTAAGGCGGGATATAATGTACCTTACCGGACCCGTCATTCGGGGCAACGAACAGGGTAGTGTGGGGCCCTCACCCACTAAATGAACCCACCGTCTCTACATCTATACTGGCGGACCATTAGAACTGGAAGACACTTCAGTGGTAGTGATCTAACGGGAAAAATGTTCCTAACCGCACACCCCCTCGTTCGGGGCAACGAACAGGGTAGTGTGGGGCCCTCACCCACTAAAGAAACCCGCCGTGTGCCGTCTCTTCGCCTTTATTGGCGGGCCACCGGAACCATATTACATCCTTCAGTGGTGCGCCGGCGGGTAGCAATCTAACCTAACTATTACACTATATGCGCTGGCATTAATCAGATGACCCTCTCAAGAGAGTATGTTATATTTTCTGCCTGTTGAAGCTAACAGAGCGTGGTACTAATTAAACATGATTTTCCTAAATTAGGAATGACCCTAATTAAGTAGACTTGCTCAGTGCCAATTACCCGTAGGTAATTCTTGGTCTATTGTCTAAATGTTTTTTTTTATTGCATGTTGTGGCAGATGGCCCATCTGATGGTAAATGGTTGGTAATGTTCTTTTAAAAATCCATAAAGATGTTTCTTTGTCTATTATTCATGCAGATATTAAGTCAAGTTAATCCTACTAACACTAGTATTGAAAGGTTAATGTACAAGTACTAACAAAAAAAATGGGCAAGAAGCCTGAAATAAATTATTATTATTAAGTATTGATTACTGAAACGATGCCTTTTTCGTTCTTCTTTCTTGTGGCAAATAGAAAAATACTGCTGACCAACAAATCGCTCAATCTCGTTAACTAAATACTTACCTCAAACGGTGACAGTGTATTCGTGCATGTCAAATCAAAAGCGCCGAGTTTCATTCGTACATTCGTGATGTGTCTCGTTTGCCTTTTGTCTTTGTCTAGTATAGTGTATTTTTTGTGTATTTTTTAATAAAACCTTTAAAAAATTGAGAAAATAAACTAAAACATTCTTCTAAATGTAAATAAACTCTTTTACTGGTGGCAGGCTTAGGTACCAAACCACCGAAGGAACGTAACATAGTTCCAGGGGCCGCCAATAAAGGCGGAGAGACGGCACACGGCGGGTTTCTTTAGTGAGTGTAGGCCCCACACTACCCTGTTTGTTGCCCCGAACAACGGGGTGTGCGGTTAGGAAAAAACAGGCTTAGGTACCAAAGGGGGGTACCACCGAAGTATTGTCACACAGTTTCAGCGGTCCGCCAATTTAGGCGGAGAGACGGCACACGGCGGGTTTATTTAATGGGTGAGGGACCCCACACTACCCTGTTCGTTGCCCCGAACGGCGAGGTATGCGGTTAGGTAAATTTTTTGCCGCCTTTACAAAAAGAAATTACCAAAGGGGGTACACACTTTTGGCAAATCTTCATATATCTTGAGGAAAGCAGTAAGTAGGTACAGGAAAAATGACACACATTCACATTTTTACTTCACTCATAGAGAATATTAATTTCTTCGACGCTGACAACACGTATAACCGAATACGTGTATCTGTTTGTTATCTGTTTGCTGCTACAGGTAACAGGTTAAGATTAAACTTTAATATGAAATGGATACCTATCACTAATAATTATAACATAGACTAACAAAAATTATTTCCTACAAAATTACCAAGAATTTATAATACGGAACGTTAACAAATTATAGTTAAATAAATGATTAAAAAAAAACGCCTTCAAAATACACCTAGGAAATAAAAAGCAATAAATAATTGGTATTTACATATGATTTCCGTGCTAGACACCTAGTGATGTGTTTGAAGTCGGTGCCACCAAATGTAACAAAACAATACATTTATATACTTAGATAACATTAAAACATTTTTCATTCGTCTCGTATGAGAAAGAGTCGAGCACAGGAGTCTGAAAATAACGGAGAAGAGCGCCTAAAACGCAATAGAGAAAGTAATAGAGTAGAGAAAGTAATAGAATAAGCACAGCGGCTCGGAGAGTGTTCCGAAGACCGAAAAGAAAAGCTTTATGTATAATATACACACCAACTAAACGCACTGCTCCAATGATACAGCGAGGTTTCGAAGTAAACGAAAAATACATACACTATAGTTACTAGGGATGGGCCGAAATTAGTTTTACATTCGGTTTAACCGAATTTCGGTGGCTTGAACAGAACTTCGGCACATTCGGTATCACAAAAAGTTAAATACCGGCTACTATTTTTACTAAAATTTGCACAATTCAAATCTGTCCTAGCTGTAAAATAAGTCACATGCTAATACTCTATAATAATTTAATCATTGTCATTTGTATATTAGATGATACGAGTATATACTAACTACCTTTTGCCAGCGGCTCCGCCGCAGCTAAAACCTGGTTTTTAGCATATACCTCAGGTTATCGATATAGGAGCGGGATAAAATGTATACCAGTTTTTAAGTCTAATCGAGAGCTATCAAATAAAAAAAGTAGCATCTAAATCCGTTCAGTAGTTTTTGCGTGATGCGCGACCAAACAAACAGACAAAAAGTCTAAAAAAATTTTTTTGTGGTTTTGACACGCCTATATAGCCTACTAGCCTTTGCCAGCGGCTTCGCCGCAGCCAAAAGCTAGTTTTTCGGTTATATCTCAGGTTCCCAATATAGTAGCGGGATAAAATATCTACCAGTTTTTAAGTAAAATCAAGGCCCTTTAAATAAAAAAAGTTGCATTAAAATCCATCTAGTAGTTCTTTTAAATAAATTCTACAAAACATTCTAGTTTAAATAATTTTCTAGTTTTTCGGTTACATCTCAGGTTCCCGATAAAGTAGCGGGATAAAATGTATACCAGTTTTTAAGTGTAATCAAGGCCTTTCAAATAAAAAAGTTGCATCAAAATCCGTTCAGTAGTTTTTGTGTGATGGGCGAACAAACAAACAGACAAACAGATAAACATACAAAAATTCTAAAAAAAATTGTTTTGTGATTAGACACGCCTATATAGCCTATTACAGTCATTTTTTCTCAAATATCTTGAATGTACAGACACAGCTCTGTTACAGTTTTATAATAGTATATAGATTACAGTCATTTTTCCTCAAATATCTTAAATTACATTTAAGATACAGCTCCATTACAGTTTTATAATAGTATAGATGAATTACTTTTTTCTCAATTCGGAGCCTATGAATCAGTCACAAATAACAAAAATCCTAGTGACACCCTCACATTGACTGTTTTTTTATTGTTTTACGATGTTGACTTTAATAAAAATTACATACAAAACATGACATGTTATTCATCACACATTCACCCATCTCTAATAGTTATATTGTTGTTATTTGCATCTAAGTTTACTAAGGTTAAATAACCCCTAATTATATGAACAGCAAATAACATTTAGTGACCAACTGCACAAAATAAAACCTTTCAATTGACAGTAACTCAATTTTGGTCAGAGTTACTATTGATTCAATACAAATTTTTGTTCATTGTGCGTGTTCATTGCACGCTTATTTAATTTATAGGTGCTTTGAATATAATTCTAAACAACTCTTGTATATTTTGAAATAAACCATGTTTTTTATATTTTTTGTCTGTTTGTCTGTTTATCTGTCTGCTGTTTGTTCGTTCGCGCATCGCGCAAAAGCTACTGAACGGACTTTGATGCAACTTTTTTTTATTTGATTACTCTTCATTATAATACTTTCTGATATTTACGCGAATGTTACACATTTTGAAATAAAACTACGTTTACGGAATCTATCGCGTTTACTTGATTTTACTCCTATCCCGACGTTTCGAATACTTTACAGCATTCATGATCACGGGTGGACTTAGATGATAGACGTCCAAGGTTGATATGTTATTTCAATGGTTTCATCTACCCACAGTATATGATTTTACAAAATTTTTGGTTTATTTATTTTAACCCGCCTAATATTCGTTTAGAAACACAGTGAAAATATCTACTTCAAATGTTTATGCTTACAATGTATGAGACTTTAAACTAGTATATTAAAATGAGTATAATACTCCTCTTTAAATTGTAATTTTTTTTTGTTTTTATTACCAAAAATTTTGTAAAATCATATACTGTGGGTAGATGAAACCGTTGAAATAACATATCAACCTTGGACGTCTATCATCTAAGTCCACCCGTGATCATGAATGCTGTAAAGTATTCGAAACGTCGGGATAGGAGTAAAATCAAGTAAACGCGATAGATTCCGTAAACGTAGTTTTATTTCAAAATACTCTTCATTAGACTTAAAAATTGGTATACAATTTATTCCGCTACTATATCGGGAACCTGAAATATAACCTAAAAACTAGCATTTGTCAGCGGCGTAGGCTAGTTTTACGCAAAGAAAGCGAGTCAATGAAAAGAGAAAGGTAAAACAACTACTTTTAATTCTCTCGCCTATTTGTTATTGCACATCTCTAAAAGTACTGGATTTCAATGCGGTTTATCATCGGTATTGGATGTCAAAAAAGAAATCACGATTTTTGTTCTAAGATATTAGTTTTCTAGTAGTAAAGCCTTGATTCTCCCAGGCTTGACCGGAGAGGTACCACTCTCTTAAGACTGGTGTGAAGCAACAGTAAGTCCCCTTACCTTCTTCACCAACTATCCACTTGGGTAGGCCACGCACTAAAGATGCCTCTGGTGTTGTTAATGTCTAAGTAAAGTAAGTTACGGTAACCACCTTAACATCTGGTGGACCATATGATGATTTGGTATCCTCGTACTGTATAAACAAACGACGTCACGAGCTATTTGAAATAATATAATAGAATCGTTTTCAAAAAAGTCGTGGGTTTTAACCCGTGGGAGGTTTTCTATTTTCACATTAATTATCAAGTTAAGTGAAAAGCACTTAATAGTTATAATTTTAGATGAAGCGGCTGCGTAATCTATTTTTATGAATCCTAATTATAATAATTAGGTTTACTTGATTGGAATGATGTGTGCTGTACAGATGGTTATGTGGTTTAGACATTGACCTCTGACGCCGAATATTGTGGGTTTGAATCAGGACAATTCTTTGTATGATATATTATAAATAGTTGTTATGAGTCTGTGTGTCTCCATTAAATTGTATGTTTGTCCCCCGCGATAATAGTGGTAGAAATAAAAATACCGCTAGATGGCGTAGGTTTTCCTGATAGAGTATAAATAGTAACAAATGATAGGTAAAAATAAAATCTAGGATAGCGTAGGCGCTACGGCAAATTGAACTTTCTTGCAAACCCTTTGCATACCACCCATATATAAGTATTTTTAGTTTCGTAACAAGTACAATGTATACAGACAGACGCAGCGCAGCGGGGTTATTTTACTATGTGTGTAGATATTTTCTTAAAGACGGTCTAAAGAATTTTCGGAAATACATTATTATATACATTTTTTGGGGGCTATAGAAAATATACTATTACTCATGAGAGCAGTATTTGTTCTACGTTTGGATCGAAAACTTCAGTAACCAGTTCAACCAAGTTTGGGTTAAGTTTTACAAAACAGCTACAGTAGTAACAACGGACGCTGCGCAGTAGCTATTTTTGTGTTGCAAGGTATGTGCGTCTACAGTTTACATTCATCGAAAATGTTCGATTAAACTTTAACAATTGCAATCGATAATCATATTATTTATAGATCGTACTAA
Organism: Leucoma salicis; assembly: GCA_948253155.1. NCBI lineage: Eukaryota > Metazoa > Arthropoda > Insecta > Lepidoptera > Erebidae > Leucoma > Leucoma salicis. Next base: position 15,391,883 of record OX411824.1, read on the forward strand.
AAGTTGTGGACTCTTTAATATCTAGATTAAAGCTTTTTCACTAAAATCACTCGTATACTTTTTATTGAATACAAAAGTAATAAATAGAACCTAAACAATTAGATATGAAAACATTATTATCTCATTCGATTGATTCATTAATCAAGTAATAACATTTGAATTGGTCAGCACTAATCGTATGATTCCGTCACATTTCCTACTTCTTGCTCTGTGCCTAACTTTAGAGACACAAAGATCCTTTGTGGCTAGTAAAGACTGCACGGATTTTGAAGAAACTTTTTTAGTTGATAGCTCTTGATTAGCCTTAAAACTGGTAATATAATATATATAACCTTAAAAATAGATTTTGAGTGAATGATGAGCGAAATGCGTTTAACGCGAGTGTGTGACCGGTTACTCGCTCCCGTATTGCCGCTCTTTTGACTCGTGCTAAAAACCCGAAAAAAAATGGATCGCCGGGCAGGATGAGAGGGATGACGAGTGACCCAGCCACACGTCGTTTATGCCCATTTCCCTCGCTCTTTCCCTCGCCATTCGTCGAGTGTGTGGCCGCAGGGTTACGTCATCATTACGATACAATTTTCAAATACAAAAGAATACTTACATCGCAAAATAATTTCACGATCCCAATGTAAAGTGTGCGAATATTTGATGCTCTCTTAGCAATATTAGATACGTGGTATGAATATCCAGGCAAAATTTGAACAAGACTTGTGAGCACATCATATCTTAAAAAGTGATTTTTTAACACTTTAGAAAAGAAATCCCGGTCTAGTGGGAAATATATTTATATATTATTGTTCGTGTGGCCAAAGGGCCGGCCTTTACTTTGCACAAAGAGTAAGCATTGCTATACAACGTGGCAATGCTGTCAGCCTTCTGGGCACGTTATCCAACGTTATTTGTAAATATTATTATTGTATGCATAAATTAGATTATACTTGCCTTTGGCCACAGCTAAAAGCTCCTAAAGTTAAAGCAGCAGCAGCAGTGAGCAGTTTAACCGCAGCTAAAATTCCCGATATAGTAGAGGGATAAAATGTATACCAGATTTTAAGTCTAATCAAGAGCTATCAAATACAGAAAGTTGCATCAAAATCCGTTCAGTAGTTTTTGCGTGATGCGCGAATGAACAAAAAGACAAACCGAAAAACAGACAAAAATCTCAAAAAAAAAATGTTTTGTATTCAGACACGCCTATATAGCCTAGTTTTCTTAATTAATTTCTATTTTTAGCAATGGATGCACCAATTATATTAAAAGCTTTTTAAAATAAATGTGAGTCTGTCTAAATAACCGTTTACTTATCTTAAAACGCGCAACAGATATTGAAACAGTTTGCGCGTATCAGTACCAACCTACAAGTAAATTACTCGTAGCAAGTACAGATTGACTACTATGTTACGCATTATTATACATACATACATAGTCATCTCAGAACCATACACGATGCCATTAAGATAACTTTTCAGTTTTTTGTTTGCGCACACGCAAAAACTACTGAAACGAATTTCGATCAATTTTGAAACTTAAAAAACGGTATAAATGAATATTCACGGACATTTCACACAAACGTCCTCTGGTCCCAAACTAAGCTAACGCTTGTGCTATGGGGTACCGGATTACGGATATAATACATATATTACTTTTTTTTTTGTAAATACATACATATAATAGATAGAAAACACCCAGACGCAGTACAAATATCTGTGCTCAAATATATATAAATATCACACAAATAATTGTCCTGAGTGGGAATCGAACCTACGACCTCGTGCACGGAAGTCGGTTACACTACCGACTACGCCACGAGGCCCGTCAGTTAATACATTTTATTTCGCCACTGTATCAGAAAGCTGAGATAAAACCAAAAACTAGGTGAACGACTCGTATTGCTATAACTTTTTTTATACTACGAGGGTGACAAACAAGCATATAGCCCTTTTTTTAAATATTTTTTTTTGTTTAGACGGGAAAAAATGTTCCTATCATCACCTACTTATCGTTCGGGGCAACGACCAGGGTAGTGTGGGGCCTGCACCCACTCAAGAAACCGGCCGTGTGCCGTCTCTCCGCCTTTATAGGCGGGCCACTGGAACTATGTTACATTCCTTCGGTGGCATATAGCCCAACCTGATGATAAGCGAGTAGCGAAGTCTATAGATGCTAGCAACACCAGAGGCTCACTCACGCATCGCCAACTCCAAGGAAAGGGATAGGCAGTGGAGAGGAAGGGTAATAAGGAGAGGATGAGGCAAATGTTTAGGCTTACGACACTTTCGCTCACCATACAAGATACATACGTAGAAGTACTTACCGTCTTACGCTAATCCTATGAGGTTGCTACTTTCCCAATCGATCAGGGCCCATTCATGCTGTGACAAACAATTCACAATCACTATAGGGCTATAGAATTCACAATCATGACAGACATTTCTAGGACATTATCTATATATAATAATAACCCCTGTTAGTTTAAATAAGCCTTAAAACGTCCAAGAATATTTCTTCAGAGCGTTAGATAGAAAATGAGATGCGGAATAATGAAAACTGTAAGGGAATTCTTTAGGGGCGGCTCTACTTTCTCGGATCAAGTTAAAAGCCAGAAACATAAGCTAGTTAGGATAATTTTTACTTTAATATAATAAGGTAAGCGTTGTCAGAACAATTCTGTAGAAGCAGAAAGAAAAAGGATAACAAGCAAATTATACATTAATATAACTAAAGAATTTCGGTTTTTGTTTAGTTGAACACGTTAATCCATATATATAATGACTAAATAAAAAATAACTTTGTATTTATAAGCTATAACCCTATTTAATTAAATATGTTGTATGGGATTCTAAATTTAAAAATTGAGCACTGTTGAAAATAAAAATATTAAAAATAACTAAGACTACTCTGTGTAAGTATATAGAATAAAAAAATAATGAAACACAAAAATATTAATAACACTACATTACCAAAAATAAATTTATTTTTAAACGTATAACATTTTTACTTCCTTAAGAATATTTCACTAGCACAACGGGTCTCATTCGCATATAATCACCTATGATCTAAAGCAGGGGTCTCCAAACTTTGAAGCCTTAGGGCCATAATGATTTTTTCAGTATGTTTCGAGGCCCAAAACACATTTACATAAATCTCATTAGTGTTTTTTCTTTTACTGATTAGTGGGATTCATTTCAATGATTTGTTAGTTATGCTTAGATACTTAAGTATTCTCGATTTGTTTTTTACCTTGCAAGTAAATAAAACCGAATAATTATCATTCTGTGTTTTCTTCTTCAACATATCACAGCAATAGTAACAACAATAAGACAATGGTTGTCGCGGGCCAGATTGATGACACTAGTCTTAGGCTGTTGTGGGCCGGATTGATGGCACTGGCGGGCCGGATTTGGCCCGTGGGCCTTAGTTTGGAGACCCCTGTTCTAGAGAGTCGTCCCGTTCCTGCAACGTAGAGTTAAAGATACCTTCATGATATGCAAAACAAACCTTGTCTTACTTAAATATCTGTACAAATCGCGAACTTCTTGGAAATGTTTTTCGTTTACAACATCATTATATACTCGTAGCTCGTATAGGTATCTACCTACATAACAAAATGTTAACAAGCTTAAGTAAGTAATTTAATTACATGTGAAGTAGTATATTGTTGATAACACAATGGGTATATAGATTTAATTTGCTAACGATAGTAAGGCACACAAGTTCGTTAAGTTATATCCAAGTAAATTAGCTTTTGCACATCTGAATACCAATAGGCAATAATTACGAATTCGTACAGCGTCCCGTGGATTTACGTAAACAATTATATACGCCGACATCTTAATGGACATGTATGAGGTTTAAGACGTGGTAATTCTTTAGCATAATACGAATTAAACCTAATCACGCGTTGCTTTAATGGGTGATTGATTTTTCTTTCGAATATGACTGCAAGGTGATGGATTTTTACAAGTTTGTGTATGTATTGACATTGGAGATTCTACGATTTAATTTTAGGATTGTAACAACATAAAAAGTTCCTGAAAGCTTTTTCAAACGAAATACTAATATTCAGCTATTTAGTATTACATATTACTAGGTACAGTGCTAAACTGCTTCGGTGGTGCAGCGGTAGTGTAAACGACTGCTGAACATGAGGTGTCGGATTCGATCCCCGGGTCGGGCAGCGTTATTGAGCTTTTTTAAAAAGAAATATAGTATCCATCCATCCATCAGCCTATCATCATCCACTGCTGGACATAGGCCTCCCCAAAATGGGAGGTTTTACCATAATCGCCACGCTTGGCAGGCGGGTTGGCGATCGCAGTGGATATTTTACACAGGGGAACGCTGCTGCCCGGTCCCCCAGTAATCCCTTAGTCGGCTTTTACGACTCCCATAGGAAGAGACGGGGTGGAGCTATTCTTGGTGCCGGCCCAAACGGCCAATATAGTATAACCAGTCGATATTATATTACAGGCAAGTTAACCATTATCGAGAATTAACAAAAAAAAAAACATAGCATCATGCCTGTATTCCCGAAGAAGAAGTAGACAGAGATCTATTTTACACACCCACGATTCGCCAGCTATGTTAAGTCGCGAGCCTATTGACGTCTGACGGCACATTTTCAAACTCCGGGCTGCTACTGAGAATTTTTCTTATTTTTTTTTACGAAGAATCTCAACAACACCGGCCGACCCGGGGATCGAACTCGAGACCTCATGATCAGCAGTCGCTTACACTACCGCTGCACCACAGAGGCAGTTTATCGAGAATTAGATTTTGATTTTTTTTGCTGGTGGTCTTAAGAATGTAAATACATACATCACTCCGGCACATTAGTTATCATCATGTAAAAACTGATCCATCAGCCTATCAACGTCCACTGCTGGACATAGGCCTCCCCAAGAAGTGGGGGATAGTGCCGTAATCGCCACGCTTGGCAGGCGGGTTGGCGATCGCAGTGGATGTTGTTAATACTCGAGGAAGTGCTGCTGCCCACTCCCCCGGTATTCCCTCAGTCGGCTCTTACTACTCCCGTGGGTAGAAAGGGGTGGGACAATTCTAAAGCCGGTCCCACGCGGCACAAAAAAAAACTGATAACCCACGGGAACCATTAATGGCCTTTTCGTGTCCAGACTACCTATATATACGCCAAATCAAACAAACAAACAAACTCACTAAGGATAAGGATATTTCAGCTTCTGTCCAAGATTAGCTTCAGCAGTGGCACCCTTTGCAGCAACATCGCTTCTTCGATATTTTTTTTATTTTTTGGTAAAGCAGGAAAAAATTTACCTTCGTTCGGGGCAACGCACAGAGTAGTGTGGGGGAGGGCCCCACACTACTCTGTACCATTACCCATTAAATAACCGCGCCGTGTGCCGTCTCTCCGCCAGTATTGACGGGCCATTGTAACTATGTTACATTACTTCAATGGTGGCTTCGTCGATCCTATGCAAATTCAACAACCATTAATTTGTATCCGATTCTATTACAGTTTAATATTCAGCGCGGCGGTTCAGAGGCTTACTTGTAGAACGTTAACAGAATCGTATTTAATTGTTATCTTAACGCAAAGCACTATTGAATATTTCATCAAGCATTGAAATATGGCTACGTTGGCCGGCAAAGGGCCTTAATAAACTACCTTAGATGGTAATCCACTTACTGAAAATTTAATAACAATAATATTAATTATTATCTGGAAATAGTAAATACAATAAAATTATACTTACTTCTTTTGTTTCTTTAGTGCAGACAATAGTAAGAAATATACTATAAAAATATTTTATTTAAAATCGAAAAGGTATTCTGTTTAAGCCTTATTTGTGAAATTTGGAGTGGGGATACTTAACTTCAAACCCAACGAACCCTACTTCGAAAGTCATTTATACTACGACGCAATCTATAAGAATACGCCAGTATTTTTTTTATAAATATAAATTGCTAAAAATATGATGTAAATTTTGCACCTGACACCTAAAAACTGGCCATCGGTCCAAGCTAACACATCAACCTACGTTCAAAGTCTACGCTACACAATGTCTCATATATATTTTTTAAGCTCGGGCCACACTAACGCAACGTCAATGCCCATCATCGCGATAATTATTGCGTTAACGCGATAAATTGGGTGGCCACACCGTTCAACGTTTTTGATGTAGGTACCGCCACTGTAGTTAACCCTTAACGTCAAACAGCAATGTGAATGTCGCTGCCGAACTCTCGCGACAAGTCGTGGCTGCACCAACGTTAAATGTCCATCATCACAAAAAATAACGGCGTTGCCCGTTAGTGCTAGTCCCGATATTTATAAAATAAGTAAGATCTTGGATCTCGGTATACAAGCATATTGTAACTATCATATATTTTTTGTATGTAAGCAAATACTTTCCGACTGAATTCTTACTGTAACTAATCAGGAGCACTTTATTTTCTATAAAGTTTTTTGATGTAAGGTTTCCTAACCCATTTCAGAACAGCATTTCTATATAAAATGTTTAGCTTTACTGCATAAAAAAAGAAAAATGATAATTGTCATATAAACTTTTAAAACGAAGAAGTTTGAATTATAAATATGTAATGAGTTTTCCCAACGTCAAACATGAATGTAATTTATCGCTGTGTACACATTTTTTCCTTACGTATGCTGTATATTTGAGAGATTTGCGCAACGGCTTGTGAATTCTACCGACCCTCATTGAGACACTTGTTGGGATTACGGCATAATTCCCCCATGCCCTCGAGATCTGTATTAACAGTGACAGTAATGAATTGATGATGATTCGGGACAAAAATAAACATTTCTTTGAGAATAAATGACGGATATTAAAGGCTTGTGGTACCGGTTTGCAAAACATGCGCCCAGGATTATCTTCTGTCATTAATATGTGAAGCAGGTGGTTAAAAATAAACACAGGATTTGAAACTCAGCCGGTAATTATTTGACAGATTAAAATCAACTTATTTCAACACTGAACTCAAATATAATTTTTTTTAACCATTTTGATCTGTATTTTAGCACTCAGCTATTTTAAAGAACAAATTATTTGTAAATGTGGACAAAGAGAAGTTTAGTGCGAGTGGGATACGAAACGCAGGTTCAGGCCTTCCAATCCGGGGAAGTGCTCTAGACCGCTAAGCCATCGCACTGACCGACGGCCATTCCCAATCCCCACATCACATTTTTCTTTACGACCCACGCCACCTATAGAATGCATTTAATTTGGCATACTATTTGAAGGCGTGATTTTTTTGAACATTTTGATCTGTATTTTAGCACTTGATATGCTCAGCTACTTTAAATAACAAATTATTATTTGTGAATGTGGAAAAACAGAAGTTTAGTGCGAGTGGAATTCAAATTTAAATGTATGTACCTATATAGTAAATCTTTTATGGCTTATAGAAGAGAATTGTATAAATCTGACACTATATCATATAGTAAATATTAAATAGTTACATATTAGTGTTTACTTTATTAATTATAATACTAGTTGAGTCATTAAAGGACCTCTTCTTAAATGATTTTAAATCTAAGTGTGTCTATTTTCGTCATTAGCCAGCATGATAAGCTTTAAAATAAGGGGTCAATGATGAAATTTGATAAAGGAATAAGGAAGATCTCGTGGGCTAACAGAAAAACCGGCTAAAAATATAATATATAGATAGGGATATTGTTTTGTGAGTAGACTCACATCCTACAGTAACACGAATTTAGTATAATGTACTAGGAAAAACCAAGGACTGCAAAGACAGCATTTGACATGCTCCGCTACTTTTTAAAGTACAAATTATTTGTGAATAAGGAAAAAGAGATTTTTCGTACAAGCGGGATTCGAACCCGCGTCTTTTCCAATCCGGGAAAGTGCTCTAAGCCACTGAGCTATCGTACAGATCTTTCGATCATCCCAATCTCCTCATCACATTTGTCTTTAAGACTTTTTTCCCGCTCGTACAAAGAATATCTTTTTCATTATTCACAAATAATTTATATGGCTTCATTCAGAAGTCACTGTTATGGCTGGTAAAAGAAGACGTCGGAAGTGCTCCTTGAAAGATTTCCCCCCCCTTAACAAAAAAAAAAGAAAATAAAAGGTATGAATGAGAGTATTGGTGTAAAGATGCGAAAGGGAATGCTCTGATGGTTCGGACATATAGAAAGAATGCCGGACGAGCGACTGTTTAAGAAGATATACAATGCGAAAGTGGAAGGATGTAGGTACAGGGGGAGACCGAGACTCACCTACCTAGACCAAATCGGTCATGTATTGACATAAATGTATTGATGAAAGATGGAGTTAGGAGACTCCGAAACCAGCGAGTGTGTATGAAGAGTATTATGAATATTAAGGAAGCGAGAGATGTATGCAAGAATACAGCTTCTTGGCACTCTGTTCTCTCTGCCTACCCCGCAAGGGAAATGGCTTGAAGATAAGTAGTAGTAGCATATTCATAAAGAAGTAGGTATCTCATTGTATGTCAGCAAACTTATTTTAATGTTATACGTCATCTTGTTTGTGCAAAACTTTCCTTTGGGGTGCGGAAGATATCACTGCTCTAAGTGTTAAAGTAGGCTTCATACATAGCGCCTAGTCTAAGAAACTTACTTGAGTATATAACAATTGCAAATTGTAGATAAAGTTTCTAGACGAAATGTTTAATAATAGTGCATTCTAAAATAACTTTAATCGCGGGGCTAGCTTAGCTGTGAGGCGGTGTACCTTCATTAGATAAATCACCCTGTACTGCACATAAATTTATTAAAATCCGATATAAATTTGTTAGCCAGCAGTTACCCAAAGGTTATATCAAGTGTACAAAACAAGTAATAAAAGACACTAATCGTGGCGCACAGCAAAAAAGGAAATTAATGTCTCAAAAGTAGCGGCGCACTGCCACAGGCAGTCAGTGAAATTTGAATTTTATTGTTATATTTTAAGAGAGGAATCATTTTCTTACAGCCTTTTAAGTATGGTCACACTGAGAGGGATTTAGGCCAAAACCACCACGCTATATATATTATATTGTGGCGATTGCAATCGCGACATTGCGGATGCATTTACCTCAAGCGCTCGTGTTAGTTATTAATAAATTTGAGGATTTTAAGTACCATATTATAAGCGTATGAAATAATAGTACATTGTTACCCGTAAGATGAAAGCAACTTATTTAATGCCGAGACGGGGTTTGGCGCCCGAGCGTAGCGAGGGCTCCAATAGTTCGAGGGACTAAATAAGTCTTTATCCCGAGGTAAACACTGTTCTTTTCATTACGAATACGAGGAAAATAAAAATAAAAATCATAAATTAGCTAAATAAAAAATGAGTCTTTAAAAAATTGGATTTGGAATCGCTGTTTTCCCGCCGATTTTGTTTTTTTTTTCTGTGGCCTGTCAGCTATTCAGCCATTATTTTTCATTTTAATTATTGAAAAAATATAAATCTTCGTTATTTTAAAGATATAGTTGCAACTATATTAAAATAAAGTCATATAAAAAACAAATTCTATAATAAATAGGTACTTAACTTTATGTTATTTCAATTTTACATCGCGCTGTTATTGACTGGCTGTACAGAAAATAGAACTGTTTTTTTTTTATAATTACTGGTGTCAGTTGAAAGTATTTCTCCATAGGGCTGAAAAGTATTACTTTCAACCCGCTCCTCAGGCAACTTCAGGCCTACTTTCAGAGTATGAGTAATGAAAAAGATATTTTTGAATTTGAATTTGAACTATATCGGTGCGGATTGTCAGAAAACATAAGCCATTTTAATATATATATATAATTATAGTATCCAAGTTTCCTCGTGATTTTGTTTTCGTTCATTAGGCAGGGATATCGTGATTAAAAGAAAAAAAAAACAACGGAAGAAAAGAAACGCCTTTATCTCTGAACTCCCTCTTTGCTCCATCATCAGACCCTGATCACCTCTCTATATCCCACATATTGAGACTAAACTAATGAGCGTAATCGCAATACCACTACTGTAATTTGGTGTAAAAGCCAATTGCCCTCAAACGCCTGAAAAATTTTTTTAATCATAGCTAAGGCATTTTTGATCAAGTTAACTCTCAATCAAAATACAACTGCATCAAAGTCCGTTCAGTTGTTTGAAAGTTATGTTTCCGGCACGACCGCAGAGAGATCGAGCGCTGAGCCAACGGTTTAAAGTGCTTACCGAGGCATGGGGGTGAAATAGCGCCAACTTACTAACTTCGAGCTGTTATTGAGAATATCTCGACGAAAAATCCAAATAAATAAATATTCACGGACATTTTCATAGAACGTCCTCTGGTCCCAAACTAAGCTTAACACTTGTGCTATGGGTACCAGATTACGGATATAATACATAACATACTACTTTTTTGTAAATACATATATATATAATAGATAGAAAACACCCAGACGCGGTACAAGTATCTGTGTTCATCACACAAATTGTCCTGAGTGGGAATCGAACTCACGACCTCGTGCACGGAAGTCAGTTACACTACCGACTACGCCACGAGGCCCGTCACCACTTTTTGCTTGCCCAACTACGGAATCGAGCCCAAGACTGCATGATCCACAGACACTACTACACTACCGCTACACCACCGAGGCAGACTATCAAATACGAATAATACGAATGGGCCATTTATACGATTTTAACGAGAATGCTCTGTCATTCTGCCAATATTCATTGATTGATTTAATAATATTGACACGAAGACAGAGGGTCTAATCCTTAATTGCTCTAATTCTGAGAAAGACAGCCACAACAGACACAGCGTGACATAACTTACAATATTCGTAATAGAAATTATGGGCTGACAATCAGGACAAATCCCCAAGAGGACGCTGCATATCGGGCGCACGGAACCATATATATAGTTATATGGTCCCCTTTAATAAAGAAGTGTGAACAATAAAATAGCCGATGGTAGAATAAAACTATATTTGAAGTGAAAACTTCTCTAGAAAGGTTTGAATAGGGCGTAAATTCATGTGTCGTTATCGACATGGTCACGTGACGTGTTAACGATAACACTATATCATCTGTTCCTATTAGTATAACTTTTATCGCAGGGCCAGCTGTGAATGAAATATGAATAATTTTAAAAATAATTTTAATCTTTTTTTTAATTATTGAATGAGTAATTTTTATTTACAAGTTTTCATTTAAGATCAAACAATTAATTTGGATATCCAAAAATAACAATTGTTTGTTTATAGTTTTAAGTTTTCACTTCTGTCGGCAGTCCTCATGACCGCTTTAATTTTTTTATTTTGTTATTTTTAATGTAATTTAAGTACTTGATTTTTTTTAATGCTAATGATGGCAGACGAGCTACGGCCCACCTGATGGTAAGTGGTAACCGTCGCTAATGGACTCAACAATACTGAGAGTATTGTCAAGCCGATGCGCACCATTTCATTTCTCAGATATGATACTTGATATGCACAGACATAATTATATATAAAAGAATAACTAAATGACTGACTGATACATAAACGCACAGCCCAAACTACTCGTAAAATTTATATATAGGTTTATTTGATACTGTAGGTGAGCACTAAAAAGGATTTCAAGCAAATCCTATCCAAAATGGATTTATCACTATAACGCGTGTGAAGCCGTGGTTAATTGCCCTAGTAAATGACTAAAAGAGTACTTCATCATAGACAATATTTTATAATCGTCCGCACTACACGTCGACACTACGGTTTTTGCTTAGTGTTTTGTTTTTTATTTTTTTTTATTTTTGTCGGCCCCGTAATGTTTTACCGTGATATTAAATAACAGTGTGAAGATCAAAAGAAACAAATCCGACTGGTAGTCCAAAAATTACTCATAACTCTTAAACAAAAAGAAACTAATAATAAAGTTTATTATATTAGTATGGATTAATGAATGCATCAAATATATGAAACAATTTTGGTGACGACCTTATAATAATTAAACAATAACACAATAACAGTCACGAGCATGCTGCTCGTGACTGTTATTTTCGATTTCACATTTTTCACTTTGTGTTTAATGTATAGTGCTAAGCATGTCAAATTCTAAAAATATATATAAAAATATCTAAATGGCCTTATAATAAATTAGGCCACCACCCCATTAATTCTCAAGCGTATCGCACGAGGTAGTAAACTTGAATTCAAACCGCACTTATATTAGAGCAAGATACTCTTCTCACTTCTTGTTTTTACCCAAGCGAGTACTGCAACCTTCTTGGTTTTAAAATGGCGCGGAACAACAACCATGTTGTCCGCATTAATGAAACATCTTGGTTTAATTGGACTGTAGGGGAATAAAGCCACTTCTATTCTCACTGTCTTCTTGAGCTTAGCGATTTTTACCATAAATATTTTCTAACATAACATATTGCATTGAGTAGTGTCATTGTGAAAATGGAACGTAAGTATATAGGCTAGCTTGGTCTGGCGGTGTTATATTTACCTTAAACCTTTTATATTTTGTCTATTAAGATCTTAGAGTATAAATAAACTTATACTGTAAGATTAAGGTCGATTAAAAAGTACTATATGCCAAAAATACTTAAAGTTGCCTTAAAATGAATACCACATTTTAAACATGTTTAAGCTATATTTTTTGGCATTTGACATGCTCCGCTACTTTTTAAAGTACAAATTATTTATGGATAAGGAAAAAGGGATGTTTAGTACGAGCGGGAATCGAACCCGCGTCTTTTTGAATCTGGGGAAGTACTCCAAGCCACTGAGCTATCGTACTGACCTATTCGGCCATCCCAATTTCCTCATCACATTTGTCTTTACGACCAGCACATCACCACATTTTAATTATGAGGACACAATACCGCCAAAACAGTATTTGAATTACTACTACTACATCATAAATAATTTATTGTCGCAAGACCTGCGTTAATTAAAACTGTGTGTAAATAAATTATTGTGGCAATATAATCATAACCATACTTAATAAACACGTGAGAATATTATTATTTACATAGACTGTTGACAATGTTATATATATTAAATTTTACATCGTAATAAGGGGAATGTATTAAGGGAGATAATTATTGTCGGCTGGCTTATTAATTTATCACTACAAGCTTATAATATAGCCTTCCCCGTAAATAACCGTCAAATACATAGTGTATAATTAGAGACAGAAGCAGCGGCGTTATTCAGGTAATCAGGACTTCGTTCGCGAGGAATTTAAATACATATTTTATTTTTCTGGGTGAAACCCTATTTTTACCCCCAAAATAAAAGTAGTAAATAGTAAAAGTTTCTCCCTACTAAATCAACTATGTCCAAAAAAAAGTCTGCAGTTTAGGATATTAGCCGGGACAAATAGATAGACAAAAACACAAAGTGAAAAATGTGAAATCGAATATTACAGTCACGAGCAGGATCTTACTCGTGACTGTTATTTTCGATTTCACATTTTTCACTTTGTGTTTAATGTATAGTGCTAAGCATGTCAAATGCTAAAAATATATATAAAAATATCTAGATAGACAAAAACTTTAATAATTGGTATTTTTATAGGTAACGTATAAACTTTCATATGCGTTTAGAATGATAATAAAATAATTTATTTATTAATGTACCATGTTTTTATAACGGAATAAAAAGTATAAAATAATTAACATACTTGTAAGATTAGAAACGAAAAACATGGGGCACATGCAGCAAATAATTGATGCATTAATAGCCACATATAAACATGGTACATTATAAAAATATTTTATTATTATTTTCTGCTTTTTAGGTTATGTTCTTCTTCTTTTTTCACATTTTCATGCATTATCATCCACTTCTGAGCTATGGTCCAAATTTCAAGTATCTAGCTAATCTGGAAGTTAGTTTAAAATCAATTACAAAATTCCACCCGGAAATTCCTCCATACAAGAAAGCGAGTTATTAAAAACATAGTAAGAGTGGATTCGACCAAACTCGAATATATACAAGAAAAATTATACCGAGAATAATCTATTCCACGATTTTATTCTCTCAGATAATCAACAGTCGTTTTTCCACGCCATCTGACGTATCGCTATGCTTGGAATAGCTATTCGCGAATAGCGAAGTGAATGTAATACCCAGCAAAAGGAAGTTGTTCTACAAACGGGACAGTGTAAGTGTGAGCTTAACTCATCTCAACTCTTATTTGTCGTATTATAGTGTGAGAAAGTAGCTGTCACGCGCCCGAAACCGATATTGGTTTCGAAAAATGACAGCACAAAAAAGATGACGGCATTTTTTTTATTCTTGGATTAACTCCTTATTCGATGCTTATCGGTGGTATAGTGACTATTCCCAAATAGGCTTGATATTCGTCGAATTGTTGTTGGTAAAATGTAAAATTGATTTATTCTCGAGTAAGTAGCGATTTATTCTAGGAATAAAATTTATTCTTGTTCGGTCGAATCCGCCCTAAATAGTAAAAAAAACTGTTCAATTATATTTATGTGTATAGATTGATTACTGTCTCTCTATTGAGCACAGGTCACCTCCCAGAGCATGGGATGTTTAGGCCACTACTCAACACTGCAGTTTTACACGCTGTCAATATTTTTTTTTTCATAAAACAGGTTTCCTCACGACATTCTTTCACTAGACTGTGGATTTGGAAATCGAACTCGGTAATTTTGTCATGGTAGCATCGCTTTTACAACTAGGCTATTATTGCTTGTAAATAAAAAAGACTACATTCAACAACCACTAATAAACGTAACTAAAAAAGCTGACATGATAAGTTGGCTAAATACCTAATCAACTTGGTAATAAACTACAAATAATGGAACTAATCAAAACTCATTGAAAACATTTTTAAAGCATAGATTTTACTCTTTATTCATAAGTTGACATTTAAAACTTAATCAATACCTCTATCGTATGAAATTAATCTTAAAAAATCTATCTGTCAAGTTCAAATGTGACACATGACAGATTGACGGTTTTGATTCTCGACCCCTATATATTGAGCTGTAAATAGGCTCCTTTATGGCTCATATTTTGTATAGGCACCAGCTTGTCAAAAGTCCTATACGAGTAACTAAACACCATTAAAAACCGTCACTAGGATAAAAAGCGTTCGACATTCATAATGTACGTTATTTATATTATAAACGAAGCTTAATCATTTCGTAGCAATTCAACTCACATTAATTTGAATTTTTTTTTGCTACTTTTATGTAAGCTTTAGCCTCCATATTAGATTATATTTAAAAAAATAAATGATTTATGATACTTAGTGGAAAAGGAGAGCTTTATTGCGAGCTGGGAACTGGACCGCTTCTTGGGTGTCACCATTGGGTAACTGCGATAGCTTAGCGGTAGTAAAGCTCACATTCATAAATAATTTGTTCTTTAAAGTAGCTGATCATATCAAGTACTAAAATACATATATTAAGATAACGATATCGTACGTATGCAATAAAAAATATAATACAAAACCCCTCTGCCGCGTATGTCTGACTGTCTGAATGCAATAAACTAAAAAAACTACAGTACCTCTGGTTATTTTTAATGCGGTTTCTCAGTGATCCTAGTCAAGTTGCATTCTATGATCGCTAATGCTATAGAAAACTATTAAAGTGTATGGGAATTTAATATCTTTAACGATATCTATAACTCTAAGTCACGTGACGTAGTTTTCTGTAGCGTTAGCGATCATAGAATGCAACTTGGCTAGGTCACAGGCACGTCATAAACAGATGTAAAAAAAACTAATAACTAATGCCCGTGGCGGAGTTGTATAAAAGCTAGTTAGCGTATAATTTCTATGCAGTTAACAAATAAGAGCCGCAACAAACTCTTATATTTCCAGTATTATTAATGAGTGCGGTAGAAAGGTTGTTAAACAAATTCCTAGAAAATTAAAATGTCTCTTATTAAAAATAGTGTGGTATATTGCTGTGGACATTTAGTACGCGGCAATGTTAATTAGAATAAAATATTGTACAAGTTAAGCCCGCACTATTATAATGCTGTAATAGAGCTGTGTCTACTATCATTTAAAATATTTGAGAAAAAGGACTATTGGGCTATTTAAGCGTCTTTGAATAATAGACAAAACATTTTTTTAGGATTCTTTACTGTTTGTCTGTACACGCATTGCGCAAAAATACTAACCAGATTTTGATTAAACTATTTTTCTTGTAATAGGTCTTGAATTGACTTAAAAATTGGTATTGTATCAAAAACCTGAGATGTAATCTAAGAAGACTAGTTTATAATATTTTAAGCTAAATTCTACAAGCGATTTCTTAAATTTCGCGGTTCTAATTTTAAAAGTTATCGGTGGCAAAGCCTAAAAGTGGTGCGCGACATTTAATATTTTTTCACGATAATTATAATCATACTACGAGTATACAATCATACATATAATAATCATACTATACTATAATATTATAAATGTGAATATAAGTTTGTTTGTTACGCTTTCACGCGAAAACTACTTAACCGATCATCATGAAACTTTGTACACATATTCTTGGATGTATTAGAAGTATCATAGGATACTTTTTATTAAAAAATAAATACGAAAGATAAAAAATTATTTGTCATTTCAAGGGTTGCTTTATTTATTTTAATGAAATTCCTCGCGGACGAAGTCGCGGGTAACAGCTAGTAGTTTATATTTTTACAATAATTTAAGTAAAAACTACAAAAAAAGAATAGCATATATAAATAAATAAGCAGTCAATATTATTTTTTCAGAGAGAATTTATACAAAATAATTGCCATAAAATTGCATACAAAATGTAATTGAAGGCCAAATACTTTAGTCTCAGAACAACCTTTGGTGAGTCACACAAAGAAATTGTCCTGCATGAGAATCAAACCGACAAGACTGAGGGGCTGTATCTTAACCACTCCGCCGTCTGTGCAATCTATAAGTACATACTCGTAATAATGCCATATAAAGCTTCTAATTAGGTATCCACCCATCAGCCTTTCGAAGTCTACTGCTGTACATAGGCCTCCCCAAGAGAACGCCACAACATGTGTTTCGCTCATATGGGGGATAGTGCTTGGCAGGCGGGTTAGCGATCGCAGTGGATGTTGTCAATACTCGAGGGAGTGCTGCTGCCCACTCCCCCGGTATTCCCTCAGTCGGCTCTTACGACTCCCATGGGTGGAGAGGGGTGGGACAATTCTAAAGCCGGCCCCACATGGCAAAATCTGAGGTCTAATTAGGTATATATATGGCCAATTTTTTAGGAAGACATTTTCTTTATTACATCTCTAGATTTAATTTAATAGAAAGCCTAACCTCAGGATATTTTCTCCAAGTCTTTAATAACTTTCTTGTAGTAACACCCAAATAGTCTACCTACTATGTATAACATTTTTTCCATAATAATCTTAACAGAAGCCCCGTATTAATATTTTAATCTTGGTGGTAGCTTCAATAAGGAATCTGTACAATCTTTGTGATGTTAATAGCCTCCGTAGCATTACAATATTATCGTTGAAGATAATCACAGCCTGCTGTAATCACTAATCTTTAAGAATAATGCGGTAACCTCGGCATAGACAAATAACTATTATAATGGAAACGCAATCATAATAAATAGGTATTACTAATAAACATATAAATATTACTAATAAAAATAATAAATATTGATAATAAACATCTAATAAATATCTTTTAATTTATATGTTTTTATGCGCTAGCGCATTACCCGCGGCTTTGCTCGCGTCATAGTGCCTGTTCTGTTGTTTTTATGTCCAATTATTTCTTTGTACATTTATCTTAGTAATATAGTATCTAAGAAACATATATGTAAATTTTCACGGTTCTAACAGCCAGGAGGGCTATGCGTTGATATGTCATTTAGTCATTCCTTTATACATAGGCCTCCCCAAGAGAACGCCACAACGAGCGGTCCTGTGCGCTCATATGGGGGGATAGTGCCGTAATCGCCACGCTTGACAGGCGGGTTGGCGATCGCAGTGGATATTGTTAATACTCGAAGGGAGTGCTGCTGCCCACTCCGCCGATTTTGCCTCAGTCGGCTCTTACGACTCCGATGGGGGGAGAGGGGTGGGACAATTCTAAAGCCGGCCCCAACCGGCTTATATATAGGTATAGATATAAAATATAGATGTAAGTTTTATAAATTTATTAGTTTGTAGGGATGTTTGTTAGTTAATTACGCCAAAACGGCTGAACTGATCTGGTTGAAAACACAGAGATAGATCTGGAATTGCACTCCCGGAAAAATGTGTGGCACCCGTAGGATAGATTTGTTTTTCGGAGCAAGGGATCGACGTGAGTTGTTTGTATAGTCGTAGTTTAGGGGTCAGAGCATGACACAGGCTACTTTTGATCCCGAAAAATGCATTAGTGGTGATACTTGACGGTACTCTCAGTCTTGTTGAGTCCACGAGCAACGGTTATAACTTACCATCAGGTTGGCAGTGACTACTTTGATAAGCAATAAAAATGTACGTATACATAAATACAGCCTCGTTTGATAATGAATAAACAATAAATACATTTACAAATACACGTCTTTTATAATACTACATTGTTACCCTAGGGGTGAAAGTAACTCGAACTATAGGCGCCCTCGTTGCGCTCGAGCGCCAAACCCCGTCTCGGGACTAAATAAGTCTTTAACCCGAGGTAAACACTGTGCTTTTCATTACGAATACAAGGAAAGTAAAATTAAAAATATGTAAAAATGAGTGAATTTTAATTTAAATCAACTGCTGAGATAATTATTTATTTAAAGTCTTTTTTGTGGCCAGCCAGCATAACAGCCATTATTTATCATTTTCAATATTGAAAAAATGGTAAAATATTTTACCCAAATCTATATTATTTAAAAGAAATATTTGAAAGTAAGTAAATTATAATAGGTGGTCGTGTAAATTTTTTTTATTTAATACTTAACTTTGTTATTTCAATGAAACATCGCGCTATGATTGAGTGGCTGTAGTAAGTTAGAATAAGGTTCAATAGAAATGTGAAAATAGAACTAGTTTGTTTTTTTAAATAATTTGACAGCTGTCAGTTGAAAACGATTCTCCCTAGGGCTGAAAAGTATTACTTTCAACTCGCTCCTCAGGCAACTTCAAACCTACTTTCCGAGTGTGAGTAATGAAATTTATTTATAAAATGTGGAAAAAGAGAACTTTAGTGCGAGCGGGAACCGAACCTGCATCCCTTCCAATCCGGGGTAGTGCTCTAACTGCTAAGCCATCGCACTGAGCAAAAGCCATTCCCAATCTCCAATTGTAAAAACAAATGTGATGTGATGAAAATGATTTGTTCTTTAAAACGAATTGTTAATATTGCAAACATAAAAATCAAAAAAGGTCATGTCGCGGGACAGCTCTTTCTGTAGTTAGATAACATCAAACGTTACCAGAAAGTTGATGAAAGCGGAGCAATTATTGTGACAAAGACATAATGGTTTTGGAAAAATACAAAGGGTCAGGTCAATATGCTTTTTGTATCAACTAGTTTATACTATCTTGGTACGTGAGGCGAATAAACGTGTTAATACGACGAGGAATAACGAGGTAAAGGCGAACGCAAGTTTATCCCGAATATATGACAGTTACGTCCGTGTCGTGAGTTGATGATGTACTCAATACAGCATATCAATAGCCCATTCCGTTCGCGTTTCTGTCAGGGCTGTAGAATCACTAAATCGTATCGACATCGCATCGTGACATTGTCATTGGTTGAGGGATCTTGATTATCGTGATTGGTTGAGCGATTTTTGCGAGTTCGCGCGTCTATGTCTCTACCAATCACAAATAAGACGATATGATGTCGATACGATTTTGTGAATCACATTCTAAGGGGGCAGGTCAGTAAAATCTTTTCTTTTATACTACTTGGTTAGCAAACAAGCATACCATTCTGATTGTAAGCAGTTACCGTAGCCTATAGACGCTTGCAACACCAAAAGCATTCAAGGAAAGGGATAGAAGTTGGATAGGAAGAATAATAAGAAGATGATAGGGTACTACATCTTCTCAAATAAACGATGGTTCTAGGTGCTATATTCATTTCCAGAGCTTGGCTGAGATAGAATCTTCGAATTCCTTCCTTGACTGCTTTGATCTCTTTTTGGTACGAATACTACGTAGACGGCCAGATTTCAAATAGAGGACGTTTTATTAATACCTATCAATAGCCCGGTACCCGGTACCGGCTCCATACCTACTCTGTATAAACCTCTTACAGCAATTCCGTTGTCTTTGTCACCCAACTCTATTTTAATATCGCAAGAGTATTTAACACATATTGGCGCGAAAATGAGAAAACACAATAAATATTGATAAGAATGACAGGTTCCAAATTAAAATGTAGTTAATACTATTGTTTTTTTTTAATATTGTAACAGTATTTATGGCCCGGACAATATAAATATATTATGCTTCTAAAACGAACGAATACAAAGCATATCGATTCGGTTACGTATAGATAGTGTATGCACAAACATGGTTGAACCCACATCTTTTCGAGAAACACTTCCACTTGTTGAAATTGAAGACGCTCTGAACTATCCAATATCTTTGAAAGTGATGATATGCACACAAATATTGTTAGTTCCGAGAGCCTGATTCTCCGTCACATTCACTCTTTATAGTTTCGTCATCTAGGTAGTGTTACTAAAGTGTGCATATACAAGTAAGTAAACAAAAAAAAACATAGCATCACGCCTGTATTCCCCGAAGGGGTAGGCAGGGGTGTATTACACACCCACGACTCACCAGCTATGTTTAAGTCCCACGTAATAGGGGGCGAGCCTATTGACGTCTACCGGGCACATTTCCAAACTCCGGGCTGTTACTGAGAATTTTTCTTTTTAGGAAAAAGCTCAATAACATTGCCTGACCCGGGGATCGAACCCGAGACCTCATGATTAGCAGTCGCATACACTACCGCTACAAGTAAGTAATGATTCGAATAGGGGTATAAATATAAATACTAAGCTCCCATGTTCTGTCACAATTCTATGATTGCTCTGAGTCTGGGTATATTTTGTTCAGGTTATTATATTTTTGCAAATTACCCTCTGAATTTTTTTTTATACAACTTTTGTGGCAAACAAGCATACAGCCCACCTGATGGTAAGTGGTTACCGTAGCCTATAGACACTAGCAACACCAGAGTCATCACTCGCACGTCGCCATCTTCAAGGAAAGTGATAGAAGGTGGAGAGGAAGATAATAAGGAGAGGATAGGGAGGGGATTTGGGCCTCCGACGCTTTTACTCACCGTACGAAACATAACGGTAGGAGTACCGTTATTTCACGCTGATCTTCTGTGAGAGGGTGGTACTTCCCCGATCAAGCCAGCTCATACATGCTGGGATAAGCAAGGCTCTATACTACTAGATAAAATTATTCATCGTATAGTGCCCTTTTCTATCGGAGAATCCTAATTATTATGACATTCATGACCATTTGGAGTTTTCAAACAGCTGCCCAAAACAGAGACCAGTTTTAAGTAGCAACGTCATAAATACTTTAGCCTATATTCTATTTTCTACCACTGCCTTTTTGGATCATCTCTTGAATAATTAGGTGTACGCTAAATCCGTGTAGTCACTTAGGCGTGATTCACGGAAAAATCCAAACATCTAAAAATCTTCACAGTCTTTCGCATTTATAATATTAACAAAAGTGTTTAATATGAGTCAGGATATTCTGTAAATATCGAAGTGTATTCAAAACGTATAGGTTAAACGTTTCTACCACCGATGGAATGTAACCCAGTTCCAGTGGCCCGCCAATAAAGGCGGAGAGACGGCACACGGCGGGTTTCTTTAGTGGGTGCAGGCCCCACACTACTCTGTTCGTTGCCCCGAACGACGGGGTGTGCGGTTACGAAATTTTTTTCCCGCATTAAAAAAAAAAAGGTTAAACGTTTCTACTAATTAACACTCTTTACTTTACATTCAGTATTTAAACAAACTTTTCCAGAATATCTCCTTTAAAATAAATTTGCCTTAAAACAGATTATCCTGCAATGGATTTCATCACACAGGGATGACGGATAATAAGGAAGTAGATGTATTAGCGTAAGAAGTTTGAAGGAAGGTACGCTACTCTGCCCTCACAATTACGTACTGCGGGGCTGCGAGTTAAAAAAAGGGAAAAAGATCTTTAAAAAGTTACTTTATTAATCTATTTTAATCTGAAGTTAGTGAACGTTCAGTTTGTTAGGTAAGAAGCTGCAGAGAAAGTCGGTGTATTTTATTATAAAGCGAACCTTTGGAAATGCCTTGATTTAAAGGGTAGGTTAAATCATATTTGTGAGCAGTTATAGTTTACATCAATACTTCTTTTTTTGTTGTGGCGGGAAAAAATTTACCTAACCGCACACTCTGCCATTCGGGGCAACAAACAGGGTACTGTGGGGCCCTCGCCCACAAAATAAACCCACCGTCTGCCGTCTCTCCACCTGTATTGACGGGCCACTGGAACCATGTTACATTACTTCAGTGGTCCGCCGGTGGCTTACCCTTTCGGATACCCTCTACTGAAACTTACACCGATACCTACTGATTCAATAAATCCCGCTAAAAGTTTCAACCTTCCGTTTACGAGTGTATTATTTTGACGCGCTAAATATTGTCGTGGAATGAGGACATTAGAAATGAAAATGATTTATGGCAATACGAGTTGGACGCTGGATTATAATTATGTTTTATACACAATTTGAACATAGAAAATCGTTGGTACTAATATGTTTTATATGTTCATCTACAAATGTAGAGTAATTTTTTTCTAAATCTGTAGAAAAAATAAGTTGTATAAAAGTGGCAGGGGTTTTGCGATCGGGGACTCAGCCATCTTCCTTCCTTGTTACTGTTGAAGGATGCCGATATCCGTCTTGAGAGGGATCTTGCCGTAAATTATAATCTGTATTTCCTCCATTACTACGGAAGGGAATTTGCGTACTATACTATGCTAGACAGACTGTTTAACGTAATGCTCTATTAAAAAAATCTATATATCATAGTGATTAGTCTGCCTCATTTACTGTTCTAAATGTCAAGATAATAAAAAATCAAGTAAATGCAATATATTCCGTAAAAATAGTTTTGTTTCAAAATGTGTAATATTCGCCTAAATATCAGAAAGTATTAGTATTTTCACATTACCTAACACTTCTGTCCGGCAATACTGAATGAAAAAAAGGTAAGAAATTCAGCACTAAATTCATAATTTTAACATTAATGAGGAAGAAAAGTTCGCGAATGGCAATCACGTATCAGACGGCGCAGTTTAGACCTCCCACCAGGTAGACAGGCAATCTGGTTAAAGCTATAGGTAGCCATTGCATGCAGGCACCAAATAACCGCCGTTGTGTCGCTGTTGGGGAAGCCTATGATGTCCAACAGTCGATAGACCGACATAAACAAACATATGACCCACCTAATGGTAAGCGGTTACCGTAGCCTATACACGCCAGCAACACCAAAGGCAAAACTCGCGCTAAGTCATATCTAAGGAAAGGTATAGGAGGTGGAAAGGAAGAATAATAATGAAAGAATAGGAAGGATACTAAAGACAGTATGAGAAAAATAATAAGGAGAAAGCCTCCTGGCTTGGGCCTCTGCCTGTGACATTTCGTCCAAAATGGTTTTCATCTACAGTACTATTTTAACATAGCATCACGCCTGTATTCCTCGAAAGGGTAGGCAGAGATGTATTTCACACCCACGATTCGCCAGCTATGTTTAAGCCCCACATAATAGGGGGCGAGCCTATTGCCGTCTGCCGGCCACATTTCCAAACTCCGGGCTGCTACTGAGAATTTTTCTTTTTACGAAAAAGCTCAATAACACTTCCCGACCCGGGGATCGGACCCGAGACCTCATGATCGGCAGTTGCTCCCACTACCGCTACACCACCCAGACAGTTAAATACTTTGAATATATTCAAAATAGTAGCTGCCTATATCTACGTCTACATAATTATACTAATAAATGGGGAGCCGATTTTTTTGTTCGGTTATTCTGCGAAAACTACTGAACTGATCGGAATAATATTTATACCATAAGATGCAGCGTGTTTCGGAGAAGGTTTTAGTATATGTTGGTGATTACTTATCCGGAACCTATATTTTTGATGTGAAACGTCTATTGCGTGGCGACGCTTATAACTAAATAAATCCCCGAGGACGAAGTTGCGGTTACATAACTAGTCTATATATATATATATATATATATATATATATATAAGCGATTTACCACTCACTGACTCATCACGATATCTCCGAAACCATACGTCCGATTGACTTGAAATTTTGCATACCCGGTGGGAATGGTTCGTCGGCCACCTGCCGGTCAGTAGGGGACCCGAACCCGGGGACATCCTACCCCGGGAGGCTGTCCCGCCAACCGGCGAAAATCCCGTTGAGAATCTGTCGTGCCGGAGTGGGAGACCAGTGTGGACCCGACAGTTGCTCGCGGGGGGGCACCGGGGGCCCTTCCGTGCTTCGTTCCAGCTCCTCACAAAACTCATCGCCCTTCTACGTACTAATTTCTGCCCTCTTTTTTCTTTGTATTGCCGAGCTCCACCATGCGCATCCTTTTCACCCCAGCTCTCATCTCAAACTATGAAAAGGTCAAATAAAAAGAGTAGGTTTTTGACGGCGAACTCCTTATCCACACTCACTGTGGAGTTTTGCAACATCAGGGGCTTACACAGTAATCTCGACGCCGTCCACCATCATCTTGAGATGGCGCGGCCTGCCCTGCTCTTTTTGACGGAGACGCAGATAGGCGCTCCGGACGACATACCGTACCTCAAATACCCCGGTTACGAATTGGAGCACTCATTCCTTCGTAAAGCCGGGGTGTGCGTGTTCTTTCGGGGTGATGTCCGTTGTCACCGCCTGCGGGGCCTCGAACTTGGTGACCTGTCCATTCTGTGGTTACACGTAGAATTTAGGGGGACTACCCGCATCTATGCGTGCCTGTACACTGGCACTGGTACTGTCCCATGGCAGTGATTTGGGGTCAACTCACATCTTTGAGAACGTCGAACGGGGGATTGACAAAATATTGGAGCAGTATCCATCTGCGCAGATGGTGGTCCTAGGTGACTTTAATGCTCACCACAAAGAGTGGTTGGGGTACCGGACCACTGACCTCCCGGGTCAGCAACTCTTCAATATGGCATCGGCCTATGGTCTCTCACAACTGGTCACACAACCTACCCGTGTCCCAGATATTGAGAGCCATGAGTCCTCCTTGTTGGACCTTCTGCTGACCACAAATGCACACGGATACCGGGTGGTGGTTGATGCTCCTCTGGGATCGTCTGACCACTGCCTAGTTCGTAGCACAGCCCCCGTTGCGAGCCCTAGTCGCTTTTTTGCCTCTGGGTCTCGCAGAGTCTGGCAATACAAGTCAGCAGATTGGGATGGACTTCGCGAGTTCTTCGCATCCTACCCTTGGAAGCAGCTATGCTTCTCCTCTAAGGACCCTGACATCAGTGCGGACTGCGTCACGGAAGCGGTGCTCATGGGGATGAATGATTTCATCCCCAACACCAAAATACCGGTCGGCGGTCGCAGCCACCCCTGGTTCAAGAAAGTCTGTAGGGAGGCTGCACGCCAGAAGCAGTCCGCATACCTGGCCTGGAATAGGGCGAGGAATAGTCGGAATCCGAACACCAAAGAGGAGAAGCGAAAATTTAATGCTGCTTCCAGGTCCAACAAGAGGGCCATTGCCGAAGCCAAGGCAGAACACGTTGCCAGAATTGGCGAGCGGCTTGAAAGATATCCCACTGGGAGTCGTGCTTTCTGGTCGCTTGCCAAGGCATCACAGGGCAACTTCTGCCAGTCTAATCTTCCTCCACTGCAGAAACAGGATGGCAATATAGCCCATAGCGCAAAGGAGAAAGCCGACCTACTGGGCCAACTCTTTGCCTCCGATTCAACTTTGGACGCCGGAGCGGCCGCTCCACCTACCATCACACGGTGTAAAAGCTCACTGCATGAAATCCGCATCACACAGCGTGCGGTCAGGCGGGAGCTGCGGCTGCTGGACGTCCATAAGTCGAGTGGGCCGGATGGCATCCCTGCGGTGGTTCTTCGAACGTGCGCCCCTAAGTTGACCCCCGTCTTTACGCGCCTGTACCGTCTCTCATACAGTACCGGCAGGGTTCCAGCTTCGTGAAGAGTAGCCATGTTCACCCGATTCCCAAATGAGGTGACCGGTCGGACCCATCGAATTACAGGCCGATTGCGATGGCATCTCTACCCTCTAAGGTCTTGAGAAAGTTATTAACCGCCGGCTCCTGCAGTACCTAGAGGATCACCAGCTGATCAGTGACCGCCAATATGGCTTTCGTCACGGTCGGTCCGCTGGTGATCTTCTTGTGTATCTTACCCAGCGTTGGGCTGAGGCCTTGGAGAGTGGGGGTGAGGCGCTAGCAGTTAGCCTGGTAATCGCGAAGGCGTTCGATAGGGTCTGGCATAGGGCCCTTCTGTCGAAGCTACCATCTTATGGAATCCCCGAGGGACTCTGCAAATGGATCGCCAGCTTCCTGCGGGGTCGGAGCATCAAAGTCGTAGTAGACGGCTGCTGCTCCGATACCATGGAGGTTAATGCTGGCGTACCACAAGGTTCGGTGCTCTCCCCGATGCTGTTCATCCTGCACATCAATGACATGCTCTCGATAGAGAATATGCGTTGCTGTGCGGATGACAGTACGGGTGATGCGCGATATGCCGGCCATCAGAAAGTTCCTCGGAACATTAAACACAAAGTGAAAAATGTGAAATCGAAAATAACAGTCAGGAGCAGGATTTAAACCTGCATCTTCTGGATACCGTCCAGATGCTTTATCAATTTAGCAGTCAGGAGCAATTGTCAGGATTGCTGAATTGATAAAGCATCTGGACGGTATCCAGAAGATGCAGGTTCAAATCCTGCTCCTGACTGTTATTTTCGATTTCACATTTTTCACTTTGTGTTTAATGTATAGTGCTAAGCATGTCAAATGTTAAAAATATATATAAAAAATATCTAAATATTCCTCGGAACATGCTGGAGGAGGGCGGGCCTCGGAATGGGGAGAAAAGAACTTGGTTCAATTCAACCCTACGAAGACACGGGTTTGCGCGTTCACTGCAAAGAAGGACGCATTTGTCCAATTCGGGAGTTATTTGGAGGACAAAGCCAAATCGGCAAGCAAAAAACTGGGCGTCCTGAATAGAGCCAAGCGGTACTTCACACCGAGGCAGACACTTGCACTTTATAAGGCACAAGTCCGGCCACACGTGGAGTACTGTTCACATCTCTGGGCAGGCGCACCAAAATACCACCTCGACCCACTTGACTCCCTGCAAAGGCGTGCTGTTCGAATTGTCGACGATCCCAATCTCACGGATGAACTGGAGTCACTGGGGCGGCGGAGAGACTTTGGGTCTCTTTGTATGCTCTATCGACTCTTCAATGAAGAGTGCTCTGAGGAACTGTTTGAGGTGGTACCAACATCCCCTTTTTACCACCGGACCACGAGACGTCGTAGTAGGGTTCATCCACACCACCTGGAAACGATCTCATCCACGACGGTTCGTTTCCAGCGCTCTTTTCTACCACGTGCGTGTAGGCTCTGGAATGATCTTCCTGCTGCGGTGTTCCCCCAGCGCTACGACATGTCCTTCTTTAAACGAGGTTTGAGAAGAGCACTTTACTCACGGTAGGCGGCGGCTTGGCTGTATCCCTGGTGTTGCCAAAGCCCATGAGCGACGGTTACCACTTACCATCAGGTAGGCCGTTTGCACGTCTGCCACCGTTGGCAATAAAAAAAAATAGTTTAATAGTTTCTTAAGACTTATTTTAGAGATTAAGACTTATTTTAGATATTCCATTTCTATAATATTTCAATTGGTATTAGTTTAATAGTTTTTTAAAGACTTATAATTTAGGTTACAAATTATTTGTGAATGTGGAAAAAGAGAACTTTAGTGCGAACGGGATTCGAACTGCGTCCCTTCTAATCCAGGGAAGTGCTCTATGTCGCTAAACTATCGCACTGACCAACGGTCATACCCAATCTTCACATCACAATTGTCTTTACGATCCACTCCACCTATCGGATGCAACGTATTTTGATCAGATCGGAGACGTTCTTAAGGAAGGCCAGGTTAAGAGTACTCGAAACCAACGAGCATGCATGAGAGCGCTGATAAAAGAAGATGAAGCGAAAGATGCGTGTCAGGATCGTAGCATGATGACGTATATATGATTTTATAAAATATTAACAACTTTTAACTGCGTGCTTGAGCTTAATGACACTATTCAGAAAGAACGAGAGAAAAAGAGACAGTCAATGAGCTTTTCATAAGAGATTTTGGTATTATTAGGCATATTGATACGTTATTTAAAGAAACATACACGGTCTTTTTTTGCGTATAAATTAGGTGAAATTATTAACTACCTTTAGCCCGACGTTTCACATGCGTTGCAGCAGCCATGGTCACGGGACAACTTTCAACTTTTCAACTTCACCTAATTTATACGCGAAAAAAGACCCGTTTATGTCTCTTTAAATATGATTGTGTACAATTCGCGAATCTTTAAAAGTTAATATTGATACGTTGCAGAAAACAATATGTACTAAACGAAATGAGTGCAGGAAAGCGTAATCTGCACTAATTTATAGTGGACACTTTTAGTGCCTTATTGCGGATCTTCTCTGTTTTACACATCAACTGCCTCTGTGCTGCAGAGGTAGTGTAAGCGACTGCTGATCATGCGGTCTCGGGTTCGATTCCCGGGTCGGGCAGAGCTATTGAACTTTTTCGTGAAAAGAAAAATTCTCAGTACCCGCCCGGAGTTTGGAAATGTGCCCGGTAGACGGCAATAGGCTCACCCTGCCTACCGCTTCGGGGAATACAGGCGTGATGCTATGTTTTTGTTTATACATCAATGTTATACTAGGCTGTACGGCTTGATGGTCAGTAAGACGGTAAGTTTGCCATCCTCTGAGTGGTTGGCATGGTAGCCTATAGACCAAAGGCAACCTTCGTGAGTAATCCACCCCAAGAAAAGCTATAGGACATGAAGAGGAATGATGATATAGAGGACATGAGGAGTGGTCAGTTAAAATAATAGGAAGGGAAGGATGTTTTGGTAGGTTTCTAATTTAGTAACACACATATTTAGACTTTTTTGAATTAAGAATTTTAAATTCCATTTTATATTTGACATAGGATTCACATATTCAATGGTTTTATAAAATCTATTAACGCTGACGAAGTCGGGTATCAGCTAGTATAATATATATTGGCAGTTCCTATTTTGAATAGTTTAATATAAAGTCAAGCGACTCAAGAATACTTCTAAACCTAAAAAAGCACGCTCTCATGAGTGCAAAGTAAAAGCACTCAACTCGCTATAAGGTTATTTTACTATTAGTTTGACGCGACCCACGTAACGAAATATGTTTGGCTTTACAACCGGGCTCTTAGGTAAAGCAAACAGGGATGTTAATTTTATATACGATATTTTTTTTTTTTTTTTTTGTATTGTGTATCAAAAAACTTCAAAAGACACAAATCCCCCGTGTGGTGACGGGCTAAGAATAAAAGTGTTACTGCCGCATTATTTCCCGTGGGTATCGTACGAAGCGAATAAGTGAAGTAAGCAATTATCACCCATTGCATTTCTGGAGGTAGGGTTTGATATCAAGTGTAAGTACTCACTTAATATCGTTACTACCGTCTGACCGAGTGAGACGCCTCGTTGTGTTTTGGTAGCCGCATATGAAAAAATTTCAGCGGCTTGGCAGTAGAGTTCATATTGGTTCTTCATTGGAATGACACTTCTTTAAAACTGTGTTACTCACTAAGTTTTAAAAAAACAAAGTTTCAGAATCATCCCTGTGATTGGAGTATTTACAAATATAATTAACCACACAAATTACTCAGAAAAAATAATCAATTATACAAATAATAGCCCTGTGTGTATTCGCAATCAGAACACCCGACAATTGTAGTCAGTATTTACACCACATCACTAGTGAAAATTAATCAATTTGTGACGCCCAATTAAGTACCCTTATGATCACTTAACCCTGCTTCTTGATGCTATCCTCCATAATAAGTATTATTAACCGTTGCACACGACACGAAAATACCAAATAGAGGTTGTATGTACTTATGTTCTTGCCTAATTTGACTGCGACGCAAAGCGGTTAAAGTATTAGTCGCAATACGTCGCATCGCGTAGCAACGCGTAGCTTCGCGTCGCGTCGCTCACCTAGGACAACGGGTTAGCCTAGTTATTGCACTTGCAGTTCGAACGATCGGCAAGGTTAAGTAACTTTTGCTAAGCTGGCTGATGGGTGGCCAAAAGTGACACCTATTCGTGGACACCTAACGTCCTGTATGCTTCGAAAATCACATTATCAGTGGGTCCCAGCTGTCATATAAAATCCTGGCAGTCGTTACAGGTTCTGATTAAAAAAAACATGCGGGGCATTCTTCGAAATTGTCGACCTATTAGATTATTATTTTTGAATAATTTTTGGTTTGCAAAGAAGTTTTAATGGCGATACTATTCACAAGTTACTTAGTTTTCACTTCTATCGGAGCGTTCGGTGACAATGAAGCGGGTTCCATGATTTTTGTTCACCCAAAAAGTGCTCAACATGCCTAAAGAAGTTTTCACTTCAAAAATTCTTCGATCTTGTTCTAAGGTCGCCAGTTGTCGCCTTAGTTGGGTGGATCGTGAATTTCAGATAGGCAGTTGCTCCATGTAAATACTGGTGGATCAGCTAAAACGGAACAGATCGGAAACGTACTAGAACTGTTTTTTTTTATAATTATTCAGCTGTAAGTTGAAAGTAATTCTCCTTAGGGCTGAAAAGTATTACTTTCAACCCGCTCCTCAGGCAACTTCAGGCCTACTTTCAGAGTATGAGTAATGAAAAATGTATTTACATCCTTCGGACGTGTGAAGATACCAGTGGGCCTAGTCAAGTTGATTTTCTATGATCGCTAACACTATTGAAAACTATTTTAAAATGTATGGAAATTTGACATATCTTATGTTAAGTCACGTGAGTAAGCGTTATAGATATTGTTAAAAATATCAAATTCCCATACATTTTAATAGTGTTCTATAGCGTTAAAGAACAAAGAATGCAACTTGGCTAGGCCCACAGAAATATATTTATTAGTAAGTTGAAAGAATTAAAACATACTACTTGAAAATACCAGACGTATTTAATAGGTTAGTTTAATATGTATAATTTATAATACCTACCTACCTATATTTTATTATACCTATAATATTACAGACTTCAGACATTTACACATCAATTAATGGTTTCTTGGTACCTGCATTGTTTAGCCAATATATATTATTAGATGCCAATTAATTAGTTGAAAATTATGTATTATATTAACAATATGAATTAATATAATAAGAGCATACGTCAGAGCATAAACAACAAAATTGGTGTAGGGGTTAGGAGTTTCGTAATCTGAACTGTGGTAAAAAAGTAACAATTATCTGATATCTCTGTCATCCTTACTTAAAGCGGGAAAAAAGCCTACCTACCCGCACACCCCATCATTCGGAGCAACGAACAGGGTAGTGTGGTCCCTCACCTACTAAATAAACTCGCCGTGTACCGTCTCTCCGCCTGTATTGGCAGAACACTCGAACTACCTATGTGATATTACTTCAGCGTAGTAGAAAAAAAATCTACATACCAATGTGTTTTTGTATTATATTTTTGATTAAAAAATACACAGTGTTCTGCGTTTGTAATTAAACAGATACACTTACACAGCTTTTTATAAAATTTTGTAGTTTAAATGAGGCAACGGATTAATATTTAGGATACTTATTATTCCGATAAAATTAATAGTTTCTTTTTATTAAATAAATATTCACGGACATCTCACACAACGTCCTCTGTTCCCAAACTAAGCTTAACGCTTGTGCTATTTGTACCAGATTACGGATATAATACATATATTACTTATTTTTTGATATAATAGATAGAAAACACCCAGACGCAGTACAACTATTTGTGTTCATCACACAAATAATTGTTCTGAGTGGGAATCGAGCCCACGACCTCGTGCACGGAAGTCGGTTACACCACCGACTACGCCACGAGGCCCGTCGCGGGCAAGGCGAGTTCTTGAATTGCTGTTTTTACCATATAGACCTAACGACTATACGGATTTCAATTGTTTTATTAAGGCGGGAAAAAAATTACCTAACAGCACACCTTTGAATGGAGAATGAGAGCGCTGGATGCCCAAACCCTGTCCTTATTATCCTCTCCACCTACTAAACCTTTCCTTGGATTTTGTGATGCGCGAATGATGCCCCTAGTGTTGCTAGCATTACGCTATGTCCTAATTGTCTCTCGCAGTACGACACAACTTTTGTTATCCAACCGACCAACTAGCGCGACAAAATTTAAACGCAGCTCTTAAATGGAACTGTCCTAACTAGCAAAAATGAATAATCATTGATTTTTTGTTAACAGAAATACAATGATCGGTCTTTCTTCTTTAGAAATGGGTATGTTAAAATCTGTGATCTTTTGTGTACATTTTACTCTAAATGCTTCAACAACATAGTCAAATATGTCAAATCTGTCTTGATTCTAGTGTACTGGTAAAATAAACTTGTTTTCTCGGAGTTGACAGTTCACATGGTGAAAATTCTGTTGTATTCGTTCACATTTTAATTTTGTTTCTTCGCTAATAAATATTTCAAATAAGTAACAGTTTTCACTTAGGTAAAGCACATTGGCCTTTGACAACGCCATCTTCAACGACTGACGACATTTCGCGGTTTGGACACAACGGCATTGTCGTGCGACCAACTTGAAAGTTTTGTTGTACGGCAAAGAGAACGACCGATTTTGTCGTCGAATAACTTTGGCAATTAGGACATAGGGTTACCCGTTGTCCTAGATGAACGACAAACGCGTTAATACTACGCGACGCGACACGAAAATATCAAATAGAGATTGTATGTACTTATGGCCTACGTTGTCGCCTAATATGAATGCGACGCAAAGCGGTTAAAGTACTAGCCGCAATACGTCGCATCGCGTCACGTCGCTCACCTAGTATAACGGGTTAGTGTCTATACTACGGTAACCGCTTACTATCAGGTGGGCCGTATACTTGTTTGCTACCTGCATAGTATACAAAAAATAGTATACTAGTGTAGATAGTGACAAGCTGGCCATTAAAACCACTGAGCAATCAGGATAATCAACACTTAAACCACGATGCACATTAGCCTGGTAAAAGCTCCTCCGTCAAACGTCGCATGCTGATTGCTACCCTTTTATGACAAGAGTCGTATTACACACTCCGGCCACCGTACTTTTTATAACGTGTTGTGATCACATTCAATATCACTTTCATTATTAACGATTTCATATTTTGGTATCACAGACTAAAAAGTGTTGTACTTTATTGCACGATTTTACTAGTTATTAATATATAATACAGACTTATATTTTTATTTAGTGGTAGAGAGACTTGTTTATCCCAGCACAAATGGGCCGGCTCGATTGGAGAAGTACCATCCTCCCAAAAAAGATCAGCATTAAACAGTGGGAGTACCTAAAAGTACTCCAGACTCCTACCGTTGTGTTTCGTATGGTGAGAGCGCCGGGGGCCACAGTCCCACCCTACCCTGTATTCCTTGTATACATATTATCTTTCCTATCCTTTCCTAAGTATCCTTGCCATGGAGATAGAGATGGTAAAGCGCGAATGATGCCTCTGGTGTTGCTAGCGTCTATAGGCTACGGTTACCTCTTACCATAAGCTTAGCCATATTTAATGCTTGTTTAGTATAAAAAAATCTGATGACAAAATCTATCCTAATAATTCTGCGATCCTAATAATTTAATCAATGTGAAAGTTTAATATTTTGATAATTTTATATATTTTCCTTACATTTGACATTCTTAGCCATATTATAAATGAACATAAACTGCGAAGCGATATCTGGAACGCTTTCCCATGAGATGCAGGTTCAAATCCTGCTCACGTCTAGGAATGTGTTAGGTATCAAAATTCGCAGCCCCGAGCAATTTTCACGACGGCTGAATTGGCAAAGTATCTGGGACGGTATAACAGGAGATGCAGGTTCTAATCCTACTCATAACTATTATTTTAGAATTCACTTTTTCGCACTTTTTGTAGTATTTTCGCACTAGTATGTCAAATGCATAAAATTATAATTATAAAGCTATATAAATATAAAACTGTTTTGTGTTCAGAGACGCCTAATACATTATTTTTTCGCAAATATCTTAAATTTACAGACATAGCTCTGTTACAGTTTTAAACTAGTATAGGAGATTATCACATAAATTACACAAGAACTATAATATCGCTTTTGTTGCGTGAAAATACGAGTAATATGAAGTTTGAAACTAAGAAAAGAACAAACAAAATACCTATACGACATTATTATTTTACCTACTAAAGTTTTATTCGCGATGGTTCGAAACTTCACACTCCCGACAGATAATGTTTACATATGTAAAGTAGGTATTTACACAATAACTGCCAGACAAGCGTAATCTTACTGCAAGCTTGGGCGCGTGCATAAATGTAAAATGAAGGCAAATAACGATATTTTACAACGGTAACCACATTGTATAATACTTACAAGAGAACAAACCAACAGAGTGATACAGATACTGTGATATTGTTTCAGTTTCCAAATGTTGTTCCTATTTCAAATTCAAATATGGAGTTTCAATTAATGCAAACATTCGTGGGAGCATAATAACTCAATATTTATTATCGTGAAAGTAAACGAGTAGGTATTAATATTTCAAAATTGGAATTTTGTAACATCGACCACCTTTCTTTTTATTTAATGGCTCGGTTTCAGTAGTTGCCTATGACTTATTAATTAAGGGTATATTTCTTCTTCACTGGAAAGTTTAATTCATCAAACAAGTCACAGCTGAAGTCGGTCATATAAAATTAGCCATAGTCAAGTCAAAGTTATGTCTCGGTAAAGTGGTGGCTACTTTACTGTGGCTTCTATGTGGAGTTTTGGAGTCAACATAAATAAACACATTACGTCATTTGCCAACACTTATGCACATACACAAATAGTTAATTAGTAGTAGTAAAATTTGGAAAATAATGTTAATGATAATTTTTTCATGTTTCCGCCAAAACTCATCAGCCATCTTTAGATATTGCAATAAATGTTATTATCATATTAATGCATAGATTAACTCATGTAATCTGTGCATTAATGTTTCTGGCAATAAGCAGGTACTTAATAATTTATAATATAATTTATAACAGAACAGTTGATGCTAAAAAGCGCATAAATAAAATTAAATTCTGAGCAGCACTGTCTTTGAATATAAACCCTAAATTATAAATGTGATGTTTATCAAAGCACGTCTTAAAAGGTTCTTTCATAATTTCATGTATTGATAAAATTTATTATTAATTTGATATTATCAAAGACGCATTAACTTAAGAAGTTCTTTGATAATAAATATTTGGTAGATGTTGCTAGAAGCTTAAAATATATAAAAAAACAAAAACAAAATCTTTATCTAGGTGTAAAAAGTTTCATCAAAATCCGTTCAGTAGTTTTTACGAGATGCGCGAACAAACAAACAGATAAACAGACAAACAGACAAAAAAATGTTTTGTGTTTAGACACGCCTATATCCGGTTGCGGACGGGAATGCCGCAAGAAGTTTACAACCTATTAAAGTCATTTTTTCTCAAATAATTATCTTAAATGTACAGACACAGCTCTGTTACAGCTTTATAATAGTATAGATTTGTATCTGTTTGTCAGTTTGTTTGTTCGCGCATCACGAAAATACTGCTTGACGTATTTTGATGAAACTTCTTCGTTTAATAGTTCTTAATTAGAATTAAAAACTAGTATACGTTTTATCATTTTATCCCGCTTCTATATCTGAAACCTGATATATAACATAAAAGCTAGCTAAGCGTAGCCATGGAGAAGCTCTAGTAAATAATAATTCCTTTTTTTAACTTAAAATGTTTACATATACTATGCTCGTTAAAAAAGGTCGCAACCATTAATCATATTATCTTAGAAAAGTGCCGATAAA
This sequence comes from Leucoma salicis, assembly GCA_948253155.1. Lineage (NCBI taxonomy): Eukaryota > Metazoa > Arthropoda > Insecta > Lepidoptera > Erebidae > Leucoma > Leucoma salicis. The sequence continues at coordinate 15,427,980 of OX411824.1, forward strand.
TAAAACACGTAACACGAAACTATTTATCAGTAAAGCTTGACGCAAAATTAACTTATAGATAGGTACTTCTTGCAAGCACAAATAGGGCTATTAATATCTCTCGTAATGGTGACTTTTTTATAACCCACGGTATCAATGTTACCAGACCAAATATTATAAGAAGAAAATATTGATTTTTAGTTACCACATACCACCATTAAATATATGATGCGTAATGATGAAAGTTTCTAGTCAAATATTTACATTTACACAAAGACCAGCTGCTTACCAAGAAGATACAACAGTACGCTCGAGATAGAAGGGTAGGATAGAATAACTTAGTTAATAGATGTATCTATATACATTGATAAGCTAAAAAATAATAAAATGAAATAAAACGAGAACAAGCTATCACTCTGTGAAATTTAAGTCATAATTGCTAACATCCAACCATTATCTATACAACGTTACAATTATATGATAATAACAGTACCCGATCCATCAATTTGTCGAGCAAAATGTAAACGTAACTTGCGAATAATTAAGATAAAATATTGTTCAATAAAAGTATCATATTTGACTTCGAAATTAGCACAGTGGTTTGAATAATCAACCGTTCTTGCCGAGTCTGAAATACTGTCTCACATTCTAATTACATTTGACACCAGTCATAAGTTGGTATTCTCGGAAAGTTCAAATCATTTTGTAAGTTTTTTTTTATTCGGCGATATGAAATTTAAGGATGATAATGCCCCACTATAACTAATCACAAATGGACTTCTTTTAGTCGCCTCGTATGACACCTGCGGGGAAGAATGTTGCGGTGACACTTGTATTCTTAGTTCGTCACCACACGGATTAAATCAAACATTAACCTTTTGCTAATAATCATATATCTTATTATATATGTAAAACAAAGACGTTTCAGTTACACATATTTATAACTCAAGAAAGCTGTACCGATTTTTATGATCTTAGATCTGTTAGATTTTTCTTCGACCGGAATAGCAGAATGACTATTAAAAAATATAAAAATTCCCGAAAAAACATTATGAAGATTCTCATGCATTTTATATAGAACGGCTTTTAGATGATATTTTGAGAACGGATGATTGACGCCTGAATTCTGATTTTTCTGTTTTTTATTTAATGTATTTAGCTAATCAGCTAATACATAATTTCGTGATTCTAAGGCGGTATGAAGCCGAAGACAGCTTGTTTTTAATATATTACTCGTCTACATGGATGACTTCCGAACATACAGGTATGCAATAATTGAAATACTTCAGTCACGCGGTAGTAAATTTTGAAATCAATATTCAAAATATATATTAAATGGTAAAAAAAGTTAATTAAAAAAAAATCTTTAATATAGATGCTGTGCACGACTCTAATAATATAATCATCTACTTGTACAGTTATCGAGCTGATAGACTGACGGCGCCGTTAATGCTGTCATAAAGTCCAATCATCCGTCATAAAGCACTTCTGATTTGATATTTAGTTCATTAACAGTATTACTTTGTCGAGTAATCTGATGTTGCTATATAACACTTTGTCTTTTATACGCCAGTACGTATTATTATTGTTTGGCACACAAAGAAGAATGATAATAAGGGGGATGAAGGTCTTTAGGCTGCCGGTGTTGTAATTTTGCAATTAATATAAGGGATATTTGCAAATAATTAGGTAATTGTAAAATACAGAACTATATTTTTTTTATTTACTCTAATTATTATATTATTTAAATTATGAAATAAAGCAACTTTTTCGCATACTATATAATACTAACTTGTATAAATGAAAATTATTTAAATTATGAAATAAAGCAACTTTGTCGCATACTATATAATACCTAAACTGTATAAATAAAAATTATTTAAATTATGAAGTAAAGCAACTTTTTCGCATACTATAGAATACTAATGTTTATAAATAAAATGACAGCGGTTTGCCGTTGTGCGCGCATCGCGGAAAAACTACTGAATATATTTAAATTAAGTTATCTTACTTTTATTCCTTAGACACTTGGCCTTTATCTAAAAAAAGTATTGCGATATCTTCATTTAACATAAAGTTATAAATTTTTTATGAAACAACGGTTTTCATAAGCATAAGCAGTAATAAGCAACGCAAGCAAAGTCGCGAGTATCAGCTAGTTAAAAACAATTTTTATTTTTCTAATTTATGTTGTCGAAATTAGCCCTTATACTCGTACCATCCGCTATCTGCCAGTTTTGAAAATTTGCAAACAGACACAGACGAAAATTAAAAAGTAATGTTTTCTTCGTTACAATTTGTATCGATTACCTTATTTAATTATTTTCCGTGTAGTAACCGACTGAGAATACATTGTGTCATCATGAAGAGAACACAAAAGGTAGACAACGATGTCTTTTTTTGAGCACAAGTTCTGCCTGATAATTAAATTGCAGGTATATTACTTATTCCAGCATGAATGGGCCGGCTCGATCGGGGAAGTCACCACCCTCACACAGAATATTAGTGTGTAACAACATTAGTTACACCTACCGTTGTGTTTCGTATGGTGAGTGAGAGCGCCGGGGGCCAAACCGCCTCCCTATCCTCTCCTTGTTATCCTTCCTATCTCTCTTTATTATCCTTCCTATTCACCTCCTATCCCAATTCCGTGGAGATGGCGACGCACGAGTGATACCATGGTTTTGCTAGCGTCTATAGGTAACCGCTTACCATCAGTAAGCTTGGTCGCCACCCATATAGTATAGAAAAAAAATATTTCTACGCATTGGCCAATTATTAGTATTAGTTCTACCTCCATACCATATTACGTAGATAATTATTCTCAGAGAATGCTCAGTCGAAACCAAACACTTAAAGCTAATCTGACCAGTGATCGAAATAAATTGCTGTAAACTTCAAAACGACATTAAAATTAGGGCAAGTGATACGAGTGTTTTGGCTTCTCTGGACGTTAACCTCGGCAAAATCAAACTATGTATGGATTATTTATCCTCGAAACCGGGATATAGTTTCAGATATCATTTCGGACGAGGTCTGCGGCTGACAGTTTGAACACAATCCACGGTTTTGTGTACTCCCTGTATTTATTAATCCTTACTATGGTTGTGCGCTATTTAATTGATATTATAATACATTATAATTTGTATATTATATTTTAGCTCAAAAATTAAATATGTATTTTGAAGAACAAATTATTTGTGAAAAAGGAAAAAGAGAGTTTTACTGCGAGCTGTATATGATATGAATGAGTAAATCTATCTTTTTCCAGTTTCACAAATAGTTTTTTCAGTAGCTGACCTTGTCAAGTGCTAAATATATATATAGATCGACATGCGTATTCTGAATTTATTTTTATTTTATTTTAGTTTCATGCACACAATAACATGTACAAAGGCGGACTTCTACCAGTCAACCTTTAGGATTTTTTGAATTAGTTATAACATAGCATAGCATCACGCCTGTATTTCCCGAAGGGGTAGGCAGAGGTGTATTACACACCCTCGATTCGCCAGCTATGTTTAAGTCCCACGTAATAGGGGGCGAGCCTATTGCCGTCTACAGCGCACATTTCCAAACTCCGGGCTGCTACTGAGAATTTTTCTTTTTACGAAAAAGCTCAATAACATCGCCAGACCCGGAGATCGAAACCGAGACCTCATGATCAGCAGTCGCTCATTGAATTAGTTATCATCCCTGGCTGATAAACCACAGGTTAGATTATTTATTCACTTTCGACATTATACATACACGGCGTCGCCCAAGAATTCAGAAAGAATGTGTTGTCCCGAGCAATTGTCACGATGGCTGAATTGCCAAAGCATCTGGGACGGTATTCCAGGTGATGCAGGTTCAAATTCTGCTCGTGATTGTTATTTTTAACTTTACATTTTCGCACTATGTGTTAATTTATATACCTAAGCACGTCAAATACTTAAAAATACATAAAAATATCAAGATTTCTCACTTTTATTATTATTAATTCGTTTTTACCAGACGTGACAATGTGCTTCGGATGTGGGGAATTATTTCCAGTTTTATACCCGTTCCTCTACTAAAATCTTCTCAGTAGACAGTGACTCGCTGCCCTTCTGTTATTGGTACTGATTTCATAATCGGATGTTACTAATTATCGAGGAAGCCGTGGCTCGTTTGCTATACATGTATGAGTATAATAATACAGAAAACCAGACAAAAAGTCTATATATTGAAGAATCTAAAAATATCTGAATCCAAAATAAATCTGTTTGTTCGAGCATAACTCCCTAATCACTGAATAAATTTTATATCGGTTTTCACTAAATAATACTTATCTTAGAGCAAAACATATATTTCATTTATATAAAATAAAAATGTTATTCTCATTTAATGACCACGCAGACGAACTTCACTGAATTAGTAACCATTTTCGTTCGTTTCATTTTCGTCAGACCATAGACGACGTTGACAGAGGTCAATATAATATTTATTCTGCTTTTAAAATTTTGTATTTTAAACAATATTTATTTTAGTATTTATTCTCGAATGATTAAATTTAATTGTGAAACCCGTCTACTAACTGTATATAAACCAAGTTCTGCGAAATCTATATAATAAAATCTTAATACATTCTATCGACATGCCAGTTAAACGCACCCTTCCAAAGTCAGAGTATTCGCTGTACTCTCCGTGCCTTCCCTATAGTCAAGAATATCTCATCAGGAAATTTCAGGTAGAGGTGAAGTGGAGTGGCACTCTGGACAAGAAAAGACATATGGTCTAGATATCTGTAAATACTGACTTAACCTGTGGGAACGATGAAGATCACCAAGAAGAATCATCAGAATGGCGGCGACGTAGTTCACAACTCGTCACGTCTCGTTTCCCATAGGGGCGAAAAGTGGACAGCGGAAAGCCGCTTTGCTACGTTGAATGTAGGTGAAGAAGGTATGGAAGGTAAGTTGAATGAAGTTTGTCAGTTGATGAAAGAAAAGAGGATTGATGTTATGTGTGTGAGTGAGACGAAACTGAAAGGATGCGACTCCACTAATCACGGCCCCTACACGGCCTATTGGTCTGGAGTACCGGACACCGCCAGAGCTTGCAAGGGAGTGGGTCTTATACTTTCTGCACGCATGACTGAATGTGTGAAAGAGTTTGAATGTGTGAGTGCAAGATTAATGTGGTTGAGAATGAAAGTAGGCCTAACTCGCAATTTTGTTGTGGGAGTATACGCTCCTGTCAATTTGGGTGCTAGTATGACACGGCAAGAGCAGAAAGAAAGAAAGAAAGGAGTTTTGGGAGAGTTTAAGGGATGTGTTGAATAAGAAAAAATATAATGAACGTGTAACCATGCTCGGTGATTTTAATGGCTGGGTTGGCGTAAAGCGTTACGGTTTTGAAAGAGTATTAGATAATTAATTGAATGAGGCGACACTTGGCGGAAGTCCATTGTTACTATTATAGAATGAATTTTAGGAGGAGAGGCCTAAGTCGGACTATGACTGCAAAATAGGTGAAGTCTTATCAAATAATGTTTTCCAGCGCTTGTCCTCTGATCCCACGAAACGGTTTCATGCCGAATTGAAATTATGTTTAAAAAACGCGAGTTCACTTTTTCCTTCAACAACAAATTATGTTAAAAGTTTAGTACCGAATACCGATGAACCCTCACTGTCCAATGTTGTATGGTTTACCTAAAGTGCATAAACAACAAGTACCCGTTCGTCCAGTAGTCTCTTATATCAGGGCTCCTGCATATAAATTGGCAAAGCATCTAAACATACTCATTAAACAAAAAACTCGTTTCTTGCCTAAATATGGTATCAAGAACAGTATTGATTTGATACAAAAAATACAAAATATTTGTTTATCACCAAATGCAAAACTAGTGTCTCTAGATGTAGAGACGAAAGAAAAAAGAAAAGAAAAAGACGAAGACTAGCCTTTTTACGAATGTTCCATACAGAGAATCTTTGGTGTATTTAAAAAATCTGTTTCAAGGTCTCAATTTGCACTCGGGAGAGGTGGGTGATATATTACGTCTTACAGAACTTTGTATGAAACAAAATTACTTTCAATTTAATAAAGAGTATTACATTCAAAATGATGGTTTAGCAATGAGGTCACCTTTAAGTCCTTTAATGGCAGACATATACATGGATCATTTTGAATGTCAGCACATAGTAAATAATAATAAATTATTGTATTATTACCGGTATGTAGATGATATATTGTTAGTGAGGACAGGAACTGTTAGACAACTTAATCATTTCGTTAATGAATTAAATACTGCGCATACAGGAATAAAATTTAAACTAGAAATAGAACAGGATCGTTGCTTGCATTTTCTTGACCTTTCCATTTATCGCATTGGTAACAAACATAAATTCGAAATTTATCGTAAACCGACATATACAGATACGGTTATACCCGCCTCGTCCTGTCATCCTTGGCAGCATAAATTGGCCGCTTTTCATAGCATGATTCACCGTCTTTTTAATGTTCCGTTGGATAAGGTAGCATACAACAAGGAATTAAATATAATTTATAATATAGCCCAATCAAACGGATATAATAGGCACTTGATTGACAAATTGATTAAAAGAAAACAGTTCAGCATAGTAAAACTTTTGTATCCTGTTGTAGTAGAACGAACTAATTTTATGTGTACTTTGTCTTACTTTGGTGGCATATCAGACAGGTTAGCAAAGACACTGAGGGTTCACGGTATCTATCCTGCATTTAGGCCTAACTTTTCGCTTAAAAATCTTTGTAACGGTAAAGATAGTATTGATAAATGTAAAAAGTCTGGTGTATATAAATTGGAATGTCAAATATGTAATAATGTTTATATAGGACAAACGGGCCGTAATTTTGAGACTCGTTATAAAGAACATATAGCTGCGTATAGGCATAATTACCCGTTCGTTTTAGAACAATTAGAAATAATTAAAGTCAATAGTAACATGTTGTTGAATGAACAAACTAGCTGTAGTTTCCCACTACTAAACTTGTTTTCATATCGTTCGAGCGATACGTCATAACTGTTGTATAGTGGAAGGGGTATAAAAGCAAGTTGCACGAGTAAGCTTCGCTCATTTGTTGCCGAGCGTTCTTGGAGAATGCCTCGTTTAGAGGTGAAACACGTGTCGAATTTATGTTCGGATTTTTGCGGAATATTGCAATATTGTGGTTCTGAGAGTTCTACCGTATCGCATGGTTGTGTCGCGTTGGTGAGTTTTTTGTCTTTATCGTGCATGCTACTTTGCTATTGTCACATTCTCCTCTATCTGTGAGAGTACGGATTGTTAATCTTAGGTTATTCTGTCCAAAGATAACCGGGATTGACAATCCGTGGGTGAGTGGTGGGCTCTTCTCCTAAAATCCATTCTATTATAGTAGAGTATTAGATGAGTTTGGAGATAAAAGGGTTAATTTAAATGGAGATAATGTATTACAGATATGTCTGGAATGGGACCTTTGTGTTACAAACACTATGTTTAAACACAAATGTATCCATACTTTCACACGGGAGACGAAGAATGTTAGAAGCAGTATGATTGACTTTGTGATAGTAGACGAAAGATTGAGAAAGAATGTATTGGACACAAGGGTCTATCGAGGGACCGGAATACATTCAGATCACTTTTTGGTGATGAGCCGAATAAGTGATTTATTCAATGGATGGCGTCGCCGAGTCCCTGAGACCAAAAGCATACTAGAAAGGACAAAAGTAGAGAAACTGCAAGAATATGAAGTAAAAGATGAGTATAAAAGTAAACTGATTAAAAAGTTTAAAGGTCTTAATGATGTATGTGAACTAGAAGAACTATGGAAGTCATTTAAGGAAAATGTGGTGAGTGTGGCTAGTGAAGTATGCGGTCTTATCAAAAGGAGGAAAGAAAGAAAAGTAAAGAATGTCTGGTGGGATACAGATGTACAAAAAATGTGTATAAGAAGAAGAAAGCTTAGTTAGACTGGCTGGCCGCCAGAGCTAACGCAAGAATGCAAAAAGCGTCCAATGATGACGAAGAAGACGAAGAAGTATAAAAAGATGAAAGGACATGTGAAAGGTTTAGTGAATAAGAAAAAGAATGAGCAGAAAGATGATTTTGATAGGAGGTTGTCTGAGGATTTTCGGACTAACATTAAGTTTTTCTGGAAATCCGTCCGTTCAGTTAGAGGAAAAACACAAATCTCAGAACTGAACGTGATCATGGACGAGAATGGAAATGTAGTGAAAGAGACGCAATTCATATTAAAGAGATGGAAGGAATATTTTGAAAGTTTGTTTGAGAGAGGTAATGAATCAACATCCATAAGAGATAGGAATGAAAATGAATTTGATAATAATATAGGTATGGATAAAATTATGAAAGCTATGAAAAGTATGAAATTAGTAAATTCAGCGGGCTATGACAAGATAACTGCTGAAATGCTGAGAGCTGGACATTGCATCATAGCGAGACAGTTGTACCGCCTGTTTAACATAAGTTTTAAAACCGGTAAAGTGCCAAGTGATAGGTGCAAGGCCGTCATTGTACCCATCTACAAAGGGAAAGGCTCACGACAAAACTGTAATAGCTATAGAAGCATTAGCCTACTCAGTGTTGTTGGCAAGTTATATGCGAAAGTGTTGTTTAACATTGGAAAGGGTGTTAGACAGGGATGTGTAGCGTCTCCGTGGCTGTTTAATCTATTTATGGATAGTTGTTTGCAAGAGTTGAAACAAAGTGGGCATGGGTTAGATATGAATGGGTTACTCATAAAATGTCTTCTGTACGCTGATGACCAAGTTATACTTGCGTCATCGGCTGCTGAATTACAGGAGATGGTAACATTAATGAATGAATCCTTGAAAAAGAAAGGAATGTAAGTGAATGCTGAGAGACGAAAGTATTGGTTCTAGAAAGAGATGAATGCATGACCCCATGTAACATAGTGATTGAAGGAGTGAAGGTTCAACAAGAAAAAGAGTTTGTGTATCTGGGAACATTGTTTACGAGATGGGAAGTGTGAAAAGGACATTTAAAGGAGAGCGAATGCAGGTAATCAGGTGAATGGGGCACTACACTCCTTTACAAGTAGTCGGAAAGTATCCGAAAAGGCACGACTCGCCGTGTATAATGGAGTGTTAGTACCAATTCTAATGTACGGAAGTGAACGTTGGTTATGGCAGAAGAAGAACGAGAGTAGAATAAATGCAGTGGAGATGAGAGCTCTAAGAAGTATGTGTTGTATAACTTTGAAAGAAAAAGTAAGAAACAGTGTAGTGAGAGAACGATGTGGTGTAAAAGATAGATATAGTGACAAAGATTGAGACGGGAATGTTAAGATGGTTTGGACACGTAGTATGGATGAAAGCAGGATAACAAAAAAGATATATATGGCGAGTGTGAATGGTGCAGTTGGGAGGGGTAGACCTCGTCGAACGTTCTCTGATCAAATCAGAGAAGTTCTCGAGGAAGGTCAGGTCAGAAGTACCCTTAACCGACGTGCATGTATGCGGAATATAATGACAGTGAATGAGGCAAAAAAGGTGAGCAAGGATCGTGGCAAGTGGAAATCCGTTGTCTCTGCCTACCCCTCTGGGAAAAAGGCGTGAGTCTATAAATAAATATTGTTACTGGCGGCGTTTATGACTGTAGAACTTTTGGTACTGACTAATCTTAGTTTTACGGGGACTGGGACTTAAAAACCCCTTTTTTGTTAAGGCGGGCAAAAATGTACCTAAACGCACACCCCGTCGTTCGGGGCAATGAACAGGGTCATGAACCGTCTCTTCACCTATTCATTAGTTTATTTCAATAGTAACAATTTTACAGAATTAATTCGATGGCTCTTCAAAGAGGTACCGAAAATACCTTTTGGAATCAAACAATGCTTACTTGAGCATAAGGGATAATTGTTCTATATTATAAATAAATTATTATACAATAACGATGCGTTCTAAAATTGAATGGATATTCAATTTTTAATTTTTCACTATAGTCAACGATATAGAGTCAATCTTTGATGCCAATTACTATTATGTAATAGTTATAATTGATTAATGCAGTTATACATTACCTACTGCTGTGTTACTAATGCGAAAAAATTATACACAACGGTTATTCAAGGCTGTAGGTCTAGCCAAGTTGCATTCTATGATCGCTAACGCTAATAGAAAACTATTTAAATGTATGGGAATTTGACATCTTTAACCATAGATAAAAAACCTATATTTCTAATCTAAGTCTTTAACAATATCTATAACGCTAAGTCTCGTGACTTAACGTTAGAGATGTCAAATTTCCATAGATTTTCTATTAGCGTTGGCGATCATAGAATGCAACTTGGCTAGACCCACAGATCAATCGTCGCTAATTTATTTATTTTTAAGAACTGAACAGAGATTTGTGCCATTGTTGGAGGGTCTCTCTCAAAATGAGAAGGCTGCAGCCGTCATAAACCTGCGATAAAATCTCTTAGGCAGGTTTCCACACAATGTTTTTACTCACAAGTCAGTGATATTATATGCACGTAATAATTATAAACGACATCATATCATCATTATCCCAAAACTTAGTTGGGGCGGTTTCAGATCTGTGTTCAGAGAGGGAGCCCGACAGGGCTAGCCACCGCGCAGACCACTGAAGTGATAATACACGGTATCAGTGGTCCGCTGAGTAAGGGCGGAAGGGTTTTTAGTGGGTGAGAGCCCCACAGTACCCGCTATCTCCCCTGGCAGCGGGGTGTGCGGTATGTACATTTTTGCCCACCTAAAAATACGGTTGCCGATCTGTTCGGGCTTATATACAAGTATTAACACGAAGCTATTGCCTATCTGACCTCCACCTTCCACGACCCAGTAAGGGGACAACTAGCGACCTTAGAACAAGACTGGAGCCGCATTTTTATTCGGGATTCTGACATTCTGTAACAATTGCCGAAATGTTATTTGTCAGCCGGGACTCTGCTTAACGTGCCTTCCGAAGCACGTAGGAGGTCAGGTTTAAATTTTGTCATACATTATCTCATATCAAAAACCAATACTCATGTTCCCGATTTAGGTGCAAAAATATATTAAAAAATTGGCTACTTACTCTCACTTATGAAGAAACCGAACATCTTCTGAAATATATGCACGACTAAACATCTTCCGCTCACATGCGCTTACTTACACCACACACCAAATATACATTCACTCACACACACATACACACATACACACTATTAGCTTTGTTGGCCTTTAAGGATTAGATTACCTACATAATATTTTGTTCTTTATTTACCCACCTTTTGTATTTTATGTAAGTTAATTTAGTTTCTGTTTATTTTAATTTGTTTATTTTTTTTACTAAATCGCTTGGTTAATGTTGTAATACTGTGATATTTATAAGAGAAGACACTGGCTTCCGTAATATAGTTTATACTAGCACAGAAGCCAGAGTATTTGTAATAGATGTAACATGTTTTTATAGTAAGTAATAAAAGATTATTATTAAAAAAAAAAATATTTTGGTTTTATGTACCAAGTGAGAGTACTCACTTGCTATCGAGCCCGAACGGTACCACCGTCTTCTGTGTGACCGCTCATGAAGCATGACAACACTCTCGGTATAGTCATGAGCGACGGTTACCACTGACCATCAGAGGGCCGTGGCTCGTCTGCCATAATTAGCAATTTAAAAAAACCTACTTCCATTGCTTTGAAATTTTTGTTACCTTATTTTTTTTAATTCCTTTTATAAACACTTCTACTACAATAGTTTTAATAATCTACTATAACCAGAACAAATGTCTGACATATAAAAGCACTTGTAATATTCACTAGCATTCGGACGTCCAACGTAATAATATTCATGGCGATAAATACCGTTTGAAACGAGATTAAATCGTAAAATTTTACGAGATCGTCTCTCGTGATCTTGTAAAACAACACGCATATTGTTAGATATTAAAAGTGGTATATTTGTGAATATTTCATCAATGAATTCAGTATAGTTTTACTTAAAAAGGTTTTTTGATCTAATTTTTTTACCATTTGACATGCTCCGCTACTTTAAAAGTACAAAATGGCGTTGGTCATAATGACAAATGTAATGACGAGATTGGGATGGCCGAAAGGTCGCTGCGGTAGCTCAGTGGCTTAGAGCACTTCCCCGGATTCGATTCCCGCTCGCACTAAAGTTATCTTTTTCCTCATTCACAAATAATTTGTACTTTAAAAGGGTTTTATTGAATCAGTGTATAATAAATGACATTCCATTTATTCCATTACTGACTTTGTAGCTGATATATTAGTTAGTTATTGAAAAGCTTTTCAAGAAAGTATCAATGTAAGATGCTATGAGCTCCGCTTTGTTTTCCTTCACATTAAAATTACTGGCTTTGGTAGATTAAGTAGAAAATAGAAGAACCAAATGTAGATATGATTTGATATAATTATAATCTGTGATGGTATTTTGGTCATCGACGTCAGACCATCCCATACCTATCTGATTACTACAAGTAATAAAAAAACACTCAATCTCAAAAAATTGTGAGAGGGCTCACAAGACATGAGAATCTGCTGTATTTGCTTACAATTCTAATAGATTGTGATTCCTTATTGTTATTTAAAACGGCTTAAAATGTAAGTAGGTACAAGGGTAATACCAAATCGGTTATGTATTGACGGAGGAGGAGTCAAGAGACTCCGAAACTGGTGAGCGAGTATGAAGAGAATTATGAATGTTGAGGAAGCGAAAGATGTATGTAAGAATAGAGCCATTTAGCACTCTGTTCTCGCTGCCTACTCCGCAAGTGAGTTGGCGCGATGATAAGTAATATAATTATTTAAAACAGTAGTATGTTATGCTCGACGCAAGTAGCAATTGAGAACTCCTTTGACACCAATCAGTGCAAAACTTGTATAAGCTCGATATTTTTTTGCGAAGCGAAAACAGATCGTGAAATTAATTAATTAGTATTATGCGTATCCCTATTCAAAGGATTAATTTGAAATAATCTCACAAACAAAACAAGCATTGTATTCGAAAAGCCTATTCAATATGGATTGCTTCTTATTAATTTCGATAAGTCAAAAGATTTGTTAAATTTAGGCTGATTTGTTAGTTATACGTATGAATAGCAATCACCTACGATTTTTTATTTACAATCAATTTTTATAAACCACGACTAACATCAGATTAATCAAAGATTTTGAATCAAAACCGGTAATAAAAGGGATATTTTGTAAATGTATGTAATATAGCCGGTATTTCATAACTTTACAAAGCATTTCCCTATTATATGACAACTTTGATATTTGTTTTCCAATGAAGACCTTTACCCAATTTTACGTTTGATGTAGAAACTATTTATTATACGATCGATATAGTATACGGATGCCATTTTCGAATTATACTCCATTATTTTTAGATTACATCTACAAAATATCCTTCTTATTTGCGTGTTTGGGATCTATTTCAATAGATAAAATTAGAAAAGAAAGCGCTTTATAATTCTATGGCAGCTTCACTTAATAACGTCACCATAATTGTGTGCCATTTCTTATGTATTTTTTAGTACTATTCCACAATCTATGTATATTGTGGTACACTTTACTGAGAAACTATCACACTTTCAGATTTGGGCTTTGTCATGGTAATTTCAATTTATTTCTAGATTTGTTATCTATCATAAAACATAGTATTTTATACACATAAAAAATATAACAGTTTATTAATTATTTAGAATTTTATTGTATTCCTAACGCCATCTGTCGAAAATTATAAATTAACTAGAAAACTTCGCGAGCCCTCATAAAGCTCAGCTTGTTGCTAATGTATCCATAGATGACGTGAAGTGTTTGTGATAGTTTAATGACTTACATATTCAAATTTACTTAACTTTTTAGAAATTACTTTTCTTATTTTTTTCATAGTGCGTATTCAAAATTCAGCTGAATTAATATAGTGTATGAAAATACTTTCGACAGATGGCGCAGGCGTCACCCAAAGACGTTAAGTATGAATGTATTAACGAAATTAGCTGTCAGGAGCAATTGTCACGATTGCTGAATTGGCAAAGCATCTGGACGGTATCCAGGAGATGCAGGTTCAAATCCTGCTCGTGACTGTTATTTTCGATTTCACATTTTTCACTTTGTTTTCTTCTCTTCTTTTAAACAGCAAAGGTTAAACTCATTTAAGATGATTAAGTAAGTTTCAGTGAATTACATCGTTTCTTTCTTTCGTTTCAAAAATACTTTTTGCTTTAGTACTATTCGGTCCCAGTTTATGCAAAAAAGCATTTTGTTCCGCGTCAGAGACTTATCAATCATTGTGTTGTGCATTCAATCCACTGAAACATACTTGAGGAAATAATCCCTTTAAAGTCACTCCAAATTTGTTTGATCTTCCATGAATCTATAGGTAAGATGCTTCTAGCCCTAGAAAGAAATTCCAAACACTCAACCTCGTAGTTCGAAACTAGTCTAGATTTAAAATGTATTGACAAAGTTTATACATTAAACTTTGTGGTATGATGCAGGATAAATATGATTAGTACTTTGGAGTTTACAATTCTTGAACATATAGTTACAACTTTACGTTGGACGACGTTAGATATATTGTAAAGTTTTCAATGTGAATCACAGTGAATTGAATGATGGAGAAATAGCACTTCTCCGATTAGTAACTTATCATTTTGGTTTATACCTTTCGATACTCGGAATATATGAGTTGGTGATGGTCTTTTTTGTATTTGGGGTTTAGATCTATTCTACCCTTTTACTGCCCTACTATTGGGCTCGAAGTCTCCTTTCTTAGTGAGAAGGATTTAGGCAGTAGTCCACCGAGCTTGGGCAGTTGGCAGACTACACAAGCTAACTAGAAAATCTGTTAGGCATGCAGTTTTCCTCCTTCACGATGTTTTCCTTTACTTTAATTTGTTTTGAAAATTTTCGAAAGGTCATACGTGTGCCGTGTGAGATTTGAATCTTGGACTGGGGATTAAATTCAATACTATGTCTTTGTAGTCCTTGGTTTTATCGCTAAGCTGTTACTGCCTATCACGGCTTTAGTAACTTAATCTTAACTTTCTTTAAAGATACAGAATTGTGTCTCCGAAACAAAATCCTTTAAAATTACTTATCCTAAAACATGAAATTGACTTAAGAATATATACGAGGCACCAAGTATGTGAATAAATCATTCTGTTTGCTATCCTTAGCAAACATAATGTAGAAAAGTGTATATATACCAAGTCCCTAACCAACCATGGTCATGCCCATTTTATGCACATCTGAAAAGCATATTGACAAACTTATTACGACTGAGCTTCAACATAGAACGTTGTCCTTTGAAATAATCATCCTATTACGGTTTCAATATGCGTGAAGGAGGCTTGACAAGGTCAGGACAAAGGAGCAGTCCTCTAGCTAAGAATTGAAGATATTAAATACTGCAATTTATGGATCGATTTCTGCTTTGGACTTTTGTCTACCTCCCAGATAGTGTTTTAAAATATGTACATGTACACATGTTTAGGCAGGTGTATAAATCATTAATACTATTGCATGCAAAACTTAGCCCCTCGCGACATTTTTGATGTATAAATGTATACTTATTGACAAGAGAACACCAACTTAATGTTATTGCAAAAACGCGAACCATTTTTCTGAGTTGCCGCTTAATTCAGTTTAGTTTCAAATCCGGCCAACTCTTTTATTTTACCAAACAACGATGTTAAGAATTTAAATTTATTAATGAAATGATTTTATTTTTCTTGTTAACAACGTTCTATTTGTTTATGTGTTAATAACGAAAAATAACTTTTTATAGGACTCTATCTCGTGTATATTTTTTACTTCTTTTTTACAGACTATATTTTTCTGAGCTTTGTTCAATATAAACTAATGCTCTGATAAATTCAATCAACGTTTTTACACAAAACACCAAATTTAATAAATACAGTTGTTAAAGTACAAATTATTTGAGAATAAGGAAAAAGAGATTTTTTGTACTAGCGGGAATCGAACCCGCGTCTTTTCCAATCCGGGGAAGTGCTCTAAGCCACTGAGCTATAGTACAGGTCTTTCAACCATCCCAATCTCCTTATTACATTTGTCTTTACGACAGTTGTTATTTTCTAAAAATACACGTTGCTTATGGTGGTAGATGAGATAAGGTCCATCTGATGAAAAGTGGTAACCGCCACTCATGGGCTCAATAATCTTGCCAAGCCGCTGCTCACCATTTCATTTCCTGGATGGGAATGGCGACGGCTATCTACTGCTACAATCAAACGACTCCGAGGTGCGTCATGGTCGATCGCGAGACGTGCGAATTTAAGATTATACCGTTTCCTTTCAAATAAAACCCTGAATGGTAGAGTTAGTAATGAGAGGTTTGCATCGTATTCTTAATTTAAAATTAATTTCAGTTTAAATTTTACATAATAAAATTATAAAAAAATATTATTTGAACCACTGAAGGCTTTCTATTTTGATATTATTATGTATATTTGAAGCATATAACAAGCATATAACAGCAGGCATATTTAAATGAACATAAAGTGAGAAAATGTGAAATCAAAAAATAACAGACGGGCATAATTTTAACCTGCATCTCCTGGATGCCATAGATATTTGAAGAAAGAGAATTGGCAAAGCATCTGAGACAGTTTTCCAGGAGATACAGGTTCAAATCCTGCTCTTAATTGTTATTTACGATTTCAAATTTTTGCATTAGTTTATTTTTTTATTTAATTTTATAGTAGGCGGGTGGCCAGCAAGCGTACGGCCAGCCTGATAGTAAGCGTTCACTATAGTCTATAGCAGCTAGCAACACCAGAGGCACACCGCACGTCCAATCACGCACACGTCGTCAAAGAAGGGAATTAGGCGTCCGGCGCTCTCACTGGACATACGAAACTTGCAAAGAATACAGGGAGCTTCTTGGAAATTCAATTTATGTCTTTCCAGATCTTTCGAAAGAAATCATGTAATCTCTATAAAATATAATACTAGTAGAGTAAAACAACATCATAAGGATCCAATTATACTTCTTACAATGCTAAAGAAAGAATATAATAGTGACAAAACCATTTTATTTTTTAATGATATCATTTATGTTCTTGGTTGCAGCACCTACTATAGTTAAAAATAACAGTATTCTCTTACCAACCGACTTTACTTACAAGGGAGAGTGAAGTGGACGGACCTTATCTTACTTCCTATTCTAGTTTTTGACGTGAAAACATCTAACGCTGAGGGAGAGTTAAACCGGCTGTGGCGACGTCGCTACGCCAATTTATTTAATTGTTTTTAACGCCATCTGTTGACAAAAGCATCTGACTAGGAAGCATAACGCCAATAACAGTTTTAAATCATCTATGGATAACGAGAGGGCGCTTACCAATATATGACTAAAACATATATTCTCATTTATTATATATTATAGTAATAGGATAAATTCACACTAACTTATAAGTTCATTTTGCCTTTCTGTTTCCGTTATTTTACACATGTCATCATTTTATACAAGAACAAATTGAAAAATGTATTATTATTTTTACTCATTATTTATACAAAATAATTTCGATGTTTTCACATGTGCCATAAGTATTTTTTTTTTTGTAGAAAGTCTACAAAAAGAAATAGACGTCTACTTATCTACAATATATATATATATATATATATATATATATATATATATATATTGTGGATAAGCCGTATATACACAAGCCGTCGCGAAAATTGCTTCGGTTCGTATCCTCACTTGTTCTTCACCGGACATTAAAGTTGTGGTGGGTGAAATATACACATAATTTCGTAAAGTCAGAGACGTGGCTTGTAAAGTCGTTATCTCAAAGTGATAACTGCCTAATTTTACTTATACTATGTTTATTACAACAAATTTAGTCCGTAACTTTTGAGCCAAACTCATGAAAAATATTTTAGTTAAACTCAAGGCGTCAAACTTTGTCGTTTTCAGTAGTGGTCAAATTGTAAGGGACAACTGCAGAGAGATGTGATACGAGTAGCTTCACCAACCACCTACACTGATTTCCCTAGTGACAGGCGTGTTTAAAAATTAACAAATTACTTAAATTTAATGTGTGTTGACTTAGTCGCCGCTAGTTGAAGTTATTACATGCTATTCTCGAGAGAATATGCAAGAAAGTGGAATTAATGTGGACATCTTAAAATTCTGCAAAATAACGTGATTTTAATGTGATATAGTGGTTTAGATACCGATATTTTTGCTGCGGATTGTGTGGGTTCGATTGATACATACGTAATCTACAAAGAGTGGTTCAAAATCTGGGTGTACTTTTATCTTTTATCCATTAGTTGACCACCATTATAAAGGGATTAATTTCTAACGCATGTCAAAAAAACGTGCCTACCTTATTATTTATATGATGTATCTTGAACCTCTTTGCTTTCTTCTCTTAAATAGATTTTTATTTATCCTTGTAAAAAGACAACCATATCATTATCTTGAGATATAATATTATAAAATAATATACAGTGTATTTATGTAAAATAAATACACTATAAATAATATTATCTCCTTTAAGCGTGTTTCGATTAATTTTAGTTTATTTGCTTTGTACAATTACCGTTTAATTTCTCCAACTATATTTAAAGAGAATTATTAATCCTAATTATTAATGAAAAAAATTACTAAACAAATAGATAAACTTTTCAGCTTTCTTATATTAAATAGATGTTGGTTCCTTAGACGGTTTAAAAATATCTCCATCCATCCATCCATCCATCAGCTTTTCACCGTCCACTGCTGGACTTAGGCCTCCCCAAGAGGACGACACAACGAGCGGTCCCGTCATGGGGGATAATGCCGTAATCGCCACGCTTGGCAGGCGGGTTGGCGATCGCAGTGGATGTTGTTAATACTCGAGGGAGTGCTGCTGCCCACTCCCCCGGTATCCCTCAGTCGGCTCTTACGACTCCCGTGGGTAGAGAGGGGTGGGACAATTCTAAAGCCGGCCCCACACGGCACAAAAAATAAAACTATCTAAAGCTATCAATAGGGAGGATTATTTTCACAAGTATTCTTATTGGGGGGGTGGGTTGTTCGCGTCCGTAGGAAGATTGCCCCTTGATACCCTACACGTCCCCCCCGGGTGGCGCCAAAAGAACAACAACGCCGAGTAACAGGCGGCGGTAACTAACCTGTCCGAGGCCGCTACGGGCCTATAGAAACTAAATACCCTCTAAAAGTGTAGAATGGGACCTTGGGAAAGTCTCAGCTCATTATCCCAACCTTTGTAATGGAAGGTCTAAATAACGAATGTGATTTGTCGTGCGATCCGGCTAACCCCCGGCGCCCCCTGGTATCCGAGCCAGAGGGTGTGAAATTGACTACCGAAGGCTGCATAGAAGCGGGTAACCAGGCTTCTATACCAGCAAATGCTACTGGTAACAAGATAATGATTCAACAAGCATTTCATCCTGCCCTTTTCATAAGTAGGCCGAGAAGTTCCTCTGTCGGAACAATACCTAAACCCCCTACTTCTTTGAACCAAACTCCTACCCAAGAGGAGAATAGACTAACACAAGTAAATCTTAAAGAAACCAGCCCTCGCCCACCCCAATGGCAAAGGGTACCATAAGGTAGTAACCGTAAAAGGAAAAAAGTCTCCCTAACTCTTCAAGCTACAACAATTGCAGTTAGGTATGCGTGTGGTTATGTCAACATTTCGGCTGTGTATTGTCCACCCAAACATCCATCCATCCATCAGCCTTTTGACGTCCACTGCTGGACATAGGCCTCCCCAAATTGGGGGTACAATGCCGTAATCGCCACGCTTGGCAGGCGGGTTGGCGATCGCAGTGGATGTTGTTAATACTCGAGGAAGTGCTGCTGCCCACTCCCCCCGGTATTCCCTTAGTCGGCTCTTACGACTCCCATGGGTCGAGAGGGGTGGGACAATTCTAAAGCCGGCCCCACACGGCAAACATTGCACCCAAACATAATATATCGGAAAACGTCTTCAAAAATTTTTTTAACACCTTGGGTGGCAGATTCATATCTGGTGGTGACTGGAACGCGAAACAGGCAGCTGCAGGCTTGTGTGACAGAAATCAACTTGTGCACGATATCGACAGGTAAACCCACATACTGGCCCACAGATTCGAGTAACATCCCCGATCTCCTAGATTTCTTCATCACTAAGGGTTTATCTAGTCACTATCTCCGAGCCGAATCCTGCCTGGATGGATCGTCGGACCACACACCCGTATTACTAACTGTTAGTACTATGATAATTGAAATCGAGAGACCACTTACATTATGTAATAATCACACCGATTGGGAGTCCTTCCGTGAATACCTAGAGAGTAATATAAACCTAAAAATAGCTCTTACATGTCCCGAAGACATCGATGAGGCAACAAAGGAAATCACCATGCTCATACAAGAGGCTTGTTGGAAAACTACGCTACCAACACCTCGAAAACGCGTTACCACTACAAACCTCCCACTAGAAATTAAATATCAAATACTCGAAAAATGGAGACTACGGCGAGTTTGGCAACTTAGTAGAAATACGGAAGACAAACGAGCACTTAATAAAGCTATAAAAGAGCTAAGAACATCTCTCAAAGAATGGCACGATGCTACTCTTCAAGCTAAACTAGAGACGCTTACGCCTATGGTAACCAATAACCATTCCCTGTGGAAATTCACCAAGGCTTACAACAGACCTCAGGAAGCCAAACCACCATATAAGGAAAAGCAATAACAGCTGGGCCAAAACTGCCCAGGAAAATACCAACGTGTTCGCCAACCATCAGGCTGTTGTCTTCTCACCCAATGAGTCAGATGACCTGGAGACAGAAAGGGAAGTATTGAGTCTTCTGAACCAACCGTATCAGATGGCACTACCCCCCTCTTCCGGTAAAGGTAACTGAAGTGTGGTGAACGATCAACGCTCTAAAAGATCGAAAGGCTCCGGGATATGACCTAATAACTAAGGAAATATTACAACAACTACCGAAAAAGGCTGTAGTTTTCTTGACCATCCTGCATAACGGAATTTTGAGAGTACAACACTTCCCTTCCTTGTGGAAAATCTCAAAAATAATAATGATCCATAAGGCAGGTAAACCACCAAATGAAGCTGAATCCTATCGGCCGATCAGTCTTCTGCCAATTTTATCTAAGGTACTCGAAAAAATTATATTGCAGAGAATACTGCCTATTGTAATTAAAGACAAAATACTACCTGATCATCAATTTGATTCAATTTGAAATCCCAATTACACCAAAATAAAAAAAAACTGCCTCGGTGGTGTAGCGCTGGTGTATGCGACTGCTAATCATGAGGTCTCGGGTTCGATCCCCGGGTCGGGCAATGTTATTGAGCTTTTTCCTAAAAAGAAAAATTCTCAGTAGCAGCCCGGAGTTTGGAAATGTGCCCGGTAGACGTCAATAGGCTCGCCCCCTATTACGTGGGCCTTAAAACATAGCTGGCGAATCGTGGGTGTGTAAATACACCTCTGCCTACCCCTTCGGGGAATACAGGCGTAATGCTATGTTATAAAAAAAATAGCAAGTGTCGACATCAACTAATCGGTAATTATTACCGGTAAACAAGTTTAGTACTCGGAAAATTCCACGAAAACACGTCAATTCATATTTAACAAGTATAAATTATGATTGATAAACAACTAATTGATTGATTGATTGCTTGCTTGATTGTTAGTGATTAATTTGAAGTTATTAATTCCAAAGCTAAATTCTAAGCAAAACAATTATTCTCACATAACGAGTCATAATCATACTCTAGATTACTGTACATATAAACAAGTCAGTTTAATAACTGGAATATCTTTTGAAATTTCGTTATGTTTGCATTAGGTTCGAGATCACTTAGTAGAGCAAAACTCGAAGTAAGGTACACCTTTCCTTGTATTAAAATCCAGCTGAATATGTGTACTTGTTTCTTTGGATCCCTGCTCAGTTGACTGTCGACAAGTCACCAGTTAGTTGTTAAAATATGTAGCAGGGACATGAAGACAGATTAATGAAGTTCTTTACAGGATCAGATCATTAGAAGACAGCCCCTTTAGAGTGATTGAAATGGTAGTGACGTACTATCGATACTAGTTAACAAATTCTAAAACATTTAAGTGAGTTAAATTACATAAATTCTCTTTAACTTTGCCACAATTAATTTGTTTTTTATGTTTTTTATTTTGAAGCACTTAATGAAAAAGAAATTATACTGTAAGAAGAATTTGAGCCCGTACCTCACGAAATACCAGTCTCGACGTTAATTTTTTGTACTACGCGAGTGGCAAACATACGGCCCACCTGATGGTAAGCGGTTACCGTAGCCTTCAAACGCAAGCAATACCAGAGGCATCACTCGCGCGTCGCCAACTCTAAGGAATGGAAGGTGAAGAAGAAAGATAATAAGGATTTGGGCCTCCAACACTCTCACTCACCATACAAAACATAATTGTAGGAGTACCTACCGTTGTTTTACGCTGATCTTCTGTGAGAGGACTTCCTCGACCAAGCCGGTTTAATCACGCTGGGACAAGCAAGGCTCTAGTCAAGAAACTGCTCTGTTTTAGTCTGTATATGCATACCTACACTATATACAAAACTCTTTACAATAGAAAATTTTCTTGAATATTGTATTAGTAAGGCAACAACATTTTTTTTTTATTTATTGTTAGACTGCACAGATTAGTGGTTTCGATACCGGCTTCACAGGACAACTCTTTGTGTGATCCACAAATGATTGTTGAGTCTGGGTGTACTTTGTGTCCGTGAAATTGTATGTATGTGGGGTCCTCCGCAATACAAGGATTATTCCTTATTGCAGGGAGTTGTCTTTAAATAAAAAATATTTTTATATTAATCTGTGTGACGCAGGGTATTCCACAAACATAGTAAACGCACACATAGTACACGCTGACTGATAACAATGCTTGCGAATCATCACGACGGCCTCCTACGAGACGGTCCTACGATCTGGTCAAAATAGGAGGGAGCCACTTGGATGTAGTCAGCACAGAATCGCTCGTTGTGGCTTGCGGCGCTCTCTTGGGGCCCATGCCCAGTAGCGGACGTCAAAATGCTAATGAATGGATAGATGATATACGAAATAGCGTTGATTTCAGACGCAAAAGTACATTTAAAAATGGTTATGTTCAAAAATAAAAATTCAATATTATTTAATAGCATGTAATTCTTAACTCGTTACACAATTTTTAAAACATTTTTCGATCAATATTGCACATTAAGCGTTTTAGCAAATTCACCTGCTCTCGACGTCAGAGATTTGCGATAAACCACGTCCCCGATTGCAGATAACCGACTTGTTAAAAACTCTATACTAGAAAAGTTTAAACAGCGTTTTTTGCTACAGCAACTGGCAGTTTACAGTTGACAAGTAAATTAAATATATAATGTTGCCAGAGTTAAAGTTTTAAACGCTTGTTTAATCTTTTGCACTTTATTTTTAACGCCTTGGTTGGGAAAGGCGGTGTAGTTTTATTTTGTTTAATAGGGGATAAAGCATGAACTTTTTTTACTGCAACATTTGAAAAACACCAGTCAAGAGTCTTATATTACTACACTGAAAATGAATATCCTTTGTAAACTTTGCTTTATTAATAAAAAAATATGTTTTATTACTGTTCTCGTAGCAGTGTACCGTCTACAATTCCATTACGAGTATGAATTAGTATTTCGTTTTTTTTTATATATATATTCTATCATTTGACATGCTTAGCCATATAAATTAATACAAAGTGTGAAATCAATTGTCACGGTAACTGAATTGGCAGTATCTGGGACGGTATTCCAGGAGATGCAGGTTCAAATACTGCTCGTGACTGTTATTTTCGATTTCACATTTTCACACAATGAATCAGTGCTTCAATTTAATGGTAACTTAGATATTTCCACTTATACTAGTATATAATATACTCTCAATACAGATGATAGGGTGAAATGGAAAAAGAAGCCTGATAGACGAGCATTAAGCAGCTTGTTCCATCCATCAGCCTTTTAACGTCCGCTGTTAGACATAGGTTACACTAAGAGGGTGCCACAACGAGCCGTCCTCATTCGGAGAAAGTGTTAACTTCAAGTTCCAAATTTTTAGTAAAGGGTGTACAAAACCAAAGTTGTTGTCATAATAGCACATTATAATATCCTTTATTTATTGACGTGATAAGCGATAGCTTTGCAAAAATTTGTTTTTATGTATTCAACTTACTCTGGTATCCTAACTTTTTTGGCAGAGAAGCCCATCCTCGAAGCAAATTATAATCATGACACAGAGTGTGTTCCTAAGTTTTGATTGGATGTTTTAGAACAAACAAATGGAAGTGTAATTTGCGTTAGCTTGTCATCAACGTTTAATTTTTTTTTTGGGTTTCCAATTATATTTCTAGTTCGACCTTTGTATTCTGTATAAAAAAATACTGCGCGCGTGGCAAACCGGCACAGGACCCACCTGATGAGAAGCGATAACCGTAGTTTACAGACGCCAACTATGCCATAATTAGCGCGTCGCTAACTTCAATGAAAGGGATAGGAAGTGGAAGGAGTACTTGCCGTTGTTTCACGCTGATAATCTGTTAGGGTGCGATCGAGCCGACCCATTCATGCTGGGTTAAGCAAGGCTCTACTACAAGCTTGTCATCGTGGCGGGAAGATGCCCGCCGCGCCACCGTCCTAAAGTGGAAGTCTCGGCTGGAGACGCCCCGAGCCGGTCTCTGGACCGTGGGGGCGCTCCGGCCGATCTTGGAAGAATGGGCAGGGCGGCAGCACGGGATCCTCACCTTCCGGTTGGTGCAGGTTTGTCGGGGCATGGTTGCTTCGGCAAATACCTGCACACGATCGCAAGGAGGGAGACGACCCCAGGCTGTCACCACTGCGACTGCGACGAGGACTCGGCGCAGCACACGCTCGAGTCGTGCCCGGCATGGGATGTGCAGCGCCGGGAACTCGTTGCAGTCATAGGCGTGGACCTGTCGCTGCCGGCCGTTGCGCGAGCGATGGTTGGCAGTGACAGGGCCTGGACCGCGGTCGCCGCCTTCTGCGAGGCTGTCATCTCGCGGAAGGAGGTGGCGGAGAGGGCCCGTGAGGAATCCTCCTTCGCGGACCCGATTCGCCGCCGGCGCGAGGGGCGGCGTGCGCGTGCTTACTTGCGCCTGATGCCGCCCTAGCCGAGGCTGCGGACGGTGGGGTCGGGGAGTACCCTGCCGTCCGCGGAAGCCTACCGCGAAGGTGCGACGCCCAAGTGCGCGAGGCGTCGCTCAAGAGAGGGTGCCCGTAGGGGCTGCCGCCTGCGGATCGCGGTCGTAACGACGCGGTACCCGTGATCCGCCGTAGCAAGGGCGGGTGGAGGCGCACGGTGGGTTTTTAGTGGGTGAGAGCCCCATTCACCCCGTTGTCTCCCCGGGCAGCGGGGTGTGCGGTAGGACATTTTTGCCCACCTAAAATAAAAAAAAAATAAAAAAGGCTCTACTACAAGTCTAGTAGTTTTAGTTTATAAACTCTTACTCTGTTTTAATCTGTTTATGCATACTTATTTGCGGTTGCACTCGCCTCAGGCGCTCGTGTTAATTATTTTAATTATTAGTGTATTATTGACGATTTTAAGAGCTACTTAATAGGCCTATGAAATAAAGGTATTTTTTGAATTTTTAATGATAAATCATCTTTACAATAGAAAATGTCCTTGAATATTGTATTTCTAAGTAAGAAGTAAAGAAAAATATTTATGAAATGGAAGTATATTTTTTATACTTTCTATTAATATATGTAACCTATGGTATTCTATAAACATAATTAATGTCCACAAAGTACACTTAGACTGAATACAATATTTCCGAATCATTACTCAAATAAATAATTTTTATTCTGTCAAAGAAACAAATAAACATCTGATCAATGACAACACAACATACTGTGTTATGTTTCCTTTAACAAAAATACAGAACCAAGACGGTTTCGCAGTAGAAATACAATGTCCATTAAAGACATACTAAACAAACCAAAATATTAGGATATTAGGTACAACAGTTCTCAAGACAAAAGAAAGAGAAAGATATGCTCCAGCGGTTTTGTCGTAAGATGAATGAATCGCTATTAACGAAGATACCTAATCGAGCGTAAAGAGGGGACACCCTGCGAGGATATTCGCTGACCAAAATGTCAAAAGGGTCAGATGAATTACAAGTAAGACGTTATACATCCTAAGCCTGTGAGAATCTTCTTTCATAAAGTCTTGGGTGAACTTTGCGAATCTTTTTCTAAAAGTAATGTGGTTTTATGAAACGATACATTAGAATATAAACAAGTTGATGTAAAGATTTTGATCTGTATTTTAGCACTTGACATGCTCAGCTACATTAAAGTACAAATTATTCGTGAATGAGGAAAAAGGCGTTGGTTGTAAAGACAAATGTGATGAGGATAGTATGGCCGAAAGGTCAGTGCGATAGCTCAGTGGCTAAGAGCACTTCCCCGGATTGGAAGGGACGCGGGTTCGATTTCCGCTCGCACTAAAGTTCTCTTTTTCGTACTTTAAAGTTGATGTAAATATGTAATGCAAGGCTAGATGTTTCTACCTAGCAGAAACTTACTTGACAATATTCAAAAGACTATACAATAGCTCTAATATACTTCCAATAATAGACCGGGACCAAATCCGTCCTGAATTTGCAAGGTGGAGTCAGGATTCTCTGAAACCAGCGAGCGTGTATGAAGAGAATTATGAATGTTGAGGAAGCGAGAGATGTATGCAAGAATAGAGCTTCTTGGCACTCTGTTCTCTCTGTCTACCGCGAAAGGGAAATGGCGTGATTAATTTTTAGTAGTAGTACTTCCTCAATATTAATAACTCTATTCCAAATGTAGACTGAGGCTGAAAGACATGAATGTGTCGTATTTTTGGGCAGATTTCTCTTTATAATTATTATCACTTCTAATTTGTGTTGATGTGTATGTTAAATACTATTATATATAATAAATAATTTGTCATTTATAACAGTACAATAATAGTCTATACGTATAAATTGAAGTATTATAAATTCACATTTGCTAAATATTTAAATCCTTACTAAGCCATCCACTAAGCCATCGCAGTGACCGATGGTGATTCCCAATCTCCACATCACATTTGTCACCCACGCCACCTATCAGATGCAGTTTCATGCATTATTCCATGTTCTTTAAAGTAGCCGAGCATGTCAAGTGTTAAAACACAGATTAAAATCCTTAGATACACTTATAAGCCGATTACATCTTAGGTCTATTTTAGATCATAACGTGAAAGATAAATAAAAACACCATAACTGTTATATATTGGTTACTGCTAATGGAAATTTTAAATTTACGACTGGAGGCATTTTATGCCGATATTAACTATCGCCTATATCATAAAACCGAGATTAACAAGAATTTCTCATATTGAACCAAAGAAAGTTTTTATTGAAATAAACAAAGCATTTGACAGGTTAACGATAGATATTTGATAATACAAATAAGAGAAAAATATAAACAAATTGTTTGTTACAAAATAACTCTAACGAGCATAGTGCACGTCAAAAAACCTTTTTTTTTGTCGCTGTGGAAATGCCTTTAAGCATCCTCCCCGCCAGGGACAGACATGATGGTATGTGGGACTCGCTGGGCGCTCAGATCTTAATAGCGCTCAGAATACCCACTAACTAAACCCACAGCGGCCCCTTTACTCGCCTTTTAGCGGGGCGCCGGAGGACCACACAAAACCTGCGCTGACAATAAAAATAGAGAAAACATTACAAAGTGTTGAATTCGTATTCAGAACTTTGGGCTTCCATTCGAAACGCATTAACTACTTTTAGTAGCGGTAGAACCTTGCTTTTCTCATCATGAATTGATCAGTAACAATCTCTCACAGTTATGACATGTGGAACAAAGACGTGGTCTCTGAATGCTGGCCTTGTATCAAGGCTCAAAGTCGCTCAGCGGGCTTTGACAAAAGATAAAAAAAGATAAATTGCATAACTGTGTACATTGGTATTATTAAAATATAGTATCAACAGCTTACCCAAACGGGCATTGCCGATATTATTTTAAGCCTTATTCTACTACTTACTATTACACACTTAATTTGTGCTAAAATATTCATTTTAACAATAAAAAACTTTTTGAATTAACCATTTTTTTAAGTTTTTTTGAATAGGTTACCATCTTATCTCTTTATATCTATAGCTACATGGAGCAGGCTATGCTTAGTATTTCCCTACATGATCGAATCCGTAATACGGAGATCCATAGGAGAACGAGAGTAACCGACATAGCCTGCCGGGTTGGCATACTGAAGTGGCAATGGGCAGGCCAACCATTGGACAAGAAAGGTTCTCGATTGGCGACCACGTATTGGACGGCGAAGCGTAGGATGGCCAGATGGACCGACGATCTGGTCAAAGCCGCGGGGAGCCGTTGGTGCGGTCGGCGCAGGACCGCTCGTTGTGGCTTTCTCTTGGGGAGGCCTATGAACAGCAGTGGATGGTGAAAGGCTGATGGATGGATGGATGATGATTCGCTCACAGAAGATCAGCGTGACTACTATTGTTTTGAATGGAGAGCGAGACCGCCAGAGGCCTAATCTGCTCATCCTTTCCTTATTATTATTTCTCTCCATCACCTATCCTTAAAGATGGCGACGTGCGAGTGATGTCTCTGGTGTTACTAGCTTGCTTTTACGCCATATCGAAAGATGTGTCACTATTTATTAAAGGTATTGACGTGCATTCGGATCAAGTCAAACCATACATTTATTATTTTTGCCGCGAATCTATGCCCAGCTTATTTTAGTACTGCGACTATATCAGTTACAGTCTAGAGATAATCTTTTAACATTAAAAAAATTTACGTTAATGGGTGAACTCCTTGACCTTCGTAAAGATAGAAATACGAGGTCGGAGTGGCTCCTAACCGTTCCTCAGTGATATTCTAGCCCTGAAATTGATAGTAGTTTGTTAAGAAACTTTAACAACTAGTAATCTAACTGTTTTAGTTGTTACAAAATAATTTACTAATAATTCTGAAACACGAGTTACTAAACTATTCGATCTAAAACAATTAGCTGACGCTAACAAGTAGTGACTTGTAAATACAAATGATCTTGAATCAATTAATAACTGTTTTCAGAAATTACTCCAAAATAGTTTCAACGATGTAGTTTTGAAGGTTTATGTTTGGGTTATAATTTTGTTAGGTGCGGTGGGCCCCGACCTGTCCGATGCCCAGTTCGGATTTCGGGCGGGTCGGTCTACGGTCGACGCCATCCTGCGCTTGAAGGCCGCGGCTGCGGAGGCCGTCACCTCGAGGGAAGTGCTGTTGGCGCTGTCGCTCGACATCGCCAACGCCTTCAATAGTCTGCCATTCAGCTGCATCAAGGAGGCACTCCGGTACCATGGAGTGCCCCTCTACCTAAGGCGGCTGGTGGCGGACTACCTCGACGGCCGCAACGTCCTCTTCGTGGACCGGGAAGGGAACGTTGTAAGGAGGGCTATGTCGTGTGGCGTCCCGCAGGGTTCGGTTCTAGGGCCACTCCTGTGGGACATCGGCTTCGACTGGGTCCTCCGTGGCCTGCTCCCCCCCGGGCTGGGCGTAATTTGCTACGCAGACGATACGCTCGTCACAGCCCGGGGCGGGACCCTCGAGGAGGCGGCAACGCTGGCCACCTCAGAAACCGCGGAGGTGGTCAGGCGGATCGAGGCGCTGGGGCTTAGGGTGGCCCTTGAAAAGTCGGAGGCCCTACTCTTCCATGGGCCCCGACGTGGCCCACCCGCCGGCTCCTCGATAACGGTCAACGGTGTGGGCTTTCCAATCCAGGCCCACATCAAATACCTGGGCCTGGTATTGGATGGACGGTGGCACTTTGACGAGCACTTCCGCCGTCTTGCGCCAAAGCTCGTCGGCACGGCGTCCGCCCTCGGGCGACTGATGCCGAATTTGGGCGGACCGAGTCTCGCGTGTCGACGACTCTACGCGGGGGTAGTACGGTCAATGGCACTGTACGGCGCGCCCGTGTGGGCGGAGTCCCTGGCCGCTCGCAATAGGGCCCTTCTGTGGCGTCCACAGAGGGTCGTAGCGGTCAGGGCAATACGCGGGTACCGCACGGTCTCGTGCGATGCAGCCTGCGCGTTGGCCGAAACCCCCCCGTGGGATCTGGAGGCGGAAGTGCTCGCCGACGTTTATCGGCGGGCGTCGACGGCGCGGGTGGGGGGCAGCCGCCCCTCGCCAAGCGCAATCTCAGCGTGGCGGGAAGATGCCCGCCGCGCCACCGTCCTAAAGTGGAGGTCTCGGCTGGAGGCGCCCCGGGCTGGTCTCTGGACCGTGGGGGCGCTCCAGCCGATCTTGGAAGAATGGGCAGGGCGGCAGCACGGGGTCCTCACCTTCCGGTTGGTGCAGGTTTAGTCGGGGCACGGTTGCTTCGGCAAATACCTGCACACGATCGCTAGGAGGGAGACGACCCCAGGCTGTCACCACTGCGACTGCGGCGAGGACTCGGCGCAGCACACGCTCGAGTCGTGCCCGGCCTGGGATGTGCAGCGCCGGGATCTCGCTGCAGTCATAGGCGTGGACCTGTCGCTGCCGGCCGTTGCGCGAGCGATGGTTGGCAGTGACAGGGCCTGGACCGCGGTCGCCGCCTTCTGCGAGGCTGTCATCTCGCGGAAGGAGGCGGCGGAGAGCGCCCGGGAGGAATCCTCCGTCGCGGACCCGATTCGCCGCCGGCGCGCGGGGCGGCGAGCGCGCGCTTACCTGCGCCTGATGCCGCCCTAGCCGAGGCTGCGGACGGTGGGGTCGGGGAGTACCCTCCCGTCCGCGGAAGCCTACCGCGAAGGTGTGACGCCCAAGTGCGCGGGGCGTCGCACAAGAGAGGGTGCCCGAAGGGGCTGCCGCCTGCGGATCGCGGAGAAACGACGCGGTTCCCGTGATCCGCCGTAGCAAGGGCGGGTGAGGGCGCACGGTGGGTTTTTAGTGGGTGAGAGCCCCACATTACCCCGCTGTCTCCCCGGGCAGCGGGGTGTGCGGTAGGACATTTTTGCCCACCTAAAATAAAAAAATAAAAAATGGGTTATAATTTTGTTATCGAAATTGAACCCTAACTTACTTATTTTAATCTCAATTAAATTATTTCTCAAACGTAGTTTTTGTGGCCTTAAATTAATTTTTCGAAATAATTCTATACCGAAATTAATTTGATACGCCGTTTTGAAGATAATATTCCCATGGAAGTCTTAAAAATAAGCAAATATTATAAAACTTGAAACAAAAATATTGAAATAAAACTTGATAAATAAACATGAAAAAAATACAATTAGACTTGTAAATCCTAAGTTTTAAGAAACACTTACAAACATATTGTTATTCGGTTATCGCATTACTCTATTATCGTCAATTTGCATCATGTATGAATTGAGTAATATAAGTTATAGAATCTATTTATTTTCGAAAAGCTCACGTTGTAAAATTAATTAATAGCTACATATGAAAGATCCTACGTATTTTTCTGGGCCCAGTCTGTGTGTACGCAAAAGTTCGTTGAAAGCACGACAAAAAAACTAAACTTTCGCTTTCATAATATTACCAAAGATTCGTATAGAATAACGAGAAATTGAATATTGGTGATATCTCAGCATTACTTATATGAATATTTACATATATTTAGTTACATGCACGTATATATTAACCACAAATAGAAAATACTTAATTCTGCTAAACTTCACACATTAAGCATGCCGACATGCTGCACCGCAACCCTTATAAGCCTTGCTACATATATTCTCTCTCGCTACACTGAACTACCCCGCCACTATTACTTGATCTCTCTTCTATCTAATTCTTTGAGAAATAGAGTACATTTTTACTTGGGCACAACTGTGACATCTTTGGTGGTTCTTATAAAGGAATGCACGTCTCATTTAAAATTCAATCGTATGGTTTCGTAAACATACCGGGCTATTCCGGGAACTTTTATTGAAATAACTTTCAAATGATATATGTGGGCTGGTGCAGTTGTCTACATATGCTCGCGAATTTATTGCATTTTATAACTAGCAGCTCAACCTATTATTTTGTCATAGCTAACCTATGATAAAAATATTTATACCTACCAATATCCGAAAATCAGCTGTAGTGCGTCAGTGTTTAATCTGTAGCTACTGCAGTTTTATATTTAAGAATATCTAACAATATTATAAGTTGAACTGATGAAGTAATTAAAGAACACATATCTCATGCCCTGACTACAACGAAAATATAATTACTAATATGTCCTCTGTGTGGTGATGGACTATAAACAAAATATTATTACGACTATCTCCTTTCAATATTCTCACCCAGTGGTACGTATAAACAGTTTCAAAGAAGAAAAACCAGCTCTGTCTATTGCTTTGTAGAAATAAAATTGAAATTAGTAGACATCTATACATATAATAAAATTATAACAAGCCGATGTCTATACATTGTAAATATTGAAAAAAATATAATAATATGGGGATCTTTATTAGAGCAACAGAAGCCAAAAAACAATTATGAACCCGAGATATAACCTAAAAACAAATAATATATGAACATGAAATTTTTAAACATTTTATTTTCAGAAATTATCACCACCCGGTGAGAATACACGGTGAGAAAACCTACATACCTGAAAGATTTTTTACGAAATCTGTGAACCCACATTTGCCCAGGGCATGTCCTAAATGATTCTTAGTCTGAGGTACAGGTTCCTATTTATCACGTAATTTATAGCTAAACTATGAACTAATACAAAGTGCGAAAATGTGAAATCAAAAATAACAGTCACGAGCAGGACTGTTATTTTTGATTTCATATTTTCGCACTTTATGTTAATTTATAGGGCTAAGCATGTCAAATACTCAAAAGTGACATAAAAATATCAAAATAAACTATGAACATGTTACATCTTTTTGTAGAGACATGATTAAATTATTTTTGTGAAAGTGGAAAAAAGAGGTACTTCGAGCAGGATGCTACGTGCCATCCAATCCGGGGAAGCGCTCTGTAACCGTTAAGCTATCGCAGTCACCAACTGTGACACCCAATCGCCACTCCACAATTGTTTTTAGATGTCTTTACGACTCACGCAACCTATCGGATGTATTTACATACATTATTCACATATAGCAAGCATAATGTTGCAATTAAATTTCATACTATTTGATGGCGCGATTTTTTAAATATTTTGATCTGTATTTTAGCACTTCTTTAAATTAGCTGAGCACGAGAGCAATATGTTTGGAAATTAGAACAGAAAAATTGTTATTTTTTATCAGGAGCAGTCAAGGATGACTTACGTGCGATATCTGAATATATTAATGGCCCATACATCACAAACTGTTTGCGTGCCAAATTTCCCTAAGGCCTAAAGCCTTCATCCTTTATGAGGTTAAGACGTTTCAATATATCATCTACGCCAATCTGATTTGACTGCATCACATCTCTGGATATTCACATGAGGTTACTAAAAAAAGACGGTAAGCATAAGATATTTTTGCGTTTTCATACATAACTGACTGACTATTAATGCATAGCCCACACTCCTAGGGTTGGCATCGTGAACCACTGAAGTAATGTAACACAGTTCCAGTGTCCCGCCAATACAGGCAGCGAGACGGTACACGGCGGGTTTATTTAGTGAGTGAGTGCTCCACACTACCCTGTTCGTTGCCCTGAACGAAGAGTTGTGCGGTTAGGTACATTCTTTCCCGCTTTAATAAAGATATAAGGAAGTCGGTTTTGTTTTTTTAACATTTAGTTATTTTTCTAGAAAAGTAACTTAAGAGCGCAACGAAAGTCCAACCTGGCAATGTTTATATTTATTTATATATGTTTGATATGTATGTGTTCATATATATTATTAGTAACATAGTGTACTTTTGATTACAAGTGGATAGCAAGTTGTATACTAAAACTAATGTCTATAATAGTAACCTAATAAAATAATAAAAGTATCCAGAAGCAGAAAGTACATAAAAATAAGTTCCTTTGTTGAAATGGTATCCGAATGAATTAGAATCCATCCATCCATCCATCAATCTTTCGAAGTCCACTGCTGGACACAGGCCTCCCCAAGAGAAAGCCACAACATGTGTTTCGCTCATATGGGGGATAGTGCCGTAATCGCCATGCTTGGCAGGCGGGTTGGCGCTCGCAGTTGATATTGTTAATACTCGAGGGAGTGCTGCTGCCCACTCCCCCTGGTATTCCCTCAGTCGGCTCTTACGATTCCCATGGGTGGAGAGGGGTCGGACAATTCTAGAGCCGGCCCCACACGGCAAAGTTCCTTTATAGAAGTAGAATATGGTGTACCTCAGGGCAGTGTCCTAGTTCCTACATTATTTCTTATATATATTAACGGTCTTTGCTTGCTTCCATTAAACAAGGCTAGACCTGGGAGAAAGCTTAGAATGCTGAAGAATACGGGATGCAAAAATGAATTAGCAAAGAAGTAAAATTAAAAAATAATACAAATATGTGTACAATTTTCACACCGTTAGCAACCAAAATAAAAAGTCGATTTTCTTGCAGCTTGACATCAGGGCTACCTCCAATTAACGGGTTATCCATTATTTACGACAGACCCTGTATAACTTTTAACTTTAAGCTACATCATTTTAAAGTTTATAATAAAATTATAAGAGATACCCACTTAACTTGAATAAAATTTTTTATGACAATGGAAAAAGAGCTCGCTGAAAATCTCACCTTTTCCACTTTCATAAAAATTCTATTTCAATGTAACTCACTCACTCAATCATACTCAACGCTGACCCATTAAATTTTGTTTTGTACCTAACCGCACACCCCGTCGTTCGGGGCAACGAACAGGGTAGGTTGGGGCCCTCACCCACTAAAGAAACCCGCCGTGTCTCTCCGCCTGTGTTGGCGGGCCACTGGTACTATGTTGGATTACTTCAGCGGTCCGCCGGCGGCTTACCCTTTCGGGTATCCTCTACGAATCCATTATACCTAAGTAAAAAATGTATTCTACCACAAAACATAATGGATATCTCATATCCCACGTTTTGTTAAGACTGAACGCCAATATTTCATTTTAAAGTTATCGCTTTAATATCTATTTTTTAGTCTCTTTTTGTTTGATTCAGTTTTTAGTATAGAGCGAACACACAAAATAGAACGCGTAGTTAATGACAAAGCGGTTTAAACACGATATATATTTTCATAAAATCCCGTGTACTTCTTTAAACAAGGTCTTCTTGGAATTATATCACACACTTTTGTCTATGTTCCCAAAACTAAAATAACACTTTATTACACTTTTTTTTTGGTATAATGCTGTGGATCTAAAGCTTACACCCTATTATTCTTTATTGTATATTTTAGATATAATTTCACTTGTCATGTACACATAAGAAATAAACATTCTTCAGCTAATAGTTTATATAGAACGTCAATGTTCTGATAAGTACTTACCCACTTAACTAGAACAAATTTATGTGACAATGGAAAAAGAGCTTATTGAAAATCTCACCTTTTCCACTTTCATAAATATTCAATTTCAATGTAACATACTCACCGCTGAACCCATTATATTTTTGTACCTAACCGCACACCCCGCCGTTCGGGGCAACGAACAGGATAGTGTGGGGCCCTCAACCACTAAAGAAACCCGCCGTGTGCCGTCTCTCCACCTTTATTGGCGGGCCATTAGAACTATGTTACTTTCCTTCGGTGGTTGACCCTAAAGGCCATCCCTGCAACTTCCCGCTAAGGAAAACGGGGTAAAACCAATAACTTCCCAACTTTTGAAAATTTTTAATTTTCTTAGCGGGAAATTAAAAATTTCAATATATTTATAATATTGGTTTATTAGGTTTAAATGTACACTATTAGATCAAATATAAAATATTATTATATTGAATAAAGATATTAATAAATAAAACAATACTTTATTACAGGATCCACCATACTCTTTATATATCAAGATTCTGTAAAATGACAATAGTATCTACTCGTATAGCAATACAAAGCTATGACAATTGTTTGGTGTTCATAGCAGGCATAGCTCTATGCTAGAATGTTTGTCTCCTTGTGTGATTGTTAGCGCAATACGCAAAAACTACTGAACTTATATAGGTACAGACTAGGAATGTATTTTGTATATCTACTATGAATACCACACACGTTTAAGTAGGTAATCCAGACTTTTTTATTACTCAAGCTGGAATAAAAGCCTCGGCTCACCTGATGGTAAATAGTAATCATCACTCATGGACTAAACACTATTAAGACACTGTTTACTATTTCATTTTGCAGATGGGAAATGATTGAACGGCTATCTTTCGCTACAATAAACATACCAAAGTGCTTCACTATCGGTCATTTGGCACACAGTGATACCGAGCTACTCGGGCCCGATGCCCCATTTGGTACCCAATCGTACCAATAGTAACTCTATTGGTGGTTAGTGCTTACTTCTCTTAGATGTCTTATACTACACGTGCAGGAAAGGTTAGGTGGGGTTCACTTGTATTCTTAATAATCATCAATGAGTCAAATCGGCCGCGGAATAGTACCACAATCATAGATTTAATAGCTGTGATTCTCAAGATAATATCATAGAGACTAACGTTTAAATTAAATTATATTTTTTTACCACAAAAGGAATGTAGCATAGTTCCAGTGGCCCGCCAATAAAGGCGGAGAGACGGCACACGGCGGGTTTCTTTAGTGGGTGCAGGCCCCACACTACCCTGTTCGTTGCCCCGAACGACGGGGTGTGCGGTTAGGAACATTTTTTCCCGCCTAAAAAAAAAAGGGGGCTGTCAACGGCGTGGAGAAAAAGTTAGTAGTTTTGAACAAAATACAATTACGATCCTTTATAATTGCCATTTAAATTATGTGTAATTATGTGTATATATTATCATATTATAAAGTTGTAACAGAGCTATGTAGGTATGTACATTTAGATATTGAGAAAAAAATAGCTGTATAAAAATACAAAAAATAAATTGTTATGTGTTTTTGTGTTCAGAGGCACAAAACATTTTTTTTGTATTTTTTCTGTTTGTCTGTTTGCTTATTCGCACATCACACAAAACAACTGAATGTAATATGATGGTTTTTCTATCTGATAGTACTTGATTAGAATTAAAACTGGTATACGTTATATGCCGCTACTGTATCGAGAACCGGCTGCGCCACAGACAAACGCTAGACTATACTATAGGAGGATATCTCAACTACTTAAATCTGCCCATTCCTTAAGTAGGATATATTGAGTCTTCCCTCTTCATTGGACCATTTACAGAGGATAAATGGTAAATTAGCGTTTAATTTTATTTATTTTTAGAAGTGTGGATAAGGCACCATTTTATTTATTCGTGAATGGTGCCCTTTAAAATAGGAAAATGTAGCTACAGACTTTATTTTACTGAGTTTTGTATTTTGTATCAATTTAATCAAACAATAGGAACTCTATGTCAAATAAATTTGATAATTGCTGCTCCGTTAAAAATGCCACTTTTAACAAATTCGCATAATAAATCACTAGATATTTCTACAAATTCATAAGAATAAATTTTAGAGTGCTTAGAGATCTTAGACAAGTCTAAGTTAGAGACGAAAACAGATATTATATTTATTTAATTACTCTGTATTAGATAGATCAGTTACCCGCGACATCGTCTGTTTTGCTTATTATATTGACATCTTGAGACAGAAGTAGAAGGGACTCTCTTCCCCACTTTTCTACGATAACACACATCACTAAGCACTACGTGCTTAAACTCGTTTCTTAAATGAAGATACTTACAGCAATATTTTTTTTGATAAAGATAATTTTTTTAAAGCTACTTGGGTGGCTAACAAATATTCGGTTCACCTGATGGTAAGCGGTTACCATAGCCTATAGATGCTAGCAACACCAGAGGCATCACTCGCACGTAGAATGTAGAGAGACAGGATAACAAGGATTTGGGCTTCCAGCACTCTCACTCAGCATTTTGTTTGGGCCTGCGTCGCTTTCACTCATCATAGTAAACACAGTTATAGGAGTAGTAGATCTTTTATGAGAAGTTATTATACGAAGTTAGTACGACGAACCAGCCCATTCACACTGTTCCAAGTAAGGTTACTCTACAAAACTCTCTTTACTCTACTTACCTCTACAAAAATGTCTGAGAAATAAAATTTAGAAAATATAGTAGTCTATCCAGTAGTTTTTTGCGTGATAGCCAGCGATAGAACTCTATCATTTTATTTATATAGATACACGACAATTGCTGATGAGTTTACATAATCTAAATTAATAATAAATAAATTTATATGTACCTACATCTTTTTACAAATAAAAGTTTTGCTTTACCGATCAATGTTGTCACATGCAGCAAACAAGCCAACGGCTTATCTGATGTTAAGCAGTTACCGCTGCAAATCAACTCACCCAACAACCACATTCGATCACTGCCCAAAAACCAACCATCTTCTGGATAATAACAGGAAAAAATCAGATTATTTAAAGTATATCTCTCTTATTCCAGAATGCTGTACAGTTCTCTGCCCGTATGTCTGTTGGTGATTGGCGTGGCGCTCTGTGCGCCCGAACGTGTGCAAAACGATCCGGACCCGAACGAACGACAAGAGGTGCAAGACCCTCACACCAATCACGTCGCATTAGCGAAGAGGTCTCCCCACTATGACTTTGGATTAGGGAAAAGGGCGTACAGCTATGTCTCCGAATATAAGAGGCTGCCTGTCTACAACTTTGGACTGGGTAAAAGGTAAAAAACATAATTGCTTGTACACACAACTAGTGGCTGGTATCACGTAAAATTTCTCACCTGACCCCAAATGGTAGGTGCCGTAAAATATCCCGAATGCAGAACACAAAATGTGAAAATGTGCAATAGAAAATAATAGCTACGAATAGGATTTGAACCTGCACCTTCTATATTACCTTTCTTCTGCCAACTGAGGTAAGGTGACATTTGCTTCCTGCCAATACTTCACACATTCTTTCTAACCGTCTTGGGTGATGCCCACGCTGTAAAAAGTCCTGGGGGGTTAGGCAGAATGTCATATTTCACGTGTCGACCGTATCGAGATCACTGTGATTGGTTGACAGATTACCGTGATTGGCCAACGGATTATTGTGACATCACGCGTCGGTTTCTCAACCAATCACAGTGATCTCGATACGGTCGACACGTGAAATATGACATTCTGCCTAACCCCCCTGGTTGTGTTTGGGTTCCCAAGCTCGAGACTGTCCACGTGGAATTCAGTATATAAATACGTCACTCTATGGTACCCTAATTATCACTATGCAAAAATAGCTTTATTTAGATAAAAGTAACCTATGTCCTTTTCTGTACTCCAGTCTACATGTGTGTTTGACATCTAAATGTGAAGTGAAGATTGGGTGTGACCGTTGGGTGACTGCGATAGCTTAGCGGTCCAGAGCACTTCCCCTGATTGAATGGGACGCAGAATCCTGCTCGCAGAAAAGCTCTCTTTTTCCACTTTCACAAATAATTTGTTCTACCCAGCGAATTTTACAGTTACCTTAGTTAAACTAAATATTTACACAAGTAATCCGGAGTACATAGATTATACTCCACGACTACTAGCAACTGTTTTTTGAGAGATTATTTGTGTCTGATAGTGATATATTTATATTTAGATAGGTATTAATAAGTGCAAGCGAATCCTGTTCTCCTAGATAATTATTTCAATCATTGCTTTCTTAGTTAGCACTCGTTGTTATAAATTTCCACTTCACTGGCCTATTCACGGGCCTCGTGGCGTAGTCGGTAATGTAACCGACTTCCGTGCACGAGGTCGTGGGTTTGATTCCCACACAGGACAACTATTTGCCTGATGAACACAGATATTTGTACTGCGTCTGGGTGTTTTCTATCTATTATATGTACCTATGTACTTACAAAAAAAATTATATATGTATTATATCCGTAATGTGGTACCCCTAGCACAAGCATTACGCTTAGTTTGGGACCAAAGAACGATATGTGAAAAATGTCTGTGAATATTTATTTATTGGCTAATTCGGAGACGCTCACAATTTCTAACGGATATGTTTAACAATATCTAGCACAATAAACCCAGAACAAAACCGTATATTCACTAAAATATTATACTTTTCTGTCTTACTATTTGCTGCACACGACTTCTTTTAATGAATCCAGTTCAAATTTTCTTATAAAATTTTTAAGCTTAATTTATTTTATCCAGGTCCAGGCCTTACTCCTTTGGGCTTGGTAAGCGCTCCGTGGACGAAGGCCAATCTGATGAGGATTTTACCAATGACCTGGATGAAGAGGCACTTGCAGAATTAATCGACCAGTACGACGAAGCAGGTAAACGTTTTTAATTAATGCAATTTATAAAATAGAAACTTTAACGGACTACTACTTTAAATAAAACTGGACAAAATCGCTAAAAATCAGAAAAGATTGTAAGCATTTAATAATATAATTTATTTGCACTAAATATGGTATACAAATGTGTTAAATATAAATTAAGGTAGGACATACATATTTAGCTACAACACAGATATAGCATGCAAAATATTACAATAAGAATTATGTAATAGAGCTTCATGCGTCAACATTTTTTTTAGAAATTGGTGCCAGTTTATTAAAATATTTACTTCAATTTTCTTGCCCCATTCTCTCATGATGTGAGGTCGCCACAACGTAATCTTTCCTTTCACTCCCCTCTGTCATTCGTCGTCTCAGCATTCACCCCTTCTTTCTCATCATTCACACATTCTATCTATCTTTTCTTAAGCCTACCAACTGCTCTCTGGCCGTCCACATTCACGCCCATGCCATGCTAACCTATCTTTATCTTCTCTGTCACTGTGTACCTACCTATTAAATATAAACCTTAAATAATTATATCTTATTTCAACACATTACTGTCTAATAAAGTTAATTTATGAACAAATACACATAATTTTAAAAGATCTCCAAATATAAAAAGCAAACCCGTACAAAGGTTCTCACTCTGGGGATCAAACTCAATACTTCTATTTTTAATACTTAGTTTTACCACCAAGCTATTGATCCCAAAAATATTATAAAATAAAATTTCCTGAAACAGTGGCAACACAGTAACCAGGGTGACTATAATTTTTGAACCATTTGTGGTAGAAACGCTTGGGTCTTGGGGTCCGATTGCTCGCGCGTTTTTTACTAAGAAATAGCAAGACGACTAATTTGCGTTGGTGTTTCCCTCAATCCGAAGGTTGCCCTATACAGCACAAAGGATTAGCAATTGTCATTCCATGCGACAATGCTGCCAACCTTCTGGACACGTTGCCAGTAGTCAGTGATGAGGAAGAATTTTATGATGCATAATTTTAATATTTTTAAAATGTTGGGTTCATATTTTTATTTATTTTAAATTAGTTTGTGAATTTAATTATTTGTAAATATGTAAATACTTCTGGTTAGAAAATAAATTCTAAAGTTAAAAATAAAATTCCATTAAATATTCAAACAGTCAAACACTATTGAATGAAAAATTGATAATTACCTTAGAATAATATATTTTTACAGGTTACGTATCCAAACGTGCTCGACCCTACAGTTTCGGACTTGGGAAACGATTTGCCGATGACGAAACGTCTGAAGAAAAGAGAGCACGGATGTACGACTTCGGACTTGGCAAACGACTTCCATTATATAACTTCGGACTAGGCAAACGAGCGAAGAGTTACAACTTTGGTTTGGGAAAGCGACTCAGCAGCAAATTCAATTTCGGCTTGGGCAAAAGACAGAGGGACATGCACCGTTTCAGTTTCGGCCTTGGCAAACGATCAGCTGATGATATTTCAGTTGAGGACAGCGATAACTCTATGGATGAAAACTAAAGATTTTGTTATAATATAGCTAAGAGAGTCTGAGTTGAAAATTTACGTGGGAATGACATTATAGGTATAATTATTAAGATAGAATATTATATGTTATTAAATTGTTTCGATATGTGTTTAATTATCCTCATTGTTTCCATGTGAAAAATCCAGCCATTTTTCACAAGGAAAATCTTCATAGTCGATGATTTACATTTCACTATTGACTTTGTACACAAATATATTATTTGTAATGTATGATTTAATCATAAATCAGATATTTTTTACTGGTTCCACGTAAATTTTCATACAAACAGTTGATTAATAATAATAAGATATTTGACTGCATGTTTAACTTTTTAGGTGTTTCGATAATCAAATAAATTAGAGAGCGTGACTTGAAATAACAGCTTATTTTTATGATATTTATATTATAGCTTTTATTGGTAATGTTTTATGTAATTTAAATCCACATGTTCAATTGACATTCAAATTATCGTATAGGTACATACTCAATTAATCATATAAAATGATCGTTAAATCAGTCGATTAAGATAACTATTTAATGTTTTTGTAAAGTACCTATTGTTATGTAACATTTAGTTAATAACATAATAAAATTTAAAGCATTCTAGTCAGTGTGGTGTAACGAAACTGGAAAAAAGATATAGTTTTAAGTCTTAAACATATTTATGTTGTTAAATAAACGTGGAAAAGAAAAAGTTCTTTACTTTTTTAACAAATAAGTCATATGACTATTATTATCTGTTAACATTAATTCTTAAGAATAAACTAGTTATAACTTAATCATGAGACGAAACAAATATATGGCATCATATAGAATTAATTCATTTTCATTTAATTTACGACAACTGTTATTGGATGAACTATATTGCAACGCATAAGATACGAATTAGATTATTGACATAGAATCCCTCAATAATCGATTAAACCTATCTCAAACTTTTTTTATACAATAATAGTTATAGTAGAGTGCCAAAAGGCTGAAAAAAATCCTGCATAATTGTTTTTCATTCTTCAACCTCAAACGCACATCACGTCACCTTCCTTGCGGGATAGGCAGAGAGAACAGAGTGCCAAAAGGTTCTAACCTTGCATATACATATATCTCGCTTCCTCAACATTCATAACTCTCTTAAAAACGCTCGCCGGTTTCGGAGACTCATGACTCCACCTTCCTATAATACATGACCAATGTGGTCTAGGTAGGTTAGTCCTTCCCATTGATTTAAATATTACCTCAAAAACCAAATAAAATGTGTAATACTAAAGAATAAAATGTGTTATACTGAAGAAAAAACACTAAGAATACTGCTAAGTCGCTTTTCAAAGCGACTTAGCAGTATTCTACGAGTAAGTGTATATAATAAACATGCGGTTGTACTTTCCTTCTTTATTGTTAGATAGGTATATAGGCTATCACTGGTTTTAATTCTATAGTTGAGATTTGTGATGGTGCCTGGGTGAAGGAATTGAGTTTATTTTTTAAAGTTTTGGTGGCATTCATTAAAATAATAATTTAATTGAACTAATTAACTGCCTCGGTGGTGTAGCGGTAGTGTATGCGACTGCTAATCATGAGGTCTCGGGTTCGATCCCCGAGTCGGGCGATGTTATTGAGCTTTTTCCTAAAAAGAAAAATTCTCAGTAGCAGCCCAGAGTTTGGAAATGTGCCCGGTAGACGTCAATAGGCTCGCCCCCTATTACGTGGGACTTAAACATAGCTGGCGAGTCGTGGGTGTGTAATACACCTCTGCCTATCCCTTCGGGGAATACAGGCGTGATGCTGTGTGTGTGTAATTTATTGCAATTTTTTTCACAATCATTTTTAATATATCTTGAATAAATTAACTAATTAAACCACATAAATGATATAAATGATTATAAAGTATAGCTAGCAATTAGGTTAGTGAAACAAAAAAAATCAATATCTAGGAACAGAATTCCAAACTATGCCTTTGATAAAGGCATAGTAGTATACTACTCAGCTATCACAAATAGATGAAAATACCCTAATTGATACATGTAATTTTGAAAAAAAATATTTCATATCTGATTGTTTAGGTTCTATTTATTAATTTTAGATTTAATAGAACGTATACGAGAGATTTGCCAGAACAAGCTTACCCATTAAGCGTCTTCAACGCTACCCCAGAGCGAAAAATCTGATTGGTAGGGATAGGCCTATTCACCACTGAAGGGTTCCGGTGGCCCGCCATTACACGAAACGTTTTTGAAAGCCACATAAC
This sequence comes from Leucoma salicis, assembly GCA_948253155.1. Classification (NCBI taxonomy): domain Eukaryota; kingdom Metazoa; phylum Arthropoda; class Insecta; order Lepidoptera; family Erebidae; genus Leucoma; species Leucoma salicis. The sequence goes on from OX411824.1 coordinate 15,472,097, forward strand.
CCTTAACAGCAGCCCACGCCATCTCAATTGGATTTAGATCCAGGTGATAAGGGGTCAAACCCAGTACAGTATGGATTTTTCTCCCGCGCGAGAAGATCGGTACGACAAACAGGAGATCGCTTCGCGGGAAGGACGCCCCGGAGTGCTGGACGGGCGGCCGGCGCGGGCGCTGTATTCTACGGTAGTCGTTACAAGCTGTCACACAGAGCGAAGCGATGGAGGGGCGGTCGCGGTCCGATCTCACGAATTTTTATTTTTACAACTTGTGTACGATAGTTTGTGTCAAAATGAATGCAACAGAAAAACTTATTGAATTAGTTAGACGTCACCCATGTCTTTATTATACAAAAGACAGGAATTACAAAACATTTTTTTTTCCCAAATTCTTTTGGGTTTGCGTTTTTCCTTTTGGTACATTGCTAATAAAAGCAGAATTTCTTCTTCGTCGCTGTCCGACATGGTGCTGCGTTACGAAAGGTCGTGAACAATTTGATCGCTTTTGGTGTCATACCGGCTGTGTTCCCGCCGCGGGCTGCGGACGGTAGCCTTGTGTGACGTGGTACGGACCGCTATCGCTTCGCGATAGATCGCTTTCCCGCGGCTCCCGCCTCTGTGTGACCCGCCCTTAATATTTTCTTATCAAAGGGTATTTCTTTTTCATTTAACCAAAACCCCATCTCGCTTTTATTACTGATCTCGCTTTTATTACTGTTTGAATTGGGTGCAGGATTACTTAATTTATTGTGATATGGAGCATTGTCTACTACTACAACCGAATTATCACTTAGGTTTAGAATTAGTTTCGTTCGCAGCCATCTTTCATAGTTATGGAAGTCGTCATGGTAATCACCTGATTTAATTCCCGATTTAAACATCAGTAGAGCATTCGGCACAAAACCAGCCTCGGAGCCAGCGTGAATAATTACAATCCACTGTCCTTTTTAGGGTCCCGTAGCCAAATGGCAAAAAACGGAACCCTTATGTCTGTCTGTCTGTCCGTCCGTATGTCACAGCTACTTTTTTCCGAAACTATAAGAAGTATGCGATTTTCATATAAAAATAGAAAAAAAAACAATAAATTTTGGGGGTTCCCCATGCTTAGAACTGAAACTCAAAAAATTTTGTTCATAAATGATACTGAGGTTTCTAATATAATTTTTTTCTAAACTGAATAGTTTGCACGAGAGTCACTTCCAAAGTGGTAAAATGTATGTGCTCCCCCCCCCGTAACTTCTAAAATAAGAGAATGATAAAACTAAAAAAATGTATAATGTACATTACAATGTAAACTTCCACCGAAAATTGGTTTGAACGAGATCTAGTAAGTAGTTTTTTTTTAATACCTCATATATTACGTAAACCGCAATTTACCTTTAATTCAATCAACTCAAATATAAAAATAAAATAAAACATTTAATTAAAAAACACTATTATTAAAACATCGATCAAAGTTACAACGAACTACAAGAACTTTTATATTTTGTTACTTGCTGCTACGGAACCCTTCATGGACGAGTCCGACTCGCACTTGGCCGCTTTTTTTTGTTAATCCCTGTCCCGGCCCATCTGACCAAGGTTTGTCCTATGTGTGCGTCGCTTGCACATATGATTCATCAGTGTAGAAGATAGGCCTGCCTTCCATCTCTGAATTTTCTGTTTTTTTTTCTGGCGAATGTTGATATTTTCTATTAGCACCTTTCTGTTAATCTCCATTTTTCGCCATTTAAAACCTAGTTCTTTTATTATTAGGGTTCGGCTGCTGGCACCTCTTTTAAAGTTGATGTCACTTTTTAATTTTACCAGTAGTTTTTTAACGGTAGGCATTTCCTTTTCCGTTATGCGGAAGTTATGAATGCAGCGTTTTACTATCCCTTTGTCAAAACCATCTAAACCAGTGATCGGTATAGACCGCGGTCTTTTTTTGTAGCATAACGGTGAAGCCGTGATGTCACAATTATTTAATACCTACCTAGGGTATAAAAAATAAAGCAAAGACACATTGATACAGATTTTAATCAATAGAAAATACACTTTTATATAAAATTACAAGAGTTACGGTAGATAAATTTCAGAAGGTTTATTAGTTGAACTCAGAATAAGGTTCAGTAGAATTTACTGTCTCATACCTCGAGGTAGTGTACTACTCACGGCTGCACTTCACAAGTAGTCGGATGATCGGTTTATAAGGTCTTCAAATGATCGTTTTATAAGATATTCAGGTGATCGTTTTATAAGGTCTTCAGTCTCAAATAGTAGGATAATCAGTCTTTACTTTTTAGATAATGATCCTCCAACTAGCGACCTAAGTCTCGGTCATAGGCTCAATCCTCAGACAACAATAGGATCAGGGATGACAACCGCAACACCAGAATATAATCAAGAGACCAGAATAAAGAACGATAACTGCTATGTTTCACGGACAATGCCAGAGTCCAGAATGATAACTGCTATGTTTAACTGACAATGCCCAGAATCCCGAATAATGATCCACACAGCTCTCGGGACTTGACCGTTCGAGATTCGAGAGATTTAAAATTTTAAATAAATGTTTATTTTCTTCGAGGCCTGTCTTTTTCTGAAACCTATTTTGAAAACGAGTATTAGATAATATTATTACATTTTACCGGGTGTACGAAACAATGCTACAAAATTATTATTTGCTTCTGTAACGATATTTTGTATAGTACCCACGGATACGCCTGACGCATCCGCAGCTCGTTTTTGAATCTGCTTTACGTTGCCAGCTCCATGTTCCGCTTCTTTAGTACCACAAAATATCAATAAAAACTGATAACGAAATAAAACAATGAACAGTTACAAGTTAATTAAACACAAAGTGGAAAATGTGCCACCAAACCTGCTCAACAAACTGGACCGTCTTCTCAATAACTGCATTCGATTCATTTTTAATCTTCGCAAGTATGACCATGTCTCTGCTTATCGTTTCCGCCTCAAATTCTTACCTATTCATCAGCGCAGAAACATGCGAGCTCTCACCTCACTTTATTCTTTTCTTATGTCAACCTTCTTCTCCTGCCTATTTTGAAACCCTATTTCCAGTATCTATCATCTAACCATGATAGGGACTTACGCTCTACTGATAATAGATTACTTCTTTGTCCATCCCACTCTTCTGGGTTTGTTAATTCTTCCTTTCCTGTCCAATCTGTTCTCCTTTGGAATACACTCCTACTCAATATCAGGATGTGTAAGACCCGCTATGAATTTAAGACTAAAGTCCGACAGCACTTTTTGGCCGAGCTAGAGGAACAATTACAACACTCGTGTATTTTATTATATATTTTACCTATTTATCGTGTGTATACTACGTAGTATATGTAGTTATTTAGTATGTATATATATATATATATTTATTGTATTTATAAATATCCTACTGTCGCATATTTAACTCTTGCCTAAATTATTATTTTTTATTCTTTACCTCGCTTGTTTTCTCATGAAGATGTACCTACCTCACATTATCTCTGTGCCACCCATGGTTGACTGGTAGAGAATGCCTCAGGCATTAAGTCCGCCATTGTAACATTGACAATGTACTTTGTTTTCTGTTCACATAAAGTTAAATAAATAAATAAATAAAATGTGAAACCGAAAATAACAGTCACGAGCAGGATTTGAACCTGCATCTCCTGAATAGCGTCCAGATGCTTTGCCAATTCAGCAATCGTGACAATTGCTCCTGACTACTAATTTCGATAATACATCCATATTTAGCGTCTTGGACAATTTTCGGTTTCACATTTTCCACTTTGTGTTTAATGTATATGGCTAAGCATGTCAAATGCTAAAAATATATATGAAAATATCTAAGTAACAAGTTAAATTTAACAAATTCAACAAGGACACGTGAATGCTAACAAGAATTAGTTAAAGTTAGTCTTTTTTAATTGTTTGTTTGTTAAGGCGGAAAAAAGTAATGCAAAAAGTAATCGAGATAGAACGTTTCATATTATATCGACTGCATATATGGCGGTGTTGTTTTATCCCTACACAGAACAACTCTTTGTGTGATTCACAAATGGTTGTTCTAGTCTTGGTGTACTTTGTGTCCGTCAAATGGGATGTTTGTAAAGATTCCGCCTTACAAGGATTATTCTTTAGTTTAGGGTGTTATTTAAAAAAAACTAAATGTTTAGGATTCATATATTAGTATTAGATTTATTAAAAATTATACAAGCTATTTTAATGAATAAAATTAAACACAAAGTGAAAAATGTGAAATCGAAAATAACAGTCACGAGCAGGATTTGAACCTGCATCTCCTGGATACCGTCCAGATGCTTTGCCAATTCAGCCATCGTGACAATTGCTCCTGACTGCTAATTTCGATAACACATTCATACTTAACGTCTTTGGGTGACGCCTGCGCCATCTGTCGGAAGTATTTTCATACATTATACCGACCAGGTAAACTTAATTTTACAATTAAGATTTTTACCTAATAATGACGCAAACCCTATAAATATTTAGATATTTTTATATATATTTTTAGCATTTGAAGGGTTATAGGCACAAATAAAATAAATATACAGGATTAACCAAGTTATATTGAAATGACGGTACAAGGTTTTTGGAACAGTATGCACACCGGACATCCATGAAAGCGAAAAAGGCAGAGATACATTGTTACGTCAAAACGAAGGTTTACATGACATTGACATATTGCGTTTACACATACAGTTATCAACACTGGCCCTTAAACCAATATTGTCAATTACAACAACAAAAAAAACAATGTCCACTAATTTAATTACTAGGTTAATAGAAATATGTATCAATCCTATTCAACCTAATGTATCAATCACATTTATTATGAAACAGACTCACAACAAACTCATGAAATATGAACATAGTCTATCAACAACAAAAAATTATTTCTAAATAGATTTAACCATTTCCATCTTGGCACTTTAACATTAACTGCATTAGGAGGTTTTTGTGATCTTCTCCTGTCAAGGGCTTGGTTAATAAATCTGCTAACATTTCTTGTGTACAGAAGTATTTGACATCTACAGAACCATTAATAATATGTTCCCTAATAAAATGGTGACGAATATCACTGTGTTTAGTTCTAGCATGAAACATAGTGTTTTTGCATAACTTCTGTGCTGATTGATTAACATTAAAAATTGTAACTCCATACAGTATACCTAATATTTCATGCAAAAAATTACGAAGAAATAGAGCCTCTTTACAAGCATCAGCGAGAGACATGTACTCGGCCTCTGTGCTTGATAAAGCTACGGTTTTCTGCTTTCTGCTCTCCCAGGATACTATAGATTTGCCAATCTGAAACTCATAACCTGTATAGGATTTTCTATCGGCCTCGTTTCGTCCCCAGTCAGCATCTGCATATCCTGTAATAGATATTTCACTTTTATAAAAGTTTAGACATAGGTCTTTAGAACCTTTGAGATAGCAAAGTACTCTCTTAGCCGATTTCCAGTGTGTTTTATTATAGCAATCATTAAACTGGCTCAGATAGCTGACTGCATGAGTAATATCGGGTCGTGAGCCTACCGCAATGTACATCAGCGACCCTATTAAACTTCTATAATCATATTTGGCATCTTTATCATTACTGGATTTTTCAGGTTTAACACCAACCTCCATTGGAGTTCCTACAAGTTTGCAGTCTTCCATGTGAAATTTCTTTAACACTTTCTCAATATAATTTGTTTGATCCAATGTTATTTAGTCCTTGTACTTACAAATTCTCATTCCCAAGATATGCCTTGCTGGCCCTAAATCTGTTATTTTTAACTGGTTTTTCAATTTATCTTTGATATCAATTACCTCCTTAAATGTATTAGGTGTAGACATAAGTAAAATATCATCGACATATAGAGCTATAATTATAAGTTTATCATTACTGTGCTTATAATAAACGCATACTTCTAATGATGACTTTGTAAAATTTAATTTGTAACATAAAATTTTATTGATTTTCTCATACCAGGCTTTAGCAGCTTGCTTCAGCCCATAAATTGCTTTATTAAGTTTCAAAACTTTATTCTCGTTGCCTTTTATTACAAAACCTTCAGGCTGCTCCATAAACACTAGCTCTTGAAGGTCACCATTGAGAAAAGCTGTCTTTACATCTAAGTGTTGAATATTCATGTTATATTCAACAGCCAGAGCTAAGAGTGTTCTAATACTCGAATATCTAACGACAGGCGAAAAAGTCTCATTGTAATCTATACCATATCTCTGCGTGAATCCCTTAGCCACTAGTCTAGCTTTATATTTAAGGAGTTCGCCATTAACACCCAATTTTTTTTTGAATACCAATTTACATTTTACAGGAGTATGACTATTAACTCGATTAGTGAGCGTCCAGCATTTGTTGAGAATAAACGAATTATACTCATCTTCCATCGCTTGTTTCCAGCTATCTGCATCTGGACCGCTCAGCGCCTCCTCCACTGATTGTGGTTCATCAATGTCACTGGCACAGCATACTCCTTTGACAAGATGAGCTTCCATGGAGCTGCAGTCACTATTATGTTCTGAATATGAACCAGAAGATGAGTCTTCTTCTTCTTCATCATCTGGAATATAAGTTTCATCCGCAGTAGGGTCTGAATAAAAACTTGTCTCGGAACTATCAGAATCCTTTACTGTTATCACACTATATCTCGGATCACACTGATTTAAAATTGTGTCATCAGAATGGACCTCATCAGAGATACTGGTATTTTCCTCAGTAGATGATCCTGTAGGAGATTCAGAGACACTCCCTACATCTAAAGTTACTTGAGTGAACAACTCTTTACAATAACTATCATCATTTGATACATTATTTCTATTGTTCGCGCCCAAGGACGTCCGTGGGATGAAGACTGCAAGCGGGAGGAAGGCGGCCAGCAGCCTGCGCCGCGAGCCACGAGACTAGCTCCCTCCGCCTTTACTTTACCACTTTCCGGCCAAACGCGCCCGAGCGCACACGCGCCGCGCGTCAGCAAGCGCCTCACGCACGCGCACATTTATAGTATTTCGTTATTGTTAAGAATAACATAGTCTTTCGTTATTGTTAAGAATTTCATTGTCAATCCCTTTTATGTCGCGACATAAAAGGTGGCGACCGTGACAGGACACGAATCGCTCACTCCACTAACAGCTATAGGTCGACGCGAGGTCAACCGACGCCATTTCGTCGACGCCACGACTACAGCAATCAAGCACAAAATCTCTTCGGCAAACAAGCGGCTAGTCATCGGTCATCGCGTGCAGTCAAGCCTTGAGGTATCAGGCGCTGCGCAAGGTGTCACCTCTTCCCTCCGTCGGTCAGCATAAGCGGCGGGCGGCATCGGCGGCGCGGAGAAAACGAAGCCTTCGCTCCACGTGCCACTACATCGCCTGCCCATCAAGGAAAGTGCCGTGAGCCCAAACCTTTCCCATTACCTACCTAAAATCCAATTAGTTCTGCCTACAGAGTCAGCTCAGCAGGTTTTTGTGCGTGTGTGTATGTGTTCCCTATACGCCTAGTTAACCCAAGCGCTGGAAGTCACCAAGCTATAGGTATTTAGTTACCTAATCTTTATTTTGCCTAATGATTTTTCCAATTATTAAGTGGCTACGATATTTTTAGCATTCCAAGTATACATTCACGGGTACTTACAATCATACATTGCAAGCACGTTGATATACCTACGTTATTCTTCGCAAAATTTGCACTTTGCACCAAAGCTATGCACTACTTATTAACGCACGAATGTTTAGTAATATCTGCACATATTAATTAAGATTTATTTCGCATGACTTGCGGTCACCTTGCGCTCTTGCACGTGCTCATTCATTACTTTGTCATGCCTTTGCCAACCGCCCTGCCTAACCGGTTTTCAGCATAACCACGTGCAGGACCACGTTCAAGAAAGCTGCCTGGTGGTGCATCCGGGGCGAGCTGACGCTTCGTGTGCTTACGCGCCACGTGGGGGGCGCTGCTGTCTTCTCTGCGTGCCGACGCTTTGGCTTCGCGTCGCTCACCATAGAATAAGGAGCGTAAGCCGTAATTCAATTAGCAAATTCAACTCATTTAGTTACATTAAAATTTAAATTATTTCAGTGGTCTTGTTTGTTAGATTCAATATCAAGGATGTCTATTCAAAGTGAAATTGCAGAATTAAAAACAAAACGCGCCTCTATTAAAGGTCAAATCACTAAATTCAATTCCTATCTACTAAAATTAGATGAATGTGGACCACTAACTCAACTAAAATACAATGAGTTATCCTTGAAACTAGATAAAATGTTAGGGCTTTCCTCAAGGTTTGAGGATTTGCAGACAAGGATAGAGGTTTTGGATAATGTTAATTTGGAAAGCGAACTGCTAGAACGTTATGATATTGAAGAATCTTTACACTACTGTATTGCTAATGCGCAGCAAAAACTTGCTGGAGCAAACGCTAAGGTTTCACCTGTTTCATCTATTGGCTCATCCGCAAGGAAAATTAATTGCAACCCTAGTTATATAGGTTTTCAATTGCCTCAGATTAAAATCAATAAGTTTGATGGTTCATACTACAAATGGATGGAGTTCCGGGACACATATGAATCTCTTATACATAACAATGACTTAGTTAAGCCTATACATAAATTTCATTACCTCACCTCTTACCTGGAGGGTGAGGCTAGTCGAGTCATATCTAATCTAGAGGTTTCAAATGCAAACTATGCTGGGGCCTGGCAACTTCTATGTGACAGGTACAATAATAAACGCCAATTAATTACAAATCATTTAAATTCATTATTCAATATAGAAACTTTACAACGGGAGTCAGATAAGTCACTCCGCTATCTCAGTGACCATGTCACTAAGAATCTCAGGGCCTTAAAAACACTTGGTTTACCCACTGAACACTGGGACGTTATCATCATTCATATGCTAACTATGAAGCTAGATCGCAGCACAAGTACAAGGTGGGAAGAGTACCGCAATAACCTTTCTGTCTTACCAACACTAGATGATTTCAAAAGGTTTTTAAACTCTCGTGCTGATGTTTTGGAAACTGTATTCAGATCTAAAAAGGACAAAATGTATGGGCCCTCAATTAGCAATCAGCAAGGCAACTATAAACAACATTCTAGTAACTCATTTGTTATTACAGCCAAACAAGCGAACAATTCTCGTCATCGCCGGCCGTGCGTCGTATGCCAAGGGGAACACCGCATATACAACTGCAAGGTCTTCCGAAGCCTGCCTGCCAATGAGCGCTCGTCTCAAGCATGCAAATTACAACTATGCTGTAACTGTCTGCGGCCAAGTCACGAGATGAGCAGATGCAGGCTGCAGGGCAGCTGCCGGTTGTGTAAGAGACGACACAATACACTTCTGCACAATGACACACCGCAAAACACAACTACACTGCAGGCTTCCTCTAAAGACAGCAATTCAATTCAGGAAACTAGTGACCCTAGTACTTCCTCTATAACTATGTCGGCTCTCACTACTAGTGAGGTGCTACTTTCAACTGCACTAATTGAAATCTATAATCCTGTCCATAATAAAACTGAAACTGTTAAGGCCTTATTAGATTGTGGAAGTCAGTCTTCATACATAACTGAACGCTTAAAACATCAGTTGCAGCTGACTTCTCAAGCACTAACTGCCACAAGCATCTTAGGTATTGGTAATGTACCTTTACAAATTATTCCACAGCGCTGCTGTGCTCAAATCAAATCTAAACAAAGTTCATTTACGTTGCCGGTAAGCCTTTTAGTTTTACCACAGATCACAGATAATCTGCCAAAACAATACTTCGACATTAGTAAGCTATACCTACCTTCCACAATGAAACTAGCTGACCCTACATTCAATGTCCCATCTAATATTGATGTGCTTCTGGGTGCAGACATCTTTTGGCAACTCATTAGTACTAAACGAAGGTCTTTAGGTCGTAACCAACCCTTATTAATAGAATCAAAACTAGGTTGGTTAATTACAGGCTCGGTCTCAGGTCCTATTTCCAATCGAAACTATAGTCATTGTAATTTCTCCAGCAATAATAATCTAGACTCTCAAATGATGAAATTTTGGGAAATTGAGGAATTGCCCTCAGAAACTAAAGAAGTGCCTACTGCTGATATTGTTGAGCAACACTTTAACGAAAATACTTACCGTTTGGACAATGGTAGATTTGTAGTCAGATTACCACTGATAGATACTCCAGATTATCTCGGTGACTCATTTTTTATGGCCAGAAAACGTCTCCTAAATCTAGAAAGGAGATTCCGGCAACAACCACAATTAAAACAGGCATACACTGAATTTATTAATGAATACAAGGATCTAGGTCACCTATCCGAGACTAAATCAATTGCTGATCTCCACTATCTACCTCATCATGCGGTAATAAAATACCAGAGTGAGTCTACCAAATTAAGAGCTGTCTTCGATGCTTCTGCTCGAACATCATCTGGTTATTCAATTAATGATTTACAAATGGTTGGTCCCAATATTAAAGACTCACTTTTCAACATTCTGTTGCGCTTTCGACATTATAAATACGTGTTGTCTGGGGACTTAGAGAAACAATATAGACAGATTGAGGTAAACAAACTAGACAGACACATTTGCAAGTTATATTATGGAGGGAAAATGAAGGCCTCCCCATTCGTTCACTCACTCTTCACACCGTTACTTATGGGTTTTCCAGTGCAAGCTTTATAGCCGCGAGATGCCTGTGGCAGTTAGGGGAAGAGACTAACGATCCTACTATAAAAACTATAATACAACGGGATTTCTACTGTGATGACTTATTGACAGGTTCAGATTCAGAATCAGACTTACTACACATTCAAGAAGCAGTCTCAAGGGCCCTAGAGGCGGGCTGCTTCAATCTAAGAAAATACAGATCTAATTCACAATTACTCTTAAACTCGAAAACTATTCAATTACAAAACAATCTAGCACTCAGTCAATCCTGCCAAACACTTGGACTAGGCTGGAATCCCAGACCTCGACGACGGAAATGGGGGCGGCGGCAGCGCGTATGCGGAGAAGCGCCGCCCCCGGGCCGGACGGGGTTCCCGCCCGAGTCCTGGCCCTGGTCCTCGACCACCTAGAGCCCCGCCTCAGGGGACTGTTCGACGCTTGCCTGGTGTCCGGACGGTTCCCTGACTGCTGGAAGGAGGGGAAGCTCGTGCTCCTGCCGAAGCCGGGACGGTCTCCGAATACAGTCGCGGCCTTCAGGCCCATCGTGTTGCTGGACGAGGCGGGCAAACTTCTCGAGCGGGTAGTCGCTGCCCGCATCGTCCGGCACCTAGGTGCGGTCGGCCCCGACCTGTCCGATGCCCAGTTCGGATTTCGGGCGGGTCGGTCTACGGTCGACGCCATCCTGCGCTTGAAGGCCGCGGCTGCGGAGGCCGTCACCTCGAGGGAAGTGCTGTTGGCGGTGTCGCTCGACATCGCCAACGCCTTCAATAGTCTGCCATTCGGCTGCATCAAGGAGGCACTCTGGTACCATGGAGTGCCCCTCTACCTAAGGCGGCTGGTGGCGGACTACCTCGACGGCCGCAGCGTCCTCTTCGTGGACCGGGAAGGGGACGTTGTAAGGAGGGCTATGTCGTGCGGCGTCCCGCAGGGTTCGGTTCTAGGGCCGCTCCTGTGGGACATCGGCTACGACTGGGTCCTCCGTGGCCGGCTCCCCCCCGGGCTGGGCGTAATTTGCTACGCAGACGATACGCTCGTCACAGCCCGGGGCGGGACCCTCGAGGAGGCGGCAACGCTGGCCACCTCAGGAACCGCGGAGGTGGTCAGGCGGATCGAGGCGCTGGGGCTTAGGGTGGCCCTTGAAAAGTCGGAAGCCCTACTCTTCCATGGGCCCCGACGCGGCCCACCCGCCGGCGCCTCAATAACGGTCAACGGTGTGGGCTTTCCAATCCAGGCCCACATCAAGTACCTGGGCCTGGTATTGGATGGACGGTGGCACTTTGACGAGCACTTCCGCCGTCTTGCGCCAAAGCTCGTCGGTACGGCGTCCGCCCTCGGGCGACTGATGCCGAATTTGGGCGGACCGAGTCTCGCGTGTCGACGACTCTACGCGGGGGTAGTACGGTCAATGGCACTGTACGGCGCGCCCGTGTGGGCGGAGTCCCTGGCCGCTCGCAATAGGGCCCTTCTGTGGCGTCCACAGAGAGTCGTAGCGGTCAGGGCAATACGCGGGTACCGCACGGTCTCGTGCGATGCAGCCTGCGCGTTGGCCGGAACCCCCCCGTGGGATCTGGAGGCGGAAGTGCTCGCCGACGTTTATCGGCGGGCGTCGACGGCGCGGGCGGGGGGCAGCCGCCCCTCGCCAAGCGCAATCTCAGCGTGGCGGGAAGATGCCCGCCGCGCCACCGTCCTAAAGTGGAGGTCTCGGCTGGAGACGCCCCGGGCTGGTCTCTGGACCGTGGGGGCGCTCCAGCCGATCTTGGAAGAATGGGCAGGGCGGCAGCACGGGGTCCTCACCTTCCGGTTGGTGCAGGTTTTGTCGGGGCACGGTTGCTTCGGCAAATACCTGCACACGATCGCTAAGAGGGAGACGACCCCAGGCTGTCACCACTGCGACTGCGGCGAGGACTCGGCGCAGCACACGCTCGAGTCATGCCCGGCCTGGGATGTGCAGCGCCGGGAACTCGCTGCAGTCATAGGCGTGGACCTGTCGCTGCCGGCCGTTGCGCGAGCGATGGTTGGCAGTGACAGGGCCTGGACCGCGGTCGCCGCCTTCTGCGAGGCTGTCATCTCGCGGAAGGAGGCGGCGGAGAGGGCCCGGGAGGAATCCTCCTTCGCGGACCCGATTCGCCGCCGGCGCGCGGGGCGGCGTGCGCGCGCTTACCTGCGCCTGATGCCGCCCTAGCCGAGGCTGCGGACGGTGGGGCCGGGGAGTACCCTGCCGTCCGCGGAAGCCTACCGCGAAGGTGTGACGCCCAAGTGCGCGGGGCGTCGCACAAGAGAGGGTGCCCGAAGGGGCTGCCGCCTGCGGATCGCGGAGAAACGACGCGGTTCCCGTGATCCGCCGTAGCAAGTGCGGGTGAGGGCGCACGGTGGGTTTTTAGTGGGTGAGAGCCCCACACTACCCCGTTGTCTCCCCGGGCAGCGGGGTGTGCGGTAGGACATTTTTGCCCACCTAAAATAAAAAAAAATATAAAAAAAAAAAAAAAAAAGGCTGGAATCCCAGCCAAGACAACTTACACTTCACAATTGATCCAGAGACATTTACAATACAAGATAACATCACAAAGAGGCAAATTTTATCTACAACATTCAAAATATTTGATCCATTAGGTTTACTGAGTTTATGTATAATCAAACCTAAAATACTCGTACAGAGGCTATGGTCAGCTCAACTACAATGGGATGATCCTGTTCCAGCAGAAATAAAACGCACTTGGTTTAGGTTCATTAATAATTTACAAAGTATAACTTCTATTACAATTCCCAGAAATCTCATATGTGTTGCCGCTATCCACATAGAACTTCACTGTTTTTGTGATGCTTCACAGGCTGCCTATGGTGCCTGCATTTATTTAAAGTCATGGTCCTTGGCAGGTGAGCAAGGTGTTAACCTACTGTGCGCCAAGAGCAGAGTTGCACCACTCAAACCTACAACTATCCCGCGGCTAGAGCTCTGTGGTGCTCTCCTTGCTGCTAGACTGTGGCATACAGTCATCGCAGCCCTCAGAAAACCTATTTCACAGTCTTACTTTTGGACAGACTCAAGTGTTGTTTTAGCATGGCTACGCTAATCGAGTTGCGACTATTACAGAACTCACACAAAGTTCGGTCTGGCGTTATGTCCCAACGTCACATAATCCAGCAGACATGGCTTCGCGTGGAGTGGATCCACAACATGTCCACAATGCTCATCTTTGGTGGCACGGGCCCCGCTTTCCTCAGTGAGCCAGAATCAAATTGGCCGCTGTTACCAAATCAATCTAAAAAGGTTTTACCTGAAGTCAAAATAAGCTCCATGGTATCTAATATAAATTCCACACCATTATGTCCAATATTGTTTGAGAAATATTCCAATCTTAAAACTCTGCAATGTGTTGTTGCATTTGTTCACAGATTTATCAATAACTGTAAAACACCTAAACAGAAATCGACAGGTCCATTGACAACTGAAGAGCTCAACAATTCACTGTCCACACTAATCAAACTCTCGCAACAGCAATCTTTTCATAACGAAATTAACATGTTACGCCAGATAGGAAAATTAAATCCTAAGTCAAACATAAATTCACTAACACCTTTCCTAGACCCTCAGGGAATCCTGAGAGTTGGGGGGAGGCTTGAGGCTTCCGATTATACATACAACAAAAAATATCCCATGCTGGTCAGTTCTAAACACCCACTCACAAAACTTATATTTATTGACATACATACTCGTCTCTTACACGCCGGACCGCAGCTTATGCTAGCCTCTATAAGAGAATCAATATGGCCAACAGGCGGCAGAGACTTGGCACGACGCACGGCCCGCAGCTGTGTTACTTGTAGGCGTATCCATGGTAAAACTATGCAAAACATCATGGGAAATTTACCAGCTCAACGTTTAAATATTGACTTTCCATTTGCTGCCTCCGCTGTAGATCTCGCGGGGCCGTTCCTCATAGCTGACCGCCGTGGACGCGGCTGTAAAATCACTAAAGCTTACCTATGTCTATTCATATGTATGAGATTTAAATGTGTACATATGGAATGTGTCAGTGAACTTTCCAAGGATGCCTTTATCTTATGCCTGCGTAGGTTTATGTCTAGAAGGGGTAAGCCAACAGAATTGTTTTGTGACAATGGGCGAAACTTTGTTGCCGCAGCTAAAGAAATAGGTGTTGTTAAACTTTATGCAGATCCTCTGTCAGAGTTTGCCGCAGATCAGGGAATCAAATTTATATTTTCACCGGCTTACGCTCCTAATTTTAATGGCTACGCAGAAGCGGGTATACAATCCGGTAAGTTTCATATCAAGCGCATACTAGGCAACACGCACTTAACCTTCGAAGAGCTCTCCTCACTCTTTAGTCAGGTCGAAGCAATTTTAAACAGCCGACCTTTGTGTCCTCTTTCCCCCTCTCCAAATGATTTTTCCCCGCTCACGCCAGGGCACTTTCTGCTTGGCAGGTCGATGACTTCTACACCAGCGCCGCCGCTAGAAGAAGCTAACTGCAACAGACTTAATCGCTACCAACGCATCGAGCAACTTAGACAACATTTCTGGAGGCGCTGGCAAATCGAATACGTGTCCGAGCTTCAACAACGTGCCAAGTGGCGAACCCGAAAGCAGGAATTACAACTGGGTGATCTGGTCTTGATAAAGGAAGACAACACTCCACCCTTATCCTGGCGCATGGGCAGGGTGTCTAAGCTATATCCCGGCAAGGACGGCGTTCCACGAGTGGCCGACTTATACACAGCCAGAGGCGTCGTCAGGAGGGCGCTCAACCGGATATGCCCTCTCCTACTATCCGATTCAGACTCACAATGATTGAAAGCACCACTTTCAAGGCCCGCAGGATGTTCGCGCCCAAGGACGTCCGTGGGATGAAGACTGCAAGCGGGAGGGAGGCGGCCAGCCGCCTGCGCCGCGAGCCGCGAGACTAGCTCCCTCCGCCTTTACTTTACCACTTTCCGGCCAAACGCGCCCGAGCGCACACGCGCCGCGCGTCAGCAAGCGCCTCACGCACGCGCACATTTATAGTCTTTCGTTATTGTTAAGAATAATATAGTCTTTCGTTATTGTTAAGAATTTCATTGTCAATCCCTTTTATGTCGCAACATCTATTAATAAATTTATCTTCTAGAAATGTGACATCTCGAGCTTTTATACAATCCTTTGGATTTTCAGGGTTTAATAATCTAAATCCCTTTGTATTTTCACAATATCCTACCAAAATATACTTCTTGGCTTTGGGTTCTAGTTTGTTTCGACAGTGTACATGTACATATGCAATGCAACCGAAAACACGCAAATGAGAAATTGATACCTTATTACTCGTCCATTTCTCTTCTGGTGTACAGCCTCTTACTGCTATAGTAAAACAACGATTCTTGATGTAGACAGCTGTATTCACAGCTTCAGCCCAATATTTTTTTTCAAGGCCTGCTTCTTGCAGCATACACCGTGCCTTGTCCATAATGCTTCTATTAGCACGTTCGGCAACTCCATTTTGTTGAGGCGAGTATGGTGCTGTATTCTGGTGTACAACACCACAATCCTTCAAGAGATTCTGAAATTTTAAATTTGTAAGAGTTAAATAGCGCGCCGCGCATAATAAAATTCCGTTCATTCGATCACTCCCGGTTCATTCCCAACGCGCGTCGTGGTGGCCCTACCCACTCCGCGCCAGTCCGCTCGCCGCTCGTCGCCCTAGGCGCACGCGGCTTTGATTTCGTAACGCTGTAATTGATAATTTTGCCCAAAAGTGTACCTAACTTGTGTTTCTTTAGTTTATTAAACCTTTTTTACGAAACTCAGTGTTTATTCAATTATAATCCACATTACCCGCCACTTCATTGGCGCACCAACTAGCGGCACATATATCTACCTACTTGTTCGCAGCGCGCGGAACGCCACGCGTCCGCGTCGTTAGGTATTATAGTGTGTGTTGAACTCACAAACTCTGCGGATAATGTGGATTGATGTGAAATGTGAACTATAGTTATATTAGTTATTACGTTTTGTGGTGTATAATTGACATAATATAACTGACACAGATTAATATTGTGCCGACGGGCCACTGTGTTACGCCGTCACAGAATAGTTCGGGTCAGACTGGAAATGTGTATGATGAGTCACGAGCGGATCGCGCGCGTGCTATACCTACATTATCAAATAACGGTATCGGGGAACGTCCCATTTTACGTCGCATGTCGGTTAAGCTCGCTGACGGGATAGTGCGCGACATTAAGGTCAAGCTTGCGGATGTTGACGTAAAGCTTGAGGGTTCGATGATACCCATTACATTCGTCATATTTCCTGATTCGGTTAATAACGACACTTTGTTGGGAATTGATTTCCTACGTAGAGCGCGTCTTGTTATTAACCTTGATAATGATTTGTGGGTTACAGCTGATCGACTTCAGGTCATTCACCCTTTACATTGTGAGACGTCTAGGTCTTATGTAGGGTACGCGACCGCGGATCTTCTTCGTTGTGATGAGGGTACCATGCTGACTCAGAATGAAAAGGCGATGCTGGCTGAGATCTTGCAGAAATACGAAGACATCTTCAGAGAAGGGGGAGGTCCAACGCCGTTCGCAGAGCACTGCATAGATACGGGGGACCACAAACCCATCGCCAAGCCGCCTTATCGACTCACACCGGCCAAGAAAACCATCATGGAGGCCGAGATAGAAAAGATGATGAAAGAGGGTATTATTGAAGAGTGCGAATCTTGCTGGGCTGCGCCCGCTCTTCTCGTACCAAAGAAGGATGGTACGTTTAGATTTTGCGTGGACTATAGGAAACTCAACGCTGTCACAAAGAGTGACCCTTATCCATTACCCGTCATTGACGACCTGCTGCAGTACACAGGTAAAAGCTGCTACATGAGCACCATCGACTTGCGATCCGGGTACTGGCAAGTTTCTGTCAAGCAGGACGATCAGGATAAGACGGCGTTCGTTTCACCTTTCGGAGTTCACAGGTTCAAGCGCATGCCGTTTGGATTACGGAATGCACCTGCAACGTTCCAGCGCTTAATTGATAGATTCCGGTCTGGTTCATCGCTTCAAGGTATGACTATCTTAGGATATATCGACGATCTGATCGTAATATCTGACAGCTTCTCGCAGCATTTGAAGGACTTGCGTGCTGTCTTTGATCGCTTACGTGACTTCAAGCTGCGAGCCAACCGTGCCAAGTTGCGTGTTCGCACGGGAAAGCGTCAAATACTTGGGACACGTCATCACGCCTAAAGGAGTATCACCGGATCCGGACAAGATCACCGCGATATCAGAGATCAAGGGACCTAGCTCTGTGAAGCATTTGAAAAGCTTCTTACAGACGTGCTCATGGTTCAGGAAGTTCGTTCCAGGGTTTGCTCAAGTTGCCCAGCCGCTGACTATGCTTACTAGAAAAGATCAGTCCTGGTTGTGGGGAGAAGCCCAGGTGAAGGCGTTCAACGAACTGAAAAGACTACTTACCTCATCGCCGATACTTATTCAGCTAGACTATGCTCTTCCATTCGTCCTGAGAACCGACGCCAGTAATTATGCTCTGGGCGCCGCTTTACTGCAGGGAGAGTCTATTCGTGAAGAACGTCCAATCGCGTATGCCAGCCGCCTTCTTACACCTGCCGAGCGTAATTACTCGACTACAGAACGAGAAGCTATTATCTCTCAATATACAATTACTTTAGTAAATTTAATTTATTTTGCCATGAACAAAAGGGATTTCGCCAAAATATGTCAATAAACATGGCAATTTATGAATTCCTATCTCATGTTACAACTTCTGTTGATAAAAAAATACCAGTGTGTGCTATATATACAGATATGACCAAAGCTTTTGATTTTGTTGTGTGAATATTCTGAAACTTTTACAATCATTTTTGACTAACCGAACCCAATGTACAGAAATTTTTAAAGTATGTCCGAAAACAAGAATAGAAACCATGTATCTGTCAGAATCAAGATATATAAAATATGGCGTACCACAAGGTAGTGTTCTAGGTCCACTACTTTTCTTAATTTATATTAATGATCTCCCAAAAATTACACGTCATAATATGGTTCTTTTTGCAGATGACAGTACAGCAATAATAAAATGTTGTAATCCCAATAATCTTAATGAATATGAAAATGAAATAAATAATTCTTTAAATGACATTATAAATTGGCTTGACAGAAATAATTTGAAAATTAATTTAAGAAAAACAAAAGTGATGCACTTTCATCAAAGACGGAGTATTCCAAATATTAATGTTACATTTAACGGGTGTAAAATAGAGGAGACAAACGAAGCTAAATTTTTAGGCATAATAATTGATAACCAACTCAAATGGAAGACTCATATAGAAGAGTTATGTAAAAAATTAAGTAAATCAGCCTTTGCGCTTTTACAACTTTCTAAAAAAGTTAATCAAGAATCGCTTATAACTGTCTATCATGGACTTGTAGCTTCCTCACTAAGATATGGGTTAATATTCTGGGGGCAATCAACCGACAGGGAACTTATATTTAAAATGCAAAAAAGATGTATAAGGTCGATGTGTGGTCTGAAAATTACGGATAGCTGTTTACCTTATTTTAAAACTTTAAAAATATTAACTCTCCCCGGAATGTATATAAAGGAAACTGCGCTTTTCGTTAAGATGAGTCCGAATTTGTTCCAAAAGGTGACAGATGTAAGAAAAGGTCTAACGCGCACTCAATATGCTGATCAATTATGTAATATAAAATGCAATACAGCTTTAATGCAAAAGAGTGTATATGGTACAGCACCTAAAGTATTTAATAAAATACCTAGTGAAATAAAAAAATTACCTCTAATTAGTTTTAAAAAATCTTTACATAATCTGTTAATAAATAAATGTTATTACTCACTGCATGAATATTTTAGTGATAATTTATTATGATACTTTTTTTATTTTAATTATTATTATGATTTAATATTTATTGACATTGGTGTTATGTTCATTTAATTGTATATTATGTTTAATTTAATGAATTAATTCTATTATTTTCAATTAATTAATTAAATTTAATATTATATTTGTATGTCCTAGTGACAAGGCATAGTGAACTACACATTACTTAAGATCTATATTTTACCTATGTTGTACAAATAAATAAATTCTGATTCTGATTCTGATTGTGAAGCTCTTGCTGTCGTGTGGGCAGTTGAGAAGTTCCGTGGTTTCATAGATGGACACTCCGTGCGTGTGGCTAGTGACCATCAACCTCTGAAATGGTTACTCACCTTGAAGTCACCGATGGGAAGACTGGTTCGGTGGGCGATGAAACTCCAATCCTTTGATCTTCAAGTGGACTATACACCTGGAAAGGCTAATGTTATTGCTGATTTACTTAGTCGCCCTCCATGTGAAAACGAAGCCCGTGATTTTTGCGGAGTCTGCACTGTGATCGTCGAAAAGCCGCGATGGGAAGCCGCTGCCTTGCGTGACGATCAGCTCGCCGATCCAGAAGTATCGAAGATTATTAATGGCCTGGAAGGGAAAGATGAATTAGAGATCAACAGATGGTCTGAAAGAGGGTACCATATGTGTAAAGGGAGTCTTATACCGCTATACTGATGTTGACATTGAAGAGCCGCAACTTGTGATACCTGAAAAAAGAAGAAAACAAGTTATGATGGAGTGCCACGATGCTGCTACTTCAGGTCACGGAGGTCTTGATAGAACTCTGAATCGTATTTCAAGACGGTTCTACTTCCCTGGCATGCGTCGTTACATTACTGATTACCTGAAAACATGCATCGATTGCCAGAGGTTCAAGCCGTCGAATGAGAAACCTACGGGATTGCTTCAAACTCCCGTTCCAGCCCAACGATTTGAAGTTTTGGCTGTAGATTTATTTGGACCGCTTCCGAGGGGTGCCAATGGAGAGAGATGGGTGCTGATAGTCGAAGACACTGCAAGCAAATGGGTGGAAGTATTCTCTCTCGTTGAAGCCACTGCCGAAGTATGTGCCTAAACCCTGATTGAACAAGTGTTCTTACGTTACGGGTTCCCTCGGCGCGTCATATCCGACAACGGAGTGCAATTCGTTGCAGAAGTGATGCAGAAAGCGATGTTCACCCTGAACGTGAAGCAAAACCTTGTTCCGCTGTACCATCCAGAGGCTAATCCGGTGGAGAGAAAGAATCGTGATTTGAAGACGTACCTGGCGATCCTGGTGCAGGATCATCATAACGAATGGCCAGAAGCTCTTCCTTTCATTCGTTTCGCCATGAACACATCGCGAACCAAATCTACGCAACAAACTCCTGCATACTTAACTTATGCTCGTGAGTTAAGGTCACCACTGGATGTACAAAGCGATCTACGTGCTGTAATCCTGGCAGAAAACTACGTGCCACAGATCACTCCATACTTGCTGAAGCTTGCAGATACTCTCAGCTCAAGTAAGGAATCCATTGAGAAACAGCAAGATAGCCAGAAAGCAGCTAAGGATCTTCGTCGCCAACCAGATGAGCTGGAAGTTGGTGATCTGGTGCTTATGAAGTCCTACGTACTTAGCAACGCTTCTAAAGGTATCATATCCAAATTTGCACCGAAACGCGATGGCCCCTACGTAGTCAGTAAAAAGGCAAGTCCCACAACTTACTGCGTTGCTTTTCCCGATAAACCTCAAGAGATAGTGGGGAAGTACCATATCTCTGATTTGAGGCGTTATCATGGTAGAGAGGGTGAATGTCTTGAGGCCCCGGTCGCTCCTGCTCGTCGCAGAGGACGACCTCGTAAACGTTAGTTTCAGTTATGGTTTGACTAGTTGTGAGGACACTGTCCTAGTCAAAAGGGGGAGTGTATAAGAGTTAAATAGCGCGCCGCGCATATTAAAATTCCGTTCATTCGATCACTCCCGGTTCATTCCCAACGCGCGTCGTGGTGGCCCTACCCCCTCCGCGCCTGTCCGCTCACCGCTCGTCGCCGTAGGCGCACGCGGCTTTGATTTCGTAACGCTGTAATTGATAACTTTGCCCAAAAGTGTACCTAACTTGTGTTTCTTTAGTTTATTAAACCTTTTTTACGAAACTCAGTGTTTATTCAATTATAATTCACATCACCCGCCACTTCAAATTACAATATTCAATTCCATTATCGCTTCTTAAAATTTTTAATTTCTTATTTGTCTGATTTTCCACTAGAACTTTCCAGACTTTAAATGTATCAAACCATACCTCGTCTTAATAACTCCATGCTTCGATGATTAAGGTGTGCAAGACGACGATGCCATACCTGCTGAGAATGATCTTCTTTTGTCTCTATGACAGCAAGCATTGCCTTAGTGTTTGAAATTTCTTCACTTATAGCTAGCTCGTCTTCAACTCGGGTCTTCTCAGCACATCCTGATCATGAAACTCTGAGAGAGGTATTGCATTCCACAATAAAGTTACAATTTAAAGTATTTGATTCTACTGTATCTAGTCTATAGATACCATCATACAATGTGGCTGAAGCTATCACAGCCTTGTTCTCATAAATTTTACACATGCTAGAACCAAAAACAACTTTAAATCCTTTTAAAAAAACTGTAGTCCGGCTGTAAATTAAGTGATGGTAGTACCACCTCAAACAGCTCCTTCGAGCACTTCCTATTGTCGATAGAGTATATAGAGAGACCCAAAGTTTCTTAGGCACTCTAATGACTCTAAACAGTCGGTGAGGTTGGGATCTTCAACAATTCAAATATTACACCTTTGCAGAGTCAAGTGAGTGGAAATGGTAGTTGGGCGCGCCTGCCCAGATACGTGAGCAATACATTAGGGTGGTTTGTGCTTCGTATAGCGCAAGTCATTGCCTCTGTGTCAAGTACCGCATGGCCCTGTTTAGGACGTCGATGACAAGGATACCAATACTATCGAAAATTTGAGTTATTCTTTGCACTGAGTGCGCAAATGTGTCTTAGCGGGGCTAGATTGAACAAAGTATTTTTAACCCCACACGCAGTTGTGCCCTAGAGAGCGCTCGACTTCAGACACAAGTTGTGTTCATCTCTCCTCTAGTATGCTCAGGACTTTCTATTAGCCGGTATATTGCACCTCACCCAAACTGTCATCCGCATAGCAATGCATATTCTCTATCGAAAGTGTGCCTGGATGGACAGCGTTGGAAAAAGCACCAAGCCTTGTGGCTTGTTATAAACCAGTCCCCATATATAAAAGTCCTCACGAACCCTATTTTAATTCACATAGTCAGCATTTTTGTACTTTCTTTATAATTATTCATATAATTGTAGCTAGATCCGCGCACATGACACTTGCCCCAAATTGAGTCTGAGTTCAGAAATTATTTATTGGATTAAATACAAAGAAACTGGATTCTTTGTATTTAATCCAATAAATAATTTTATTTATAAATTTAATTTTTTTTAAAGGCCTTCAACCCCTATCCCTATAGCAAATTTGGTGGCAGCGATGGGATGCCGAAGGTATCGCTGGGAACCACCGAAGGAATGTAACATAGTTCCAGTGGCACGCCAACAGAGGCGGAGAGACGGCACACGGCGGGTTTCTTTAGTGGGTGAAGGCCCCCCACTACCCTGTTTTGTCAACTCCAACATTTCACTATGGAAAATAAAACCATATGACTGGCAACGTTGTTGGTGTCTCTCTCTTTTTTTCTCTTTTCACCGCAAGCGGACGTGTTTATTATATTCATAAAATATCAAGTGTTTAAATATAGAAATAAACCGTATTGCAGCACAAAGCACAAGTTTTCTTTATCATCAGCAACCGGCCCATACAGCCCGCACCAAAACATTGGTCCTTCGAGGAAGTCAATACAAAAGAAGCTTGCAAGTGCCATTAACGTGAAAGGTGTATCAAGGGAACAGCCAGCGCCATTACGAGTTTCGTCACAACGCCGAGCAAGGCAACGAGCTTCAGGATTGGTCCGTTTGTATTTCACTCCAACTCGCCGCATACACACCCGGCGCTAGTGAGCAGCAGAAATTTTACAGGCCTACCAGCGATAAGGATTTTGTCATAACGCCAAGCAAGGCAGCGAGCTGCAGGATTGGTCCGTTTGTAATTCGCACCAATTCGCCGCATACGCACCCGGCGCTAGTGAGCCGCAGCAATTTCAACTGGCGAACCAGTTACTTTTTAAAGTATAAATTATTTAGGAATGAGCAAAAAGAGTATTTATATATATTTTTAGCATTTGACATGCTTAGCACTATACATTAAACACAAAGTGAAAAATGTGAAATCGAAAATAACAGTCAGGAGCAGGATTTGAACCTGCATCTTCTGGATACCGTCCAGATGCTTTACCAATTCAGCCATCCTGACAATTACTCCTGACTGCTAATTTCGATAACACATCATACTTAACGTCTTTTGGGTGACGCCTGCGCCATCTGTCGGACGTATTTTCATACATTATACCGACCAGGTAAACTTAATTTTACAATTAAGATTTTACCTAATAATGACGCAAACCCTATAAATATTTATATATATTTTTAGCATTCGACATGCTTAGCACTATACATTAAACACAAAGTGAAAAATGTGAAATCGAAAATAACAGTCAGGAGCAGGATTTGAACCTGCATCTTCTGGATACCGTCCAGATGCTTTACCAATTCAGCCATCCTGACAATTACTCCTGACTGCTAATTTCGATAACACATCATACTTAACGTCTTTTGGGTGACGCCTGCGCCATCTGTCGGACGTATTTTCATACATTATACCGACCAGGTAAACTTAATTTTACAATTAAGATTTTACCTAATAATGACGCAAACCCTATAAATATTTATATATATTTTTAGCATTTGACATGCTTAGCACTATACATTAAACACAAAGTGAAAAATGTGAAATCGAAAATAACAGTCAGGAGCAGGATTTGAACCTGCATCTTCTGGATACCGTCCAGATGCTTTACCAATTCAGCCATCCTGACAATTACTCCTGACTGCTAATTTCGATAACACATCATACTTAACGTCTTTTGGGTGACTGAATTGGTAAAGCATCTGGACGGTATCCAGAAGATGCAGGTTCAAATCCTGCTCCTGACTGTTATTTTCGATTTCACATTTTTCACTTTGTGTTTAATGTATAGTGCTAAGCATGTCAAATGCTAAAAATATATATAAATATTTATAGGGTTTGCGTCATTATTAGGTAAAATCTTAATTGTAAAATTAAGTTTACCTGGTCGGTATAATGTATGAAAATACGTCCGACAGATGGCGCAGGCGTCACCCAAAAGACGTTAAGTATGATGTGTTATCGAAATTAGCAGTCAGGAGTAATTGTCAGGATGGCTGAATTGGTAAAGCATCTGGACGGTATCCAGAAGATGCAGGTTCAAATCCTGCTCCTGACTGTTATTTTCGATTTCACATTTTTCACTTTGTGTTTAATGTATAGTGCTAAGCATGTCAAATGCTAAAAATATATATAAATATTTATAGGGTTTGCGTCATTATTAGGTAAAATCTTAATTGTAAAATTAAGTTTACCTGGTCGGTATAATGTATGAAAATACGTCCGACAGATGGCGCAGGCGTCACCCAAAAGACGTTAAGTATGATGTGTTATCGAAATTAGCAGTCAGGAGTAATTGTCAGGATGGCTGAATTGGTAAAGCATCTGGACGGTATCCAGAAGATGCAGGTTCAAATCCTGCTCCTGACTGTTATTTTCGATTTCACATTTTTCACTTTGTGTTTAATGTATAGTGCTAAGCATGTCAAATGCTAAAAATATATATAAATATTTATAGGGTTTGCGTCATTATTAGGTAAAATCTTAATTGTAAAATTAAGTTTACCTGGTCGGTATAATGTATGAAAATACGTCCGACAGATGGCGCAGGCGTCACCCAAAAGACGTTAAGTATGATGTGTTATCGAAATTAGCAGTCAGGAGTAATTGTCAGGATGGCTGAATTGGTAAAGCATCTGGACGGTATCCAGAAGATGCAGGTTCAAATCCTGCTCCTGACTGTTATTTTCGATTTCACATTTTTCACTTTGTGTTTAATGTATAGTGCTAAGCATGTCAAATGCTAAAAATATATATAAATATTTATAGAGTTTGCGTCATTATTAGGTAAAATCTTAATTGTAAAATTAAGTTTACCTGGTCGGTATAATGTATGAAAATACGTCCGACAGATGGCGCAGGCGTCACCCAAAAGACGTTAAGTATAATGTGTTATCGAAATTAGCAGTCAGGAGTAATTGTCAGGATGGCTGGATTGGTAAAGCATCTGGACGGTATCCAGAAGATGCAGGTTCAAATCCTGCTCCTGACTGTTATTTTCGATTTCACATTTTTCACTTTGTGTTTAATGTATAGTGCTAAGCATGTCAAATGCTAAAAATATATATAAATATTTATAGGGTTTGCGTCATTATTAGGTAAAATCTTAATTGTAAAATTAAGTTTACCTGGTCGGTATAATGTATGAAAATACGTCCGACAGATGGCGCAGGCGTCACCCAAAAGACGTTAAGTATGATGTGTTATCGAAATTAGCAGTCAGGAGTAATTGTCAGGATGGCTGAATTGGTAAAGCATCTGGACGGTATCCAGAAGATGCAGGTTCAAATCCTGCTCCTGACTGTTATTTTCGATTTCACATTTTTCACTTTGTGTTTAATGTATAGTGCTAAGCATGTCAAATGCTAAAAATATATATAAATATTTATAGGGTTTGCGTCATTATTAGGTAAAATCTTAATTGTAAAATTAAGTTTACCTGGTCGGTATAATGTATGAAAATACGTCCGACAGATGGCGCAGGCGTCACCCAAAAGACGTTAAGTATGATGTGTTATCGAAATTAGCAGTCAGGAGTAATTGTCAGGATGGCTGAATTGGTAAAGCATCTGGACGGTATCCAGAAGATGCAGGTTCAAATCCTGCTCCTGACTGTTATTTTCGATTTCACATTTTTCACTTTGTGTTTAATGTATAGTGCTAAGCATGTCAAATGCTAAAAATATATATAAATATTTATAGGGTTTGCGTCATTATTAGGTAAAATCTTAATTGTAAAATTAAGTTTACCTGGTCGGTATAATGTATGAAAATACGTCCGACAGATGGCGCAGGCGTCACCCAAAAGACGTTAAGTATGATGTGTTATCGAAATTAGCAGTCAGGAGTAATTGTCAGGATGGCTGAATTGATAAAGCATCTGGACGGTATCCAGAAGATGCAGGTTCAAATCCTGCTCCTGACTGTTATTTTCGATTTCACATTTTTCACTTTGTGTTTAAAGCAAAAAGAGATTTTTAGTAGTAGCGGAAATCGAACCCTCGTCTTTTCCAATCCGGGGAAGTGCTCTAAGCCACTGAGCTATTCTACTGATCATTCGATCATCCCAATTTCCTAATCACATTGGTCTTACGACCAACGCCATCTATCGGCAAGCATTACATGCATCCAATATAGTAAATTTAATTTTGCAATTAAAATTCGTACGGTCGCTAGCCAGTCAGCTGAGTAGTCTTGACGCGGCCTCACGCTTGCTTGTATTAGTAAATCGCTATCGCTACGCTTACGTACGCCTAAATACTCCAGTATTTAATTATATCTGTATAGTCAAGTAGTGTTGTTTTATAGTTCAATCGCATGTCTAGCATTTTTTCTTCTCTGTCTCTTCTCCTTCAATCTTATATGTGAACCGAGTGTGAACTTACTTTAATTATACTACTGCTAGTGAAAAAGTGTATTTATTCGTGTGCCCGTGCCTATATATATCTGTTCCTGGACCTATATACTGGTGATCTCTCGAGAGCACAATGAGTGAGGACAAGAAGAAGACGCCTGAATCAACCGCCGTCAGCGTACGTGCACCGCCATTCTACCCGCAAAAACCAGCATTATGGTTTCGCCAACTCGAAGCACAGTTTCTACTAGCGAATATTACCAGCGACGAGAGAAAATACGCATATGTAGTGGGCAATCTCGACCCACAATATGCTAGCGAAGTGGACCACATCCTCGAGTCCCCACCAGCGACAGATAGGTATGAAACCGTGAAGACGAAGCTCATCAAGCGGTTGTCAGCTTCAAAAGAGCGAAAAGTAAGGTAGCTGTTGATGCACGAGTAACTGGGTGATAGGAATGACTCCCGCGAACTATCTGGGCAAGCCATCTACAATCGGGTACGCAAACAATAATGGCAGCCCAACCTCAAGCGAAACTGGAAGAATTAACGGAGCTCGCGGACCGTATCCAGGATGTGGTCGGTCCCCAAGTCGCAGCAACTGCCGTCGCCGCATCAACCTGCGATAGACTGGCGCAGCTGACCCCATGATGCAGCAGATTGCTGCACTTACTAAGCAAATGGAAGTGCTCACGACCCAACTGGACAGAATGTCTCGTTTCCGGGCAAGAACAACCAACCGCCCCCGTCAACTGTCCAGTCTCCCAGAGGTCACAATCACAGCACCGAAAGTTCCCGCACTGCTGGTACCATGTGAAATTTGGTGAGCAGGCAAAACGATGCGTGAAGCCCTGTGACTTCTATTCAGCGGGAAAATCTCAGGACAGTCGATAATAATACCACCGAAAGAATGTAACATAGTTCCAGTGGCCCGCCAACAAAGGCGGAGAGACGGCACACGGCGGGTTTCTTTAGTGGGAGAGGGCTCACACTACCCTGTTCGTTGCCCCGAACGACGGGGTGTGCAGTTAGGAACATTTTTTCCCGCCTTAACAAAAAAAATAGACGGTCGATAATGGCGACCAACGATTGCCCGAATACCGGTCGCTTCGACCTAAAAACGAAAATGCAGTTCTTGGTTGACACTGGAACTACTTCAATTGCTACACATGAACATTTAAATATAAAATTAAATTTAGGATTGCGCCGCGACTTTACTTGACAATTTGTAGTAGCAGACGTTACAAAAGCAATAATAGGGTACGATTTCTTGAATTTTTACAGTTTGATTGTTGATTGCAGGAAATACCAGTTAGTTGACAGCACGACTATGCTCACCACCCCTACTTTGCCCGGCGCCCCGTCTAACCTCGTGTCTTCGGTGAAGGTAATCTTTGGTGAGTCCATATACCACAACATACTACGCAAATACCCCGACATTACTCGTCCGTCAGGCACACATCGTACAATTAAACATAATATAATGCACTATATACGTACCACACCGGGACCGCCCGTTACATGTACACCACGCCGGCTGGCCCCGGACAAACTAAAGATTGCTAAAGAAGAGTTTGAAACTATGCTCACAAATGGTATAGCCAGACCCTCTGACTCTCCGTGGTCGTCCCCATTACACCTCGCACCCAAGAAAGACAACGGTTGGCGACCTTGTGGTAATTACCGCATGCTAAATGCAAGGACAGTGCCGGACAGCTATCCAGTGCGACACATTCATGACTTTGCACACAATCTCTCCGGATGTAAAATCTTCAGCACGATTGACTTGGTAAAAGCGTTTAACCAAATACCAGTAAACCCAGATGATATTTCGAAGACCGCTATCACCACCCCATATGGCTTATATGAATTTACTCACATAACGTTTGGTTTACGTAATGCGGGACAAACTTTTTCAGCGTTTTGTCGACGAAATGCTCAGGGTACTAGATTTCTGTCTAAGATGATTTTATAGTGTATTCAGTATACCAGCAGACCCATGCAGAACATCTGCACCAGCTTTTCGAACGGCTTCAACAATACGGCATGGTTATAAACACATCTAAGTGTGTCTTCGGAGCTTCCGAGATAACTTTACTTGGCTACAACATTTCGGCGGATGGTACCAAAGCCTTGCCTGAAAAGGTGGAGGTCATTAAAAAAAGATAATGTTTTCTTAAAAACATGAGGTATTAATTATAACATACATACAGATTGCTAATGGTCATCTTCATAAGCAGGCAATTGCAAAGATCTTTGTCCTCCCAAGTAACAATTATTAAAATTATTATTAAGATGCATGTAATTAGCATTTTAAGCAACCTTATGTATCATAAGATAAAAAACATATTATAAAGGCTATGTAGCCTCTCTCTGTTTTGTTTAATAAAGGCAATGTAGCCACCCTTTTTTTGTTTATTTCACATTTAATTTCCTTTCATTTAATATAAATAAAAGGTAAATATATTATCTATGTGCGTATATTTAATAACAAGATTTACCATAATATCAAATCATTTTCACTTTGTGTCTAAAATATCAAATCACTTAATTATTAGTACATTTTGTTTGTTTGTTACATTTTTTTAACTTTAAGTTTGTTAAATAAATATTAAACATTATCATATGAACAGGTACATAACGTAAACAATTTTTCATGTACGAGTATAAATAGTATAGTATAATACATCTTAGTAATCTCATTATTGTAATACAAACATTGTTAAGTTGACAAATTTTCATTTATATAATTTAAGCTGCATTAATAATGTAATTACTTAGTTAATAATGTACTTGGTATAATCTGCATTAATAATGTTGCATTGTCATCACATTTATGTTTACTAATTAGTGACCGGCACTATGTTGGCAACTCCAACATTTTAGTATGGAAAATAAAACTATAAGACTGACAACGTTGTTGGTGTCTCTCTCTCATTTTTCCCTTTTCACCGCAAGCGGACGTGTTTATTATATTCATAAAATATCAAGTGTTTAAAACAAACACATACATAGCATCACGCCTGTATTCTCCGAAGGGGTAGGTATTACAGACTCACGACTCGCCAGCTATGTTTAAGTCTCACGTAATAGGAGGCGAGCCTATTGACATCTACCGGGCACATTGCCAAACTCCGGGCTGCTACTGAGAATTTTCTTTTTAGGAAAAAGCTCAATAACTTTGCCCGACCCGGGGATCGAACCCGAGATCTCATGATTAGCAGTCGCATACCTACACTACCGCTACACCACCGAGGCAGTTAATCAAGTGTTTAAACATAGAAATAAACCGTATTGCAGCACCAAGCACAAGTTTTCTTTATCATCAGCAACCGGCTCATACAGCCCCAACCAAAACACCCTGTTCGTGCGGTGAGAACCATTTTTTCCAGCCTTAACAAAAAAAAAGGTATCCCTGGGACGTTTCCGTACGGGCTTATTAATGAAATATGAACCTGTGACCTTGCCGCAAAATGTCAAAAAGTACACTGAACCTATATTTATTTGCGTTCTAATTTAAAAAAAACAATTCCGTGCTAAAATCGTCGTATTAGCCTGGCGAATATTTTGTCTCGACGACGAAATTAAAAAAAATATGCTTCCTGAAAAATATTTACCAAAAACAAAAAATAAGTCGTCGAAAAAATAATCACCAAAACTTAGCTGCTGCTTTCGAACAATATTACCGAAGCGTGTGGTACTTCCTAAAGGAAAACAAGATGAACTGCTCATGTTCCTGTACCTCTGTTGCTGCATGATCCTGTAAGTGAATTTATTTTCCAATTAACTCCACTGTGAAAGTACAATTACATATTAGCCGAAATATTCAACTTACCTTGTACTCAGCTGGTTATATAATTATGTAAGTCACAAGTTATTCTTCCTTAAATTCTTCGTATCATTTAAATAACCAAGAAACTGAAGCCCTCTATGACATGTGCTCCAAATAGTCCGATGTATTTCACTTACCGGATGATTTACTTACCTCAACTGATGCCATCTCATGTGAAAACTGAATAATTTGAGATATTATTAATTTAAAGGGATTAAAGAAGTTTTTTCCTGATTAGGCAAGTGTAATATTAAAGAATATTTCTTTAACAATATTATTTAAACTACATATATATACTATAGAGTTTAAATCATCTTTGTTTGTAGATGGCTAGATCATTTACTTTGTTAAATATATTCAAAGAAGCCCACAATTTAGAAGTAAAAACTAGCCGTCGACAAGCCCATATAATAAGACATTTACCAATATTAAGTCGCCGTGATGAATTTGTCAATATTTATAGACTGACGGAAGACTTGGTCAAAGATATGGAGAATGAAATAAGTCCTTTGTTAGTTACAACTAAGCGGCAGGGGAGAGGACTTACAACAAGATGCAAGGTATTTAAATTAGCAGGCACTTTGTTAAAACTATTGAACCAATCATAATGCAATTTTGCACACATACATTCTGCAGAGAAGGACTTAAGCTACTTATTATCCCGGAAAAATGGATAGTTTCTGCGTCTATTTTCACTAAGACATAATATGCTAGAATGACGACATTTATATACTGAAATCTACGATGACGGAATCGCGGGCAGAATCTATTCTATTTATATATTTTTAGATACTTTGCACATTATCGTTTTTAGCTAATGTTAGTTACCAAAAAATATTGGGAAAAAATATTGCTACATATTTATCACAAACATCAGTATCCCGGTGTATAAATAAAGTCGTGAAGGCCATAACCACCCTAATATTGTAAAAAAAAATACAATCGATTTCCACAAAATTCTTCAGAAAGACAATTATTAGCGGAAAGGTGAATATAGCTACAAACTTTCTCTCATAATAATAATAATACATTCTAAAATAAGCTTTTGCAAATTACAGATTTTATGAAAAGTTTCATATTCCCGGTGTGATCGGGTGTATTGATGGCACTTTTGTTACAATATTAAGGTCTCGTGATAATGAAGAATGGTTTTATTGCCGCAAAGGATTTCACGCTAGAAATATGTTGGCAAGTTTTTTAATATGCACGTAACAGTCATATTTTGATGCGTTCAGTAATTTTACGAGTCTGAACGTTAATTTAATCTAGTAGGTACGATATTGTAAATTATACGTAAACATAAATTGTTATTTTATTTCATATTGCAGATTACTGACGCGGACCTCAACATACTGCACGTAGATGCATCATATGGCGGGGCGACTCACGATAGCTTTATTTTTAATAATTCTATCATAAGAAATCATTTAGAAGACTTAAACCACTCTGGTGAAATAGTATATTTATTGGGCAAGTATTCGGTTACTTCCAGATGCTCCCACCGTTAATGCCACCACTTAATACTAATAGAAACAAATAGTTACGGCATTCACGATTATGATGAGGTTTGTAAGTATGATCTGCTATAATTAAAAATAATTTCTACTATTTTAGACGTTGCTGGCTATCCTCGTTCCTATTTAATGACTCCAGTCGGTGGCGCAACTGAAGATCCCCCCCGCTCGGACGTTGTAGCGAACAGTCGTGTGTTTGAGTGTATCCTAAAAATAAATTCACTACAGTTGTTAAAACTTACTAAAGCTGCTTAAAACTATAACGTGTGTGTCTGGTTAAACTCTGCTTATAACTGTAAAAACAAGTACGTTTGTGCTACCAAGCAAAGTGCAATTCTATGCAAAAACTTTTAAAATTCTACCGTATTACGAAGCAAATGTGAATCGAGCTGCCGACAAACCAAGTGAGTCATCTTCGATAACAAAAGCGAGCTGCTACAAGTACATTACATATCTACAATCCATCTAAAATTCAATCGCTATAGAAGTACATTTTCGACTTTATATGTAAGAGTCGTGGTAGTCGCTACAGTAGCGTACTGGGTTGCAACGCAAAGAGCATCGAGTTCGTATCTCGGTGGCGAGATTGTCTTTTTGGAGTTTTTAATGAAGTTTGATCATTAAAATTTTATACTAAATATTGTAACTTGTAAAGATATACAAATTATTGATGAAATTAATTCAATAAATTTCTTTTATTTAATTACTTTAACAAACAATATATACATACCATACTCAAAATGCCAAGAGTTGAACGCTCGCCGCCAGCCACTCCTACCTTCGAACAACAGGTGGCGCTTTCTACCCCTGATATGTCCAATAAACACACTTCGGACACTTCTAATGTAACGGCGAGAAGTAAACGGTTGCGACCAGATTTCTCTCCTGACGCTGAGTGGACTATAGCGTTTGAAACTCGTATTATGACCCTATTGAACTCGTGGAGGGAGGACCAAGATGTTGTTCTGCAAAAATTGAGGTCAGATATCGCTGAAGTGAAGCAGCAAAACATAGAGATACATAATACAAACAATGAGATAGAGAAATCAATAGAATTCATCAATAGTGGGTACGAGAGTATGAGGCAATTAATAGAGAAGTTAGAGAGAGAGAGAATGGATCAACGTGATTATATTCTAAAATTGGAAAGAAGAATTGAAGATCTCGAACACAGCTCGCGTTCCTCGACCATAGAAATACGAAACGTGCCACAACGCGAAAATAAATCCACCAGTGATCTGACGTCTACAATACTTCAAACCTGTAAATCTATCAAAACTTCCGTTACTACATCCAATTTGCGAGATGTCTATCGTATGCCAGGAAAGAAAGGTTCAACTAGACCCATAGTCTGCGAATTTACATCAGTTATTTTGAAGCACCAGGTTCTAGATGCAGCACGTATTTTCAATAAAGATCGACCTCTAAGTGAGAAACTTAACACCGAACATATCGGAATGAGTGGTCCTTGTACTCCAATATTTATCGCCGAGCATCTTTCTGGCTCTCAAAGACAGTTGTTTTATGAAGCACAATAAAAATACTACACATTAATATACGCAGTGTAAATCGAAATTTTGATGAGCTCGTTGTTTTTCTACGTAGGATACATATACGACCCGAAATAATAGTTCTATCTGAATGTTGGCTAAGTAAAACTGTAATTACTCCGCAAATTGATGGATACGTAACCTATATGACAAGTAACAACATTAATCAGAACTCTGGTCTTATGCTCTTTGTTACATCCTCTCTTACACACATGACCATTGAGCCACATTTCGACGGCTCAGATTGCTTAATTTGTAGAATAGAACCAGTAAAGTTAGCTATAGTAGCGTTATACCGTCCTCCCTCTTTTCGTAATATTGATACTTTTCTTAATAGTCTTAATAATACTCTTACATCTCTATCTAGCTACAAAAACATCCTTCTAATAGGAGATGTTAACATAAATATAATACCAACAAATTTGAATCAACAAGCTACCGAATACCTTGATCTAGCTGCTTCGCATGGTCTTTTACCAACACATAATCAGCCCACTCGTGAAAATAATTGTCTAGACCACACTCTAGTAAAATTGGAGTCATTGACACTTATTTTTGATACCTGTATAACTGATCATGCCCCAATACTTATAAACATTGAGCTTAGCTTAAATCAATTTAGAAGCCGTAGTAAGTGTGTAAGGGTGGATTACACATCAGTGTATAAGGCTATCTTAAATACTGACTTCGGACCAGTCATGGACACGTTAGATCCAAACCTTGCCGCTAATAAACTGGTAACAACTATCAGATCTGTGATAAAAACCCACTCCGGTACAACGCATGTTCCTTCCAAACAAAGAATATTTAAACCGTGGATAACTAAAGGATTATTACGCTGTATTCGAAAACGGGACTCCATGTGTCGACGGTCGAAGAGTGAATCTGAAAATCTTTCTCTTAATGTAACGTACCGCAGATATCGCAATTTTTGCAATAAATTATTGAAAAGGCTAAAACATGCACATGAAAGATGTGAATTTCTGAAAGCGCGTAATGACCCTAAAGCTACTTGGAAAGTTGTAAAAAACATTACTCATTCTAATTGCTCCAAAACTTCCCCAAAAGAACTACTTGGAATGGATAGCAGTGCAGTGACATCGGTAAACAAAGTTAATGAGTATTTTTCTAGTATTGGACGAGACTTAGCGCTAAACTTTGCCTCAAGATCATTAAGTAACGACCTGGGGCCAACGGATAGTAATAGTACCCCACTAAACTCCCTCGTTCTGCTACCTGCGGATGAGTGTGAGGTCGAAAGGGTTATTCGAAGCTTGCGCACGGATAGCGCTGCCGGATGGGATGAAATACCAACCAAATTACTGCAGCAGTGTGCGATAGCCCTGGTCCCCGTTATTACACATATTTGTAATATCTCTATGTTAAACGGTATTTTTCCCAGATCTTTCAAAAAAGCCATCGTCCATCCCATTTATAAGAGTGGAAACAGAGAGAGTGTAAATAACTATAGACCAATAAGTGTATTACCTGCACTATCAAAAATCCTGGAGAAGCTGCTAAACACGCGTCTAATAAACTTTTTAAACAGCAATAATATCTTAGCTCCTAATCAGTTTGGTTTTAGGACTGGAAAATCAACGCAGAATGCAGTAGCTTCTCTTGTAGACCAAATAGTTGATAGTCTTGATAGAGGTCAAAAATGCTTAGGTATTTTCCTAGACCTTAAGAAAGCATTTGACACTGTCTCTGTTTCACGACTTTTGTTAAAAATGGAGAGGTACGGAATTCGTGGTTATGCCTTGCGCATCTTCTCTGACTATCTTTCTGACAGAACCCAGTGTGTTAGGATTGATGCCTACACTAGTAGTAGTGTGTCTCTAGATTTTGGTGTACCTCAGAGCTCGGTACTTGGTCCTACGCTCTTCTTGCTCTACATAAACTCATTGTGCAGGCTTTCCATCCCAAATAGCGCTATTATTACGTATGCGGATGACACTGCCGTGCTCATCAATGGTAAAAACTGGCGTGATGTGTTTGATAATGCAGAAAGCACTCTAAGTAAAGTAATGCAGTGGCTTGATGAAAACCTTCTAACAATTAATCTTGACAAAACCTCGTACTTAACCTTTTCACCCTCAAAACGGTCACAACCCTCGCTAGACGCATACTCAGTTAAAGCACACACTTGCACATCAAATACACCTGCATCATGTAATTGTATGATTCTAAAAAGGAGCACTGAAATAAACTACCTAGGTATTTTTATAGATAACTTACTAAATTGGAAATATCACATAACTAACCTAACTGCCAGAGTACGAAAAATCATCTACATATTTAAAAAACTGCGTCACTCTGCAGATGTGGATACGCTGAGGACAGTCTATCTTGCTGTGTGCCAGTCAATAATAAACTACTGCATTGGTGTTTGGGGTGGAGCAGCTAAAACTCATATACTACCTCTAGAGCGTTCTCAGAGGGCTGTCCTAAAAGTTATGGCCTTCAAGCCTTTCAGGTACTCTACCACTCAGTTGTACGAAGACTGTAAAGTACTATCGATAAGGCAGCTGTTTGTGCTTGAAACAATCACAAGGAAACATGCTACACTGGTTTATGATCCAAATATCGGCAACAAACGAAGATCGTATAAAGTTTGCCAAATCAAACATTTTAGGACATCACTGGCCGCACGGCACTATGACGTACTTGGCTGTCATTTATATAACTTATTAAATAGATACTACAACATTTACGAGCTTCTCCGACCTACTTGCAGAAAGAAGGTGTCGGATTGGCTTATGGGTAAGTCCTATGAGGAAACTGAGGACCTCCTCAGAATATCAATTCTTTAACCAATTAATCACACACACGCACACTCTCACACACAATACACACACACACAATACACACACACACACACACACACATACACACTAAAAACATATTTAGATCACAAGTAACTTGCTGAAAACATGATTGAAACGTTCACCATTTACATGTTGGGGCCTGGTACCCATAACTCAAGTTTGATCTTACCATGGGTACCAGTGTTTCAGAAAACTTTGTGTTGATAAAATTGTCAAATTGTTCTCGTTTGTGTAAAAAGTTGTATATTTTTGGAAATAAATTATTATTATTATTCTCTTTATTTATTTTATATCACATTATATACACTTTTAAATATATTATGAAAAGAAACAAACACTCACACAAACATACTAACATACTTATAAAAATACAAACAAAAACACAAAAGAGTAAACATAACAAATTTAAAAATGTATAAAATAGATAGACCACCGACATCGGGTGCTGGGACCAAGTTGCCGGTGGTTAGGGCTCCAGAGTAAGGAACCTCCTCACAATACGTGCCGTGTCGAGGAGTACTGCCTTTTGCATCAAGCCCTTAAGCCAGCCGTCCAACGAGAGTCTCAATAGGTGTTGGTCGAGACTCTTGGCAATCAGTCCATTAACCGATATGACTATCGGAACAATAATTGTTGAATCAACATCCCACATGTCGGTAATCTCGTGAGCTAAATCCAAATATTTCATTTGCTTTTCTTTTTCAGCTTTCACGAGATTCTCGTCATGCGGAATAGTGACGTCAACAATTATTGCACGGCGCTCTGATCGGTCTATCACCACTATATCAGGCTTGTTAGCAACAATAGTCCTGTCAGTAATGACAGACCGATCCCAGTACAACGTGGCACGGTCATTTTCGAGAACTGGGTCGGGCACATATTTATAGTATGGCACTTCAATTTCCACCAGATTGTATTTAAGAGCAAGTTGCTGGTGAACAATCCTGGCTACCTGGTTATGTCTGTGCAAATAATCGCCGTTGGCAAGACGAGTACAACCGGAAACAATATGCCTGAGTGATTCTCCGGGACGGTGGCATGCCCGACAGATGTCAACCGTACCATCTTTCAGGATATATTTTCGGTAGTTATTCGTCATCACAACTTCATCCATTATTGCAGACAAAACCTTCAGTTTCTCCGAAGAGATCGCTGAATTGCAGCCAGGAAACAGATGCTGCAAAATCAATATCAGGCCCATGTAAGGCCCGATAAAAATGTCCATGCAGCTCCTTGCTCCTCCATACCTCCCGGCGGTCTTCAATGCCAAGCACTATAGGCTTGTGCCAGTTCTCTTTAGCCAAAGCAAGCGGAGTAAATCCTTGATCCACTCTAACTACATCACGATGCACGTCCATGTCAGTATTGAGAAAATATTCTCGGAGGTTGTATACCTCGCGGTTATGAAGGGTTTTGATGTTTAAAAAACCACGACCCCCACATCTCCGCGGGATATACAACCTCATTACCGATGAGCGCGGGTGGTGCATTCGGTATGCAGTCAGAAGTGAGCGGACCTTTCTATCAAGGGTATCAAGTTCAGCCTGAGTCCATCTGAGTATGCCAAAGGAATACATCAAGACAGGCATGACCCAACTGTTACAGGCACGCACCTTGTTGCCGCCAGAAAGTAGACTATTAAGTACTTTTCTTAAGCGGCAAAAGAAGCGCTCCTGCAACTTTTGTTTCATGACTGCCTCAGAGATGCATAACGCCTGTGACATACCCAGATATTTGTAGGTCTCGGTAGCAGACAGAGACCGGAGTTGTGTGAAATCTGAAAGTTGCATTCCTTCAGATTCCACAACGACACCTCGCTTTACATGTAAGACTGCACATTTATCCACACCAAACTCCATTCTGATAGACTTACTAAAGGTTTCAGTTACCTTAAGTAATGCCATCAGTTGGGGTCTGGTGGGGGCAAATAACTTTAAGTCATCCATGTAAAGGAGGTGGGATAGACCCCGACTCTCTCTCCGCAACCGATAGCCTAGGCCTGAATTCTCTAGTAAAGTACTAAGAGGATTCAGGGCCAGGCAAAACCACAATGGACTGAGGCTGTCCCCCTGGAATATACCCCGCTCAATTTTTATTGGTGCGTCATGTACCTGAAGCCAGCGACGATCTGGATAGTAAAGGGCCGTTCTCCATTGCCCCATACACGTCTTCAAGAAGGCACGTAGAGTTGCATCAATTTTATACAACTCCAGTACCCTCAAGAGCCATGTATGGGGAACAGAGTCATAGGCTTTCTTATAGTCTATCCAGGCCATCACCAACTCTTTCCGGCCGCGACGAACCTGTTGGCTTATGACCGTGTCAATAATAAGGAGCTCTTTAGTTCCACGTGCCCCGCTCCTACATCCATTTTGAGATTTGGCCAAAATAGAATTTTTCACAATATGTGAAGAAATTTTTACTGTCAAAATGGATGTAAGAAGCTTATATATTGTAGGCAGGCAAGTAATGGGCCTGTAATTTTTGGGGTCCGCGGAACTACCACTCTTATAGAGAAGGTAGGTCGTACCGACAGTTAAAAAACGTGGTAACGACCTCGATGTCAAACACAACTGAAATTGAGATGCCAAACGAGCATGTGAACTGCGTAACCATTTGAGCCAAAAATTGTGCAGTCCGTCCATTCCCGCGGTTTTCCAATTAGGTAACGAACGGACTGCACTGGTTACATCACTTGTTGTTATTAGTACTGCTTCCATATCAGTAATATGTTCACATGATCGTTTGACATCTCGCATCCAGCCACATTCCTCATGAATGACAGGCCTCGACCAGATGTTTTGCCAAAACGTAGTAGTGGCATAAACATCTGGAAGATCCCTGACATTCAGATCTACATCGGGCCGTTCCCAATTACGGTAGACCTGCCTCTCGTCTCTCTGGAATGTACGGTTCACAGTGCATCGACCTACTCTCCGTTTGTAGCGCCTAACGCGATTTGCCCACGCATAAATTTTCTGCTTCAGGAAGTCTATGCGTTCTGTGACGTGGGACATATATTCTCGGGGATTTATTTCAGTCCCCGAGAAAGCCCGATTCACAAAACGCATGACTTTCGGACGGGTGTTGCCTGACCTGAAGCAGATAAGCTTACCGATGATTACCCTGGTTTCGGCTATACGTCGCTCAATCCTGGATTGCCAAGCCGGTACGGCTGTACGTGGTCGAGTAACAGGACCTTCTTCAGAGATTTTAATTCCTGCTACTCGACATGCCGCAACGGCTGCACAATACAGAATTGAGTGTGTATCCGCCAAATTTTCGCTGCTATCTATATAAACAGATAACAGCGAATCCAGGGTCTTCACCAGCGCTATATTCTTTTTATGAGTAGGCAAACGCGGTAAACGTGGTCTACATTCAGGGGACATAGTTCGATACTTCTGTAAAGCGCATTCCAAAGCGCTCCTTAATTGATCATTGTACTGGGTACTTACGGTTAAGGTTCCATTGTCCTCCACTTCCTCAGCTGGGTTCAGCTGCGGTATATCTCTGGATATATGCTCCACAGTTTGCGAGAAAATGGGGGATACAATGTTACCCCGCACGTCCGAGCGAATCCGTTCAAGTACGGTTTCATTCAACAATTGACAACGTTGAATAGCCCGTACTTGATCCGACAATCTCTGTGCTGTGACGTTGACAGCCGGCTCAAGCACCTGAAACAAAGGCAGCATACGATCACGGTACGCTGTAAGGTTGCTTTCTCCCTCTGTAGCCACATAATATGCCCGCATGACATTTTCGTTCATCTGTTGAGACCATCTCATGCGGCGCACATCACCACCGGCAGCGGGGGCCCTATTTGAGACCTGTTGGTCTCGAGGTCCCAAGCGTGTCGGTGGCCGGCCTCTCCTCTTCCTGCGTACTGGTGGCGGCGACGTAGGTGGGGAGAAGTACTCGTCGCTTGATGTTGAACTCAACACCTCAGCAGTAACCGCTGTCACTGAAACTGGATTAGGTAGTTGCGCGGTGGAGCTGAGCGACGAGTCCGGGGTTGTTCCTAGTGCAGCAGCGAGTCTGGCTTTTGCCCGAGTTAACATTTTCTTTTCGTTTATATAATTTGATGAAAATGTTTCATGACATCTGTCATTTTTCACATATAGGTAGATATTGTATTTACGAATTCATTGTGGTTGCGTTATTTAATTTTTCCATTTTTCATGGTTTTCTATTGCACAGTTTGTAAATATTGTTGTAAAATGATTATCAAAAGCAATATAAACTGATATTTCAATTAATTTTGGGAAGTGTAAGAAAATGTGACTCTTGGCGTGTAGTGTTGCCAGTTTATTATTATTATTATTAAGATACTCTGGAATGATATTACAATAAAGTTCACGCTACGGCTTGTAACTCAGTAGAAAGTACTATCGGAGTTCTTAAAGCACGTTTTCGCTGCCTTTTAGTTCACCATGTGTTGTATTACCATCCTGACTCTGTTGCTAAAATTGTTGTAGATTATTTTGTGCTCCACAATATATGTAATGGTGCAGGGCTACCTTCTCCAGTATTAAATGAACATGAGGCGCAGATCGAAAGATCTTGGCTGCAGGAAAGACGCAGAGATATCCGCCAAGAATCAGAGCACGTAATAGGCCGCAATTATAGTAGTGATTTAATTAATAGATTATAGCAAAGCAGATCATAAAATAGATAATGCATGGACTCATAATAGGTACCTATTACTTTGAGGATATACCCACATAGGATATACCCACATAGGATATAAATGCATTTTAATATCGGAAATTTCTGTACGCGTCGACATGGATTGTTTTGTGTATTTCATTCAAATAAAAACAACAATATTCCTTAATTCTTTTTTATTGCTTCCGCCAGAGCCTGGGTCCTTCTCCCAAACAAAGATTCGCCTGCGCCATTAAGCGCTGCGTCTCAACATTTTGCTCCAATACAGTTACGCCGCGACGTTCCACTGCTTTTTGACATAAATTATAATAATTTTTATTTAGACACTTATCTACATACCACCGAAGGAATGTAACATAGTTCCAGTGGCCGCCAATAAAGGCGGAGAGACGGAACAAGGTAGTTTCTTTAACCTACAAGGTAGCATTTCACGTTTTAAGAGTAAGGTAATTGATTTTTAGAATGTCAATCAATATCTGTCAATTGAGTTTTACCCCAGCTCTAGATTGGCTGTCTTAACAGCTTCATTATTTTTAGAGATTTAGTAAAACAATGCTTCATTTTATGGGTCCAGAATGTGTAGTGACAGTGTTCTGCGGGTGGGTTGGGTAATTTACTATATCTTCAAATGAAGTGAATCATATAATATAGATCGAACTTCACTTGGAAGTTCATTTAATCATATATTATATTTCACTTCAATGTCACTTCATTTTTCAGATATAGTATTGTTATTGTTTTTAACAAGGTAGATATTTAGAGAAAGAAGCTTTGGCACTATAGTTTAGTGAAGCACTATAGTTTTTGGGTCAACAGAAATTGTGATTTTAAAACAATAAAAGCAGTTAGAAAATCAGTTTTTTTTATTTTAATGATTCGTAAAACTTTCCTTTTATTATATGATCAGTCTTAGAAATCGAACCTTGGTATTGATATACCTATAACATGGAATATTAATATATCAGTTGACAGTAATATGCAGTAAATTAGTAGGTATTAATTAAATACAATAATTATTATTTTAATTAT
The DNA here is from genome assembly GCA_948253155.1 of Leucoma salicis. Taxonomy (NCBI): domain Eukaryota; kingdom Metazoa; phylum Arthropoda; class Insecta; order Lepidoptera; family Erebidae; genus Leucoma; species Leucoma salicis. The sequence goes on from OX411824.1 coordinate 15,514,845, forward strand.
TCTGACAGAGAATCACAGATCTGGCAGTCACCCTCATTTGTATTAACAATAGGTCTGTTATAAAAACGAGCGAAACTGCTGTATGTGGCCATCCAGCCCGCTGTTTTTCTAATTACATCAACGCTAAGTCCTGCGAAGCTCGCGGCAGATTTCGCGGGATGACGCGTACTATGACCACTAAAGATGCCAGTGTCTACACCGCTTTCCGACAACAATGCTTTAATTCAACGGCTGAGGGATGGAGCTGTGGCAATCTTATGTGGCCGTTTTATCATTATAGATAATAAAACTAAGTTGATAAGTAACTAATAATAAAATGTGCGTGCCGATAAAACTTAAAAAGGAGTCCCGGCACGATAAAGGGACTTATATAGTGTGATAGCCCTTTATCCCCCCTCGAACAAGAAATTTCCCGTTTTAACCTAAAGGGCGTGTTTTTAAAGATATAAGGGCTTTTCCAACCCCTCAACTTGGAAATTAAGTGTAGTGGCGCCATCTGTTGGATTAAACTACGCACAGAAGAATACATCCACCTTCGAGACACGATCATAAATGACGGCAATATTGACGATATTGGAACAATGGTAATCTTATCCTCATCATACATAGGAAGTCCAAGACATATGCACGAATATGCTCAAGATGCCATGACCTATGTAAGAAAATATGGACGACCTGATCTCTTCATAATATTTACATGCAACTCATCATGGTCAGACATCAAAGAATCGTAATAATATTGCACAATTATATTCGTTGATTACAAAACTTTTTAAACCTAAGAAAACCACAAATAATTCTAAATAGTTTATATGATGTTCTTTCTCTTCTTCTTTCCACCAACCATTAGCTTTCTTATTTCCGCAGTCGGCTTCCCATCCTGTCAGGCAAGCGTCTGTGAATAGTTCAAAGAGATAAGCCTAAAAATGCCTGAAATGGAAAGTAACTATTAATAGTCCTTAATTCTATTTATAATAAAATATGAATAATGAAATGATTATCAAGTTTTGTTTGACTAAGGCAAAAAAACAACTATTAAAGTATTAAACTTGATATCCGTCTAATTCATTCTTATTGATTTTTCGAGTAGGATAGAATTAGTCCACAGTTATTATTATTTTGGCGTAAACGCCCACGGCAAGACCGAGGAGAGTGTGGTACTTCTGGATCCGGCCGGAGTGAACGTATTTTGACCTAGGCTCTTTCAAACCCCTTCTTCTCTTCTTCATTTTTTAATAAATATTTAATATTTGCCGCCATATTTATTAAACCCGATTTCAATAAACAAGCGTGCCAATACTAGTGATAATTTAACCATTACCAAATGTAACTCTTCTTATCAGGATAATTTAAACATTAAATTAACTTTAATTCAAGTAGCTGTTTTCAATGGAAATTATAGTAAATAGCTTGAATTCCGTGACACGTTTAAATCTCCCATACATGAAAATTCTAAGCTAAGTGATATCAACAAGTTTTATTATTTACGTTCATCACTACAAGATAGTGCTTCTATTGTGATTCAATCCTTGGAAATCTCGAGTGGCAACAAATTATCCTATTGCATGGAAATTTATTTGTAAAAAGTTTCATAACAAAAACCAGTTAAACACTAACAAGGTTTATTAAACATTGAATTATTGTCTAAAGAATCTCATAAGTCTATTAAAAATTTAGTAGATGATATTACAAAACATTTACGAGCACTGAAAACATTGGGTGAACCCACTGATGAATGGGATACACTAATTGTTTTCATATTTTCATCCAAACTATATTCAATAACATTGCATAAATGGGAGGAATATAAAAGCAATTTCACAGAAACACCTAGTTTACATAGTTTCATGGAATTCTTGCGTGGCAGGGCTAATGTTTTAGAATCTTTGCACCGACCCAGCCACAACACTTACAAACCTACAAAAAATTAGATAAACAACAAACATAATTTGTAGCATCTACGCACACACACAAACTGAAATGTCTTCTCTGTAATGGTGGTCATCGTATCTATACATGCACAAGGTTTCATGACTAGACTGGTAAATATATTTTTCAACTTTGGCTATTTATTGCATTATGGAACGGCAACGCTATGTACACAGATTAGCTTCACTATCTTCTGCACTGCACGAGGTATTCTGTGGCTGTGATTTTTTTTTTTGTTTGTTATTTGTTATGTCCATGGAATGTAGAAAACGTACAGCGCAGGCTATTTATTTATTATTTTTTATTTTGTGGGATTTAGCCATATATGTCAGCAACAAACAAATATATGTATTTAAATGTAACTATGTATTTATTTATAAAAAAATAGAAATAATAATTTTACAGTAATTGGAGCACTAAATGCTCTATGACCTCTATGTTGGTGTTAAGTAAGGTCCAGGAAATTGCTGAAAATCAGCGTTGGAATGCCATCCGGCATTGCAACATTTGCTGAGCAATGGGCCTTTTTCTGCTTCATAAGACAAATACCAATCCTGTATAATTCTGTTTCCACTTTTTACTATAGGTAGTTTTTAGGTATATTAAATTTTATTTTTGTTATAAATATGCAAGCTGAAGTCTTTTGTAGCACGAAATAAATATTTTATTTCGTTCTTTCTTTCTTTCTATATGACACCGGAGGAACGTTACAGAAAAATCATAAACTTAAAGTTGTGTGTTAACTGTTTTAAGACAGGTCATTTTCCTAAGGATTGTCGTTTGGGTTCATGTCGTCTGTGTGGCCACAAACACAACACATTATTACACAAATCAACAACAGCAACACCAAGTGATACTAGTCAAACATAAGTTAATGCACAATCTGTTTCTATATCATCTTGAGTATCAACTCAAGTCTTGTTATCAACAGCAGTAGTTAAAATCAATGGCATAATGTGCGTGCCTCATTAAATTCTGGGAGTCAATCATCATTTATTACAACTTCTTTAAAACCAAAACTGCCTTCCAAGTCAAAGGATACCATCACTTAATGTCACAGGCATCAACAACACAGAATTTAGAGCCATGGAGAGACGCACTATTACTATTAAATTAAATACAAATTTAATAAAACAAATTGACAATCTGTCTATAGATAAAATTTGTGTGTTGTTTGTGATTTTTTACATTTAGAACGATGCTTTCAAAGGCAACCTCCCATCAAAAAGTAATACTGTAAATTTATTCAAGAATACGAAACCCTAGGTCATTTAAACGAAATTAAAGCAAAAGCAGTTGCTAATTATTTGCCACATCATCCTGTACTACTTGAAAAGAGTGAGACCACAAAATGTCGAGTTGTCTTTGATGCTTCGGCAAAGACTTCCTCATGTCTTTCACTAAATGACATTTTGATGGAAGGGCCTATAATTCAAGATGATATATTTTCCATACTCATTTCGATTCTGTCAGCATAGATTTGTGGTCATAGGAGATATTGAAAAAGGTATCGTCAAATTTTAGTTACAGAAAAAGATAGACATTTGCAAGTAATCTTATGGTATAATGAAAGTGAATCTTGTGCACCATTTCTGAGTGTTAGATGTTTAGTCGAGTTAGCTGAATCTTGTGAAGATAATCAGATTGCAGATATCATTAAAAATATTTTTATGTGAACAGCATGTGTACAGGTCATGATCCTAAAACTTTAAAGTATATATTAGAATCGATTCAAAACACATTAAAGACTGCTCAAATGAATTTACGTAAAATAAAATCAAATTGTTCTTACTTATTTAACAATGCTGCATTTTATCATCAATCAAGTGTAGATTTTAATAAGGATAGTAGTACTCTCTGTAGGATTGTAGTACTCTCGGTTTAAATAGGAATCCTTCTTCAGATAGATTAACTGTGTGTTTGTCTCAAACATTATCTCAAAACGCATAATTTTGTCTACAGTAGCTAGTATTTTTGATCCATTTGGGATTTTTTGTGTATGTACAATTTCTCTAAAAATACTATTACAAGAACTGTGGACGCTAAAGTTAGATTGGGATGATAAGGTCCCTAAACATATAGAACAATTGTTTCAAAATATATTTAAAGGAGGTTTACTTATACTTACTACATTTGAAATTGAACGCTGTGTCATTTGTGTAAACCCAATTATTACAATAATGCATGTATTTTCTGACGCATCCACAAAGGCTTATGCGGCTTGTATTTATATTTGAACCAGTGATCATAATAATGAGGTTTTAGTTAGACTTTTTTTGTGCCAAAGCTAAAGTGGCACCTCTGAAGCCCACCACAATACCTAGATTAGAGTAATGTGAAGCAGTATTAGCCAGTCGTCTTTGTGAGAACGTTACAAAGGATTTACAACATTAACAGATATTTTTATTGGAGTGATTCAAAAATAGTATTATCATGGTTAAAGGCTTCCTCTTATACAAAATTTGTATTTCATCGTATTACTGAGATTAAAGATCTGACTCAGAATGGTGTATGGAGGTACATTCCATCTGCTCTTAATCCAGTAGACCAAGCTTCAGGAAGCTTGTTACCACAAGAGTTACCATATGCTGATTCATGGTGGAATGGGTCATCATTTTTACTCCAAGAAGAGATATTGCCCGTGTGGTGAGGGACTAAGAATACACGCATCACCACCCCATCCTTTCCCACGGGTGTTGTACAAGGCGACTAAGGGAAGTAAGCAGTTATCACCCATTGCATTACTGGTGGTAGAGCTGGGTACCAAATGAGAGTCACTTGTTATAGGGCCCGAACGGCTCGGTACCACTGTCTTCTGTGTGACCAGTCATGAAGCACGTCAGTGTGTTTTGGCTGTAGCAGAAGATAGCCGTTTATTCTTTCATTTCATATCTGAGAATGAAATGGTGCGCAGCGGTTTGACAATACTCTTGGTATAGTTGAGTCCATGAGCGACGGTTACCGCTTACCATCAGGAGAGCCATGGCTCGTCTGCCATCATAAGCAATAAAAAAAAAGAAGATATTATAGTTTTTTTTTCTTAGCAATTGACATGCTCCGGGATGATCGAGAGATCGGTAGGATAGCTGTGGCTTAGAGCACTTCGCCGGATTGGAAAAGACGCGGGTTCGATTCCCGCTCCTACTAATTATCTCTTTTTCCTTATTCACAAATAATTTATACTTTAAAAAAAAGATAGCTAGGCCTTCCCAAGAACTTAATTTATTGGTCAATTTACTAGAAGTTAAAGTTGCAATAATGACTATAAATGAACACACTTCAGCAGGCGTATTACAAGTTCTTATTTCCAGGCAGTTTACGCCGTAAGGTGAATGCCTTGCAATTTCGTATACTTATCTCGCTAATCCAGCCAGCCTGCTGTAGAGAAGATTTATTATCTTCTCTACCAATGATACCTTTGATCTCAGCTCTGAAAGGAATAGCAAAGATAGTGATCAAGCAGAGACAATATATAATATGATAATTGATCAAAAGAAAAAAAATACTTATTAACCTCACCGCGCCCAGCGATGCCAATATTGGCACTGTCAAATAGCTGTCAAAAAACGTAACAACGTTCCTTCGCGGCCGGCGATGCCAATATTGGCACTCGGATACCTATACTTTCCTTAATTTTCAAAATTTTTTCCAATTTTTTTGGGCAAAGTTTTCATAGTTAGCGTTAGTCCATAAAAAAGTAAAACAATCGTTTTTGCTATAGGAACACTAACATCTCTATGAATCTATGTCAATAATATTTTAAAAATTCATCAAAGTGTACTCTCTCTGCTCAATGTTTTTTTTATATGTGTTAACTGAAACTGGTGGCGTAAAAAGTGTTGTTTATCAAATTAGAACCTTTGTGATGTTTTGTATATGTGAATAACACAGTGTTATGTTTATAATAAAGGTGTTTACATAATTGGATGTGTATAAAACAATAAACTGTTTGTGAAGTGAAGTGTTGTGGGATTGTCGAGGACTGCCGCCATTTTGGTCATCTCAACCAAAGAATTCAACATTTTGGTAAGTAATATTTATTTATAATGTAATACATTATGTAATAAGCATAATACATAATGTATTAAAAATATAAAATACGGCGGTATGTCGGTATTACATGCAGTCGTATTTCATTCTTTTGTTTTTATTACACCCTGTTTTCGTACAAAAAAAAATGTTCCAAATTCAACACATAATTTTATTTTTTGATTGTTACATAAAACATTATGATTGAAATATGATAAATAGACTCTGCTTATGTGTTAGAACTAATTTTTGATATAACAGATATAAAATTTCTTATAAAATATTTTTTATGAAATAAAAAAAAATGCAATTTGGTCACTCCTGTGGACAAAGTGCGTATTTACGTGGTCTATTGTTTATTTTATATAAAAATAAAAAAATATATAAAATAAAGAAAACATTCACAAAGCCGATACCTTTTACAGAATTAAGATAAGTGGTTTAATTATTTGTTTATAGCCAGTTTCCCTAATAATTATAAAAAAAATAAAAGATAAATAAACAAAAATAGAACAAAAAGCCCCCCGCGCCCTCGGAGTCATTTTTCACGTATCCCGAGCACCGGCCTTTTTTATATTTCCGGGTATTATTCTTACTTTTAACCGGATGGCCACTCAAGGGATTGACCTAATTAAGATAAACCAGTCAAAGGCATTTAATTTCCCCAATTGACATCAATAAAAATGTATAAACCCTACATTCAAAGATGCCGATCAGACGTATTTCTTGGCTCATGCAAACAAACAAAAAAACCTACTAACTGAAGTAATAAAATAATAAAAATCTTACAATTGAGGAAGTTTATTGTGACCGACAGTTTTTTTATTAATTTTGCTTTCGTGCGTTCCCTTATTAATAATAAGGGAATAATTCGAAACATTGTTCATCAAATAGTTCGGAAACATTGGACATCAAAAAACTGACAATATTAATAGAAAAATAAGCTATTCATGCAGAATTCAATAGCGGTGGAGACCAACTGAGGACTTTACGTCTGTTAAAGTTTGATTTAAAATCTAGCTACTTATATTACAGAAGTCAGTTTCAACAACCAATTTTTCTTCATCGTTAAATGGCATGCTTATGTAATATGGATAGCGATAGCCCAAATCACTCGATGAATAATACGGCATACTGTTGATAACCAAACCTAACAAAACGCAAACACACACACACGCCGCACATCATGGTTTTAGTAACGAATGCCCAGAACGCTGCAAATGGGATACTATAGAGAGATCCATGATAACTTACCTTTGCTAAGGGCAGCCAAAACCTTACTAAATCATTCCCTCTTGACCAGGATGGAAATAAAATTAACATCATCCAAGCAAACTTACAAAGATCCAAATTGGCAACGGCAGAACTGCTACAGTTAGCAAAACAGAGACAGGTATTTCTGGCTCTTATTCAAGAACCCTACGACGGCAAAACAGGAGTCCTAAAGGAATACCCGGGCACAAAAGTGATCCAGTGCACTCTCGACCGCCAAAAACCCAACAAGGCGGCAATCATCATCTTCGGGGACCAGTTGGAAGTCATTCATGACCCCCAGCTCGTAACTGAAACCGAAGCAGCAGTTATCGTTAAAGCAACCCACTTAGAGCTTGGACTCGTCTCGGTCTATTATGAGGGGGATAAGGACATAGAGCCATATTTGATCAGAACCAAAAACATACTTAACAAATTAAATACGTCACACAAAATCGTGGCAGGGGACATAAATGCCTGGAGCTACTGGTGGGGTAGCACCTCTGAAGACCAAAGAGGGGCAGCATATAGCTCATTCCTTGACGAATCGGAACTCCACATCATTCACTTTCGAAACCTACAGGGGGGACAGGTTGTACTCAAGCAAATCAAATACAAATCTGATTACCTCAGACCACAATGCAATCACCTTTAATCTGCGCCTTGAAAAAGCCCTCAAACCACTAAAAGCCCAAACAACACGCAGATTTAACACCAAAAAGGCAAATTGGCAAGAATTCAAACGCCACGTAACTGAATCCCTGGAAGTAAAAAACAAACCCAAAAACTATAAAAAGGATCGACAACCAACAGGATCTGGAGCGAGCGATAAACACCTACGTCAATATCATACAAGAGGTTTGCGAAGAAACGATTCCCAAAATAGGCCATCAAAGAGCGTCCCCTGTACCACCCTGGTGGTCCAATAATCTAAGACAGCAAAAACAAGAAGTCTTGAGACTCAAAAGAAGGATCAGAAACGCGGCGCCCAATAGAAGGCAATACGTCATTGGCGAATACCAGCGCGCCAGACAAATATATGTTCTCAAAGCAGAAGAGGCACAAACACTAAGTTGGAAGGAATTTTGCACTACACAGGAAAAAGAAAGTATGTGGGGCGGCATTTATAGGGTCATAAGGAAAACCGCCAGAAGGCAGGAAGATATTTTATTAAGAGGAGCTGACGGCAAAACATTAAGTCCGGACAAATCGGCAAAACTCCTGGCGCAAACATTCTACCCAGATGACTCTATCGAGACTGACTCGCAATACCACACCAATCTGCGAACGAACACCAGCACCAACATCAAAGCGAGGCTAGAACTACGAGCGGATGACCCACCATTTACACTGGAGGAACTGGAATTGGTGCTTACAGCACTAAATCCTAAGAAAGCTCCTGGACCGGATGGGTTAACAGCTGACATCTGCACAGCGGCTATCGGGAGCGGTCCGGAAGTATTCCTAGCGCTAACCAATAAGTGCTTGGCGCTAACACACTTTCCGGATACATGGAAGAAGGCCCACGTAGTCATACTCCGTAAGCCAGGGAAGGACGACTACACACATCCAAAGTCGTACCGACCTATTGGTCTTTTGTCTATATTCGGAAAAATTCTTGAGAAAATGATGATAGGCCGAATTCAATGGCATATCCTTCCAACATTAAACCCAACCCAGTATGGCTTTACGCCACAGCGAGGAACCGAGGACGCCCTCTATGACCTAGTCGAGCATGTAAAACGAGAAATAAAAGATAAAAAGATCATACTCGTCGTCTCCTTCGACATAGAGGGAGCTTTCGACAATGCATGGTGGCCAGCTCTAAAGCATCAACTGGTCAAAAAGAAGTGCCCCCGAAACCTTTACGAAATGATAGGCTCTTACCTCACAAACCGCAAAGTCACCGTCAACTACGCCAGAGCAACACAAGAGAAAGTGACAACGAAAGGTTGCGTGCAAGGCTCCATCGGTGGACCAACTTTCTGGAATATAATCCTTGACTCGTTGCTACAATTAATAACTGGCAAGGGAACACACTGCCAAGCGTTCGCGGACGATGTGGTACTAGTATTCTCAGGAGACTCATGAACACAAATTCAAGAGGCTGCAAATGATACCCTGCAGGCAGTAGTAAAATGGGGGAAACTAAATAAGCTCAATTTCGCTCCGCATAAAACCAATGCGATGATAATAACCAAAAAATTGAAGTATGAAGTTCCCATTATACATATGTCCGGGCAGACAATCAAACTGGTAGAAAATGAAATCAAACTCCTAGGCCTCATCATAAATAAAAACCTTACCTTTACCACACATATTGACGCAGTGTGAGAAAAAGCGGCGTCAATCTATAAACAGCTAGCATGTGCCACCAAGGTGACATGGGGCCTAAATGGAGAGATTATACGAACAATCTACGTCGCGGTCATAGAACCTGTCATAACATACGCAGCGTACGCGTGGGCATCTGCAACAGAATTGGAGGCAGTGAGGAAAAAATTAAACAGCATACAGAGGGGTTTTGCACAAAAAATTTGTAAGGCTTATAGAACAGTCTCTTTGACATCAGCTCTAGCTCTAACTGGTATTCTCCCACTTGATCTGAGAATTCAGGAGGTAGCAAGCCTATATTCCACAAAGAAAGGCTTCTCTAAAGACTACTTACCTCCAGCCAAGGAGCTTGAGCATCAAGTGAGCTATAAAGATCGACCTCATCCGTCACAACTCACTAGTATAAAGTACGAGCTCTTAGAAAACCTGAACACCGACACCATAACTTCACATCATATTACAGGCCCTAATATCTTCACAAATGGCAGCAAAATTGAGGGGAAAACCGGAGCTGCCTTAACATGGTGGGAGGATGGAAAGGAGACCCACTATTCTTTATTCGGCATAGAACCCTTCTGTACAGTCTTTCAGTCAGAACTATATGCCCTACACAGGGCGATAGCCAAAGCAAGGTATAGTAACGAGCGCATAATAAACATCTTCAGCGACTCCAGATCATCTCTAGACCTGCTAAGCAGTCCTGTTGATAGAACACCCCTAGTGATATCAATAAAAGAAAACATAAAGAATATCCGAGCAGAAGGCAGAGAAACCAGGTTCTTCTGGCTGCGGGCCGGAATGAGAGAGCTGATGAGCTAGCTAAGAAAGCGGCTTTAACACCACAGGCAACTCCTAATTATGACAAGGTCCCCATTTCATACGTCAAAAGGAGAATCCAAGAGGAAACTATCCAAAAATGGCAGGACCAGTACGAAGCCTCCACAACAGGAGAAGTCATAAAAAGGTTTTGACAGGTCACGGTGGAATAGGTGAATATTTATTCAGATTCAAACTTAAAACCAGCCCCGGTTGCGAATGTGACCCTAACATCAGCGAATCCATCTGGCACATAATCTTTGACTGTCCTCGCTTTCAAACGACAAGACTGGAGCTTGAAAATAAAGCAAATACAAAAATTACAGAAACGAATATACCGACAATAATGAGTGATGCTGGAATAAGACCCCAATTCTTGAAATATACTGAAAATATTTTTCGCATAGCTGCCAAAAGGAATAGCACCACCAACGCAATTTCCTCAGCCAGTAACCCTATACAAACAGTCAGCCAAACACAATCACTTCCACAAGCCATTTGCGTCAAAACACACCCCACAGTACACCGAACTCCAGAGCTCCAACTTCTGGAATATGGTGAAACCGGTATACCTGGCATAAGAACAAAAGGAATAGCCCTATTCATGAATAATAATAATGAACGCCTTGGTATAGGCTTCTGATATGTAGACGGCCGAAACAGAGTAGTAATTTCACCGGGACTAGCTGCTCTTCTCAAAGGCAGTACAACAAGAACCAGTATCAAACACAAAAGATACGAAGCATTCAGTGTTTTGGAAGTAACCAATAAGACATGCTGGCTTATCCGCATACGTATTAAACCGGTACTGCTCTTCGACAGATTGGAAAACGAGACCCAATTCACTCAAGCATGCTCAATATTGTCAAGAATATCAGAAGTCAGCAAAGTTGACACTATCCCAAAAACAATCAGTGTGGACGCCATGGTAGTTGGATTTGACAGAGGAGAAGCCGTGGACTATTTGGGATGCATTGAAGCCTCCAAATACCATGAGGTAATAGTTTATGAAAAACGAGGACAGGACCTCAGCTTTCTCAAAGCCCCCAAATCAAATACTAGCACTGCGACAAGCAATCCAAATGCAAACCAATTAACACATCTAAACATTAGCGTTCAACTGAGCGGATCAGAACGGCTAGAGCAGAAGCAGGAGAAAGAAAGAGCCGAAATAAAAATCAAAATAAAAAGTCAACATAATAAATCAGGAAAATTGGCTGCCATTCTCAGTACACTAAGTACAGCAATGCGCCGGACATCTAAAGAGACCAAGCGCCAAGATCGTCAGGCCCAGTCTGTTGAGAAGTTCACCAGGCATCCAATAAGGGAAAAAGGCTCAAACCCCTCACAACTCCGCACAAAAGCCGATATGGGACTCATAGGAAAACCTAGTTTCAAAGAAGTAGATACCCCAACAGATTACATAGTCAATGCCTTCCTTGAGTCCATCCATCTATCCATCACCCTACCAACGTCCACTGCTGGACATAGGCCTCCCCAAGAATGGGGGATAGTGCCGTAATCGCCACGCTTGGCAGGCGGGTTGGCGATCGCAGTGGTTGTTGTTAATACTCGAAGGAGCGCTGCTGCCCACTCCCCCGGGATTCCCTCAGTCGGATCTTACGACTCCCATGGGTGGAGAGGGGTGGAACAATTCTAAAGCCGGCCCCACACGGCAGAGTTGAGAATTCCTTGAGTACAGGGCTATAATAGAAGCAACAAGAGCACTCAAAACCAAGATCTGTAAGGATATAATAAGTGCCTATAAACATCAAAATGAAGGTCTTCTCAAGGTAAGGCTCGAGGAAGCAAAAGGCAATATTTATAATAATGACACCTCTGAAGTTATCAAAGGGAAAGCGATGACTAGTTACATGGCAGCGTATAGCGAGACTGTTGGTTTCGTGACCCTAGACGAGCAACAAACTAGGCACTCTGGCATAATTACTTTTAAAACTCCCACAGAAGACCCTATAGTGGTTACCGCTAAATGTACAGAGATCTGGCTGGACGACAGATTCCTCGAAAGAGCAAAAATACTGACGGATAGCGACCCTCTGGACAAGTGGAAGGTACCCAACCACTTAATTAAGGTAAATGGAGTACCAGGCTGCGGAAAAACAACCTGGATAAGTATCAACTTCGATGCCCAACGAGACATTGTAGTCACCACCACAACAGAGGCCTTAAAGGACCTGAAAGACAAAATCTCCATCCGGAAAGGAGCAGACGCCGTCAAAAAAGTATACACCATGGCGTCGATCTTGACTAACGGAGCAAAAGATCAAGAAAAGGAACAGTGTAAGCGTCTTCTAGTCGATGAAGCACTGATGAACCACTTCGGATCCATAGTCATGATTACGCGCATAGTCGGTGCAGAGGAACTGCTCCTCATCGGAGATATCAATCAACTTCCATTTATTGATAGAGACAATCTCTTCGAGCTAACCTACCACCGGCCAAATATAACACCCAACATCAGTCAGGAACATCTGTGTACCCATAGGAGCCCAATGGATGTAGCGTATGCTCTTCAGGACATCTATGACAGCATATACACATCCAGCGAGAAGGTAAGATCCCTGTGCATAAACAACTATACGGGAGCAGAAATACCAAGTACCCTACTGAGTACCTTATACCTAGTCTTTACTCAAGCGGAGAAGGATAGTTTCAAGAGCAAAGGCTATGGCACAGGATAAGGATCCCGTATCTTAACTATACATGAAGCACAGGGACTAAGCAAAGAAACGGTAATAATTATACAAAGATCAACGAAAAGGCTACAATTGCACAATAGCGTCTCCCATGCAGTAGTAGCCATATCAAGGCATACCGGAAACTGCACTTACTACACAGACAACAGTGAATACACCTTGGGCAAACTAATGAGGACGGCAATAGAGGCTGACCCAAAGAGAATCATAGAGAATAACCTCAAAATGGCAATTAAGAACAGAGACACTGCCATAATAAGACATATGACTAGCAAAGATATCAAATAAGTGATAACTATTATTTCCACTTAACATATCTCATACATCAATAAATCATATTTCATACCTCACTAAACCATATACATCATCATCACATTATCACTTCTCATTAAACCATTCCATAACAGCTTCAGCTTACACAAACGAACTTCAATCCGAAGTGTAAGCTGAAGAACGACATTATAGCGCGAGTAGTTACAGAAATTATTTTTAATGAGCTAATAAATATAAAATTAACAAATTAAAACAAAATCTAACAAAGGTATGGACCAAATGGGTCTATGGAGTAGGATTAGGAGGCAGGAGTTGGTTTTAGTCGGTAAGAGTCCGACACTACCCAAGCTATTTCACACGTGAGGTAGCTTGGGTGTCCATGAAGATTTCCACTCCTGCCTAGAAAAAAAAAATAAAACACACATAACATTGTAGAGTAGGTACCGTAGACAGAGGATATAATAGTCTCGATCCTTTTTTACATTAAGAATGAAGAAAAGGATGCACATATTAGGTCATAGCAAGGTTAAGCGAGACACATGTATATTTAGTTTTTTATCCTTTTCGCGTATGCGTTATTTTTGATGGGACCCAATTTAACTGGGGCCCAACAACAGCTTGTTTTCGTATTTGTGCAAAAAAAATATTTGTAGCCTCACAGTTTTATATACACATGTGGCGTTAGCTACTGAGCTGTCGGCTGTGACAGTTGACAGAAACAAGCTTGTGACAGCACTAGTGGGTTGAAACATCACGAGAATGCCAATTTGACGATGGTAAAAAAGGTCGAGTACGGTCTCTCTTGCTCCCGCGCTCTGAATTAAGCCGGTTGAGTTTATAAGCTGTTATTACTCTGATTATGTGTAGCTATAATAAATAAGTTACCTGGAAGAATGATAATATATTATGTACTACTCAAAATAGTGTGTATAATCATTTCGATGCACCCCTTGGTGGCGGTGCTGCGCTTACAGGTGTAGGTGTGTTATAGGTATAACTCGTGACCCCACGTGGTGCGCCTCACCCTTGCGCCCAGGCAGCGTGAGCCACCCGATTGTGGATTTCGTAAGTGGTGCACTATACTCTTCTATCGGTACCTGATACATTCGCCGCTGTTTGGCTCCCGCTGCATGAGGCCCATTGTATGACGGTCTACCTGGTCTGCCTTCACTCGAAGACCACCCCCATACAGGCATCTGCAGGGCTCTCCCCAGCCTGCCTAAAACCTTTCCACTGTGCTCTGTTTAACTTAATTTAACATTCTCCGTGTTATATGGTAGCGGTGTTAGGCATAAACTAATAACCACGTGATAGTGAGTGGTGGCACACTCACTGTACGTACGTAGGAATGTAATATAGTTCCAGTGGCCCGCCAATAAAGGCGGAGAGACGGCACACAGCGGGTTTCTATAGTGGGTGAAGGCCCCACACTACCCTGTTCGTTGCCCTGAACGACGGGGTGTGCGGTTAGGAACATTTTTTCCTGCCTTAACAAAAAAAGGTGATAGTGAGTGTATATTGTGCTATTCTAATCAAGTCTTAATATTTGTGTGCCTATTGCTATCGAGTGTGTACGCCTTGAACAATTACAGCATCCCCTTGGCATGGTTTTAATGACATTTTAAGAGTTCCAGTCAGCGGCAAAACACAATGTTAACATTAGGAACACTTATTACCTGCTTCTTTTATAATGGAAAATATCTTAGTTTACTAGTGTTAAAACTTGTGGGGTGTTGTGGAATGAAACAGACCAATAAGTAATTAAACTCACTTTATATTCGGACAGCGTAACGTTGTACTGGGACTAGCTAAACGAATGCCACCATAATGGCGCGTCCTACCCTTTTTAACAAAATTAATCGGAAGTCAGATTACTAATTAATAACGTTAAATTATTGTTTACAACGCCAAATTATTACAATGATTAACTAAATTATTAATTATGAATTATAGATATATTAAGGTATAGGTAAATCACTAAGGTATCATTGGGAGTAGTTATTATACGTCACATCCGCTGGGTGCCTATGTGTTACTTGTTAACATTCGGCCATCCTGTATAGGCCGCGTCCCGCGGCCCGTATGTTGTTCTACACCGCCCACCCCGTAGTCCTGAAACAATTGTACAGCAGTAACTTGTTGTTTTAAGATATGGATTACGTTTGGATGAATTTAAAGATTGATCACACAGTTTTTATTACTAATAGACTTGATCACACAGCCGTCTCTCTAAATAAAGTCTTGATCACACAGCTGTCTCCTGGACTAAAGACTTGACCACACAGCTGTCTCCCCAACTAAAGACTTGATCACACAGCTGTCTCCCCAACTAAAGACTTGATCACACAGCTGTCTCCCAAACTACAGACTTGTTCACACAGCTGTCTCCCCAGCTAAAGACTTGATCACACAGCCGTCCTTATTTACCTGCACAGACTTGATCACATAGACTTGATCACACAGATTCGATCACACAGCCGCTCTTATTTACGGACTTGATCACACCGCTGTCCTTATTTACATAGTCTTGATTAGTTGGTTTGATTAGAATTGTTCTTATATGTATGATTAGGCGGGTATATTATAGTATAGGTCTTATTCTATCTAGTTCACTTTAATTCTATTTTAATTTAAGCAATTATATAACGTTTAGTTCAATTCAAGTGCATGCTGTGGTCTCCCATAATTGAAGGAGTATTTAACTCAATAACAGTGAGCGTCAATTGTGTGAATCAATTTGTACATATTTAGTTGGTGTTCCTATATATAAATTAATAAAGTTTGATTTAAGTATGATATTTGAATAAATGTAATAATTAGTTCAGGTTTATTTAATGGTAAATTACAAAAGACTATACTTCAATCAGGTACACTTATGATTTATGTTAACTAAAGAGTAGAAACAGTGATACAGAAATAAAGAGCCACACATTTGTAACAATTAGCTTTCAAGAAGATCTATTAAATCGTCTCTATCTACTTCTCGGTCACTGCCTGAACTATCATCCTCAGACAATGTCGGTTTGTAAGGTCGGAGGGCCTCTCCGCGAACTACTGCACTAAACTTCCTATAGCCCTTCATACCCTTTATACTTGAGATAGTATATCTGTCTAATGAGCTCTCCGCTTTGCATACTTTGTAGGGACCCGAGTATAACCCATTAAGTTTTTTAGTAACACCAGTCACGCCATCTCTAGCTACACCTCCTTTCCAAAGAACTAATTGACCTACGGCATACTTAATACACTGTTTATGTTTTTTATCGAATTGGTTTTTCATGGTGCCCATATTTTTATCAATGCGAAGCTTTGCAGTTTCCCTATTAGCTTGTAGTTCATTAAGTTGATCGTTAGAGGTAGAAGCCGCGTCCGAAGGGAATGACGGATAACGAGAGTTTTTGTGGCCAAACATAAGATTAAAGGGTGAGAAGCCCGTTGTTGCGTTAGGAGTGTTATTGATTCCCCACACTACGTCATCCAGCTTTATGTCCCATGTGCATTCGCTTTCTGACATAGTATTGAGGCCGTTTAGCAGAGTACGATTAACACGTTCAACTTGACCATTAGAACGAGGGCTAGCTATTGCGTTTAAAATATGTTTAAATTGGGTTTCTTCGGCAAATTGTTTAAAATACCTACTCGTAAAAGCTTTCCCCCTATCTGTTATTATTCTTACTGGATAACCAAACTGAATAATTATTTCTTTTAGCAATCGAATAGTCTCAAGTGAACTACAATTTTTAGCAGGTCGGGCGAACACAAATTTGGTAAAAGCGTCTATCACTACCAGAACATAAGTATTCCCTTTACGGGTTTTAGCAAAAGGACCCAAATGGTCAGCGTGCAACGTATGCATAGGTATGGCTGGCTTGTTAATTGGATGTAGTTCACCCTCCAACCTACCATAATTGCCTTTATTAAATGCACATTGCAAACAACTGTTTACATATTTCCTTATAAATCTCGTCATTCCTTCAAACCAGAACTGAGCCTTAATAGATCGTTCACATTTTTCGAACCCGGGGTGACCTATTTGATCGTGAAGTTTTTGTAGTAGACCGTATTTTGCCAATTTTGGAATAACAAAACGCTCACCAGCAACTGTTTTCCTAAAAAGTATGTTATCTTTAATAATGTAGTTTGAAAATAAGTTAGGATCAGGATTGTCACGAAGTCTAGAAATAATGTTTTGAATATTATCATCCTGTAGCTGAAGCGTTATTAACCAATCTGAATTATCGATCATGAGTAGTGTGTTAGTTACAGGGTTTCTACTAAGCGCGTCTACGTGCTTCATACGTTCGCCTGGCCTATACTCAATCTCAAGGTCAAATTCTTGTATTGTAAGCCACCAGCGAGCTATTCTTGGAATTAAATCACGTTTCACTAGGGTAGTTCTAAGTGCTGAGCAATCTGTCACTACTTTAACTTTGATGCCTGTAAGATAAATTCTGAAACGCTTAAGAGATTCAACAACGGCAAGTGTTTCAAGTTCATAACTATGATAGTGCTTCTCTTCCTTACTTGTCACCCTACTAAAATAAGCTATAGGCTTTAAACTACCGTCTGCTTGGTATTGCATGAAAATCCCACCTAAACCCATTTTACTGGCATCACAATGTAGCTCAGTTTTTGCGTTACAGTTGACATGTACTTCTACATATAGCTGACTTTGTTTAGGTATTTTAACATTGTGCTTTAAATAAACTGGGAATTTTACAAGAAAATCGGTTGAATCTAATTTCATATTTGCAAATAAATCTTGTACCACTTGACTTTGAACAAAACGTACAGAAGAAGCTGTAGTTACTAGACTGACATTATTACTATTAATCATAGTTTGACCAATTAATAAATCAATATCCGCTGTTATATAATTAGCTAGTTCAACTACTCCGTACAATATTGTATTATCTATTAAGACACTCAAGTAACTTGAACCAAGTGAGTTTACACATGCTTCTCCAAAACCTTGCATAACAGTAGTACTAGGCTCGACAATAATTTGCAATCTTTCGGTTTGTGACATACAGAGAATATTCATTTTACTACCTGTGTCTATAAATGCTCTGAGCTGGTGCCCATTTACTATTACTGTCCTTTTATAAATATCAGCATAAATATCGTAGGTTATGTGCATTATTCGACTAACCTTTTGTGGTTGCTGTCGCGAAGTCCCAGCGCTGCCGGTGCCAAACCAGCATGCTGCCGTTGTATGTCCACTGCGCCGGCAGTTCTCGCAACGCTGCTGCTGCCTACAGTCTCGAGCCTCATGACCCGCCCGACGACACACGTAGCATATCTTCGGCTGGAGCTGATGAGTCGACGTCGAAACAAGTTTGTGATTGCCTCTTCTCCATGTAGAATGCCGCGCTGTACTTGAATCTACCCGTTGAAAATTCTCTAGCGATGATAAGTAGCCGTAGTAGAGTTGTTCAGGAGTGTCGCAACTATATGCTTTAGCGTTAGCTCTCAATTCGTGAGGCAACCCCCGTATTATACACGAAATTGCATCCTCGCCGATGATACCGCATTTCTTCAGTAAAGATAGTTTTTCGTGATAATACTTCGTCATAGTTTCTTTGTCTTCTTTCTTTCTAGCCAACATGCGTTCCAACTTGTCCACGTAGTCAGTCGATCGCGGAAATGCCACCATCAGCATTTCCTTCCATTCGCCCCACGTGAGGTTATAATTTTCGAGGTCGTCGTACCATTCTCGGGCAGAGCCTCGCAGCCGTAATTGCATAATAAACGTTCGGTCGGTATGATCCCATCCGTAGATATCGCCTAGCTGGTCTATTTTGTGAAGCCACCCGATAATGTTATTGTTGGTATCTTCTGGTCTAAACTTCGGAATTACTTCAGCATCACTGGGTGCAACATGCCGTTTTTTGCTCACGTTTTTCTTACGAGTGTCGTTAGAGAAAAAAAACTCACTATTTTCATCTTCAGACGAACTTGAATTATAATTTTTTCGTTTACGTTGTCCCAAGCCGTTAACGTATGGTCCAGACATTTTGAACATAATCCCACTTCTGAGATGTTAAAACTTGTGGGGTGTTGTGGAATGAAACAGACCAATAAGTAATTAAACTCACTTTATATTCGGACAGCGTAACGTTGTACTGGGACTAGCTAAACGAATGCCACCATAATGGCGCGTCCCACCCTTTTTAAAAAAATTAATCGGAAGTCAGATTACTAATTAATAACGTTAAATTATTGTTTACAACGCCAAATTATTACAATGATTAACTAAATTATTAATTATGAATTATAGATATATTAAGGTATAGGTAAATCACTAAGGTATCATTGGGAGTAGTTATTATACGTCACATCCGCTGGGTGCCTATGTGTTACTTGTTAACACTAGTGTGCAGCCTTTATTGTATTTTAACTTATATTTGTTTTCTAAACATATAGTTTTGTGCCATTGTACCTACCTATATACATAAAATATCCTAATACTACCCATAAGAACACTATCAATTCTTGTTACTTTTGATTGTTCTTACAGTTTTACCTAAGTATAGGCCAACACCTTATTATTGTGCCATTACATAACTTAGTTTCATTTTAACTATTGGGTTTTAATATAGATTCAGTCAAGAAAGTACTGGGAATGGATGATTTGTTTATGGGTCCAAATTAAGATTTTTGTTTTTTTCGTTGTCGTTAGATTTGCACAACTGTTATACATTTTGGCGCGGAGTTTGAGTTGCATCTGTTATTTATATTAAATACAGTACTGTTTTTAGTTATAGCATATCTAGTGTGTATTGCGAATTTCATAATGGACAAAAACATCGAACAAAGAGTTTGCCTTAAATTCTGCATCGCCAATGGAATTTCGTGTTCGGATTCACTGAAAATGTTACAGAAGGTTTACGGTGAATCGACTTTATCAAAAACACGTGCTTATGAGTGGTACAAAGCACTCAACCAATACCATCGAGTAACCACCATATTCACCAGATATGGCTCTAGCCGACTTTTTTCTTTTTCCTAAACTCAAATTACCACTTCGTGGCACCCGTTTTCAATCGGTAGAAGACATAAATGAGAATTCGCGGCGAGAACTGAACTCAATTCCGGAAACAGCGTTTAAAAAATGTTTTGATGATTGGATCATTCGTTGGCGTAAGTCTATCGTTTTTGAAGGAGCATACTTTGAAGGCGAAAAAATAAATTTGGATGAATAACAAAAATTTTGTGGATTATTGATCTTTTCCCGGAACTTTCTTGACAGAGTAGTAAGTTGTAGTTACACATATTTTACTTACATTTTAACTTTGTTTTTTTTATATATCTTACAAGGTCTTATGACAGGTACATTGTTTAGTTTAAAGTTAACTTAATACATAACAAGGTAGATGATTACATGTTGTGCCTCACTTACAAACTTTTATATTTTTTATGAAAGTTAAGAATAAACTTCTTAACTTTCGTGTGTTTATCCTTTGTCTGTACTTATTATCTGTGTTATACCATTTCACTTGTGTTTTTATATTTGTGTTTTGTGCGTTATATACTGTGCCTTTTATGTGTTTTCCTAGTTGTACCATCCATCCATCCATCAGCCTTTCATCGTCCACTGCTGGACATAGGCCTCCCCAAATGGGGGGTTTTACCATAATCACCACGCTTGGTAGGCGGGTTGGCGATCGCAGAGGATGTTTTTAGTACGAGGAGGGATCAAAAAGTAGTGAGAACGACATACTCCTTGGTAAGAAAAAAAAAATATACTGCCTGCCAGTATATATATATATTTGTAATATTAAAAAAGAAAAAAATATTCGATTCTCTTTTGTTTTTTTCTGAATGTAGTCATTTGTTTGCTTCGTTTCGGAACGTGTTCTCGAAAATGGAGAAAAACTAAGTGCGAGCCGTTATTAAATACCTCTGTTTAAAAAAGTTAACGACGCAAGAGATTCATTGCGATTTGGGGGCAACATTAAGAGAGTCTGCTCCGCCGTATTCCACTGTTGCAAGGTGGGCTTCTCAATTTCGAGTAGGGAGAACGAGCACGGAAGACGAACATCGTTGCGGCCGTCCATCGACGTCAGTCACCCATGAAAATGTTGCGAAAGTCAAGAAAATTGTATTGAGCGATCGAAGAGTTACCATCCGATATTTAATTCAAGAAACAGGCATTTCATATAAAGAAAGAAAGAAAATATTTATTTCTTGCCACAAAAGACTTAAGTTTACATATTTATAACAAAAATAAAATTGATACCTAATAACTATAGCAAAAAGTAGAAACGGAATTTTACAGGATTTGTATTTCGTCTTGTGAGGCAGAAAAAGGCCCATTGCTCTGCAAATGTTGCAATGCCGGATGGCATTCCAACGCTGATTATCAGCAATGTCCTGGACTTTACTTGACACTAACAAGCACTGTAAAATTATTATTTCCATTTTCTTGTAAATGGACACATTTTTATAAATAGACATAGTTATATTTAAATAAATACCCATATTTGCCTGTTACTGACATATGGTATAATAAAAAAAAAAAAAACCTACGTATTCTAAATTCTATGGACGTAACAACAAAAATTCTCAGCCACAGAAAACCTCGTGCAGAAGGTGGTCTTAGGAAGCTAACCTGTGTTATACATGTTATTTCCATGATCTGTGTACATAGCGATCCATAATGCAATAAAATGCCAAAATTTAAAAATATAATATTGTCAATTGGCAGTCTATGTACTTTCAGTTTTTACTGTGTTTTCAGCCATATTTATATAGAGCAAAGAGAATATAACCTAACCACTTTGTCTAAGCCTTACTATAATACTAAGTTTAATCATATAGTTTCAGAATGTCTATCCGAGACGGCATACGCACTATTCAGTTAGAAATCTATATTTTACAAAAGAAATTAAATATAACAGACGTCAACAAATCATACAGAGAAATACATACAATAAAAACACATTGGAACATGGAAACTGTGGATACAAAGGATGGTCCTGTAAGAGGATTACTAGAATTAAGGTTATCCCTTGTTTTGCCTGGATTTAAAATTGTAATCCAATTTATCCACATGAATCCAGAATAATTATGCTCCAAAACCATATTTATTTATTTAAAACTTTTGCACTTATATAAGGTACAAGGCGGACTTAATGCCTTAGGCATTCTCTTACAGTCGACCTGAGGTGGAGCAGAAATTAACGATGGTAAGTGCAATAGACAAATAAATGTCAATACATAATAATATACACATATATACCAATACATATAACTAATACTATGATAAACCTACATAATGTACACACCTAAAATAATATAAGAAACATATATATGATAAATATACTTACATAAATATATAATAAGTATCGAGTTGATAAGAAGTATCATTAAGGGGACTCTGCCAAACGACGGAAATGCAGTTCACGTACACGGGCTTTAAATATGTCACGACTTGTAGCCATCCTGATCTCCAGAGGCAACGCATTCCAAAGAAGGATAACCTATACATTAAAAGAAGAATGCACAAGACTTGAAGAATGAGATGGACAGTGTAGAATAAGGTTATTAGAGGAACGAAGATTTCGGTCATGGGTGGTAGATAGAAATTCAAAATGAGGCTTTGAGTAAGTAGGAGCGTTAGGGGAGTATAAGAGGGAATATAAAAGTGAGAGCACCCGATAACTACGCCTTTTCCGGATGGGCAACCAATTTAGTTGAGAGCGAAATTTGGAAATATGATCGAATTTACGAAGATTAAAAACGAATCGAATGCAATTGTTGAGAAGTCGGTCAAGTTTATTGAGCACATCTGCATTCAGGTCGTGGTAGCACACATCAGCATAGTCGATGACAGGGAAAACCAAGGTCTGCATCAGCATTGCCTTGGTCTCAATGGGAAGAAAATTCTTAAGTCGATAAAGAGAGCGAAGAATTCCCGTAACTCTCTGACTGATAATTTTAATTTGAGTCCTCCACTCTAGCGTACTGCCCACAAATAGACCAAGGTTCTTGACGACTTTACTGTGTGGAATGATAGATCCATTGTAGAAAATTGGTGGCAGACTGGTAACATTAGATCTACTGAGTATACGAGAGCTAGCGATAATATGGACTGGCATTTGTGCGGATTTATATTCAATCCAAACCTTACGGTCCAATCCTTAATCGCTGTAAGGTCACGGTTAATTGCAGCAATTGCCAGGTGGAGATCTCCTGACTTGGCTTGAGTGTATATTTGCAGGTCATCGGCATGTAAATGATACGAGCATTGAAGGTCATGGGTTATAAGATTAATAAAAAGAGAGAAAAGAAGAGGAGAAAGTATACCACCTTGAGGGACACCAGAACCTAAGTCCTTCCAACTGGACGATGAGTCATTAACGCGGACAGACTGCTGGAGCCCCTGAATATAAGACGAGAACCAATCCAGAGCATCTGATGAGATCATAATATGGGAGAGGATGGATATCAGGATATCATGGTCGATAGCATTAAAGGCGTTTTTGAAGTCTACCAACACCAATACTGTGATGCTGGTATCCTTCATGCCCACCTTAATGTCACCAGTAACCTTTAGGAGAGCTGAGACTGTGCTATATACAGGCCTGAAACTAGACTGAAAGTCACTCAGGAGGTTATTGGAAAAGACAAACTTGCATAATTGTTTGTGGACGCAGAGCTCGGGTAATTTGGAAAGAAAAGGGAGGATGCAGATAGGACGGTAATCATTAGGAACAATGAGGTTAGATATTTTGGGCAAGGGACGGACATATGCTTTACACCATAGAGTGGGAAAGACACTACACTCAAGAGAAAAGTTTAGCATATGTGTGATGGGATGCAATAGGACATCAAGGATAGTTATAATCATCCGGCGGTTGACTTCATCGTAGCCAATCGCTTTCGATTTAATGGAGAGAGAAATCTTTTTAACCTCATCAGGTGTCACGGGAGAAAATTTAAAAGGAAAAATATCAGGACTTTGTAAATTGGCTATATAATCTAGGGTTTGGCATTTAGTGGCGTCGTCTAGAGACAATGTAGAGCTGAAAAAAAGTGTTAAGGTCATCTAGATTGACGTTGTTTGTTACTTCTGATTGTTGCGTCTTACCAATGCCAAATTTCCCAAGGAGCTTCCAAACGTCAGAAGAAGATGATGAAGAGATAGAGTTAAGGATATATCGGCGTTTAGCATTACGTATCATTTGATTACACCGATTCCTAGCAGTCTTGTAAAGGTCCCAGTTGGTATCACAACGCTCTTTTCTATGTTTACGAAAGGCAACATCCCAACGTCGCATTGCCTTACGTATAACATCTGACATCCAAGGCGCGGTTGGACGTTTTAGCCTAGTTTTTACTACAGGGGCATGACTGTCGTAGAGGCTAATGATGGTTTTATTAAAAATGTTGACTTTCTCGTCCATTGTGCTAGCGTCCAGCAGCGTTTGCCATTCAAGCGCTGAGGCTTGAGTACGCAGATGGTCGAAATTCTTTCGCGCAAAACAATGCAAATTCATTACCTTCGGTTTAGGTTTTGGAGGTTTAAGGAAGTAAGAGAGGAAAATGAGATCGTGATGGGAGGAACAGGGAGCAGGATGCTGGTTAAGGGAGGTAACAAGGGAAGGGGAGGATGTGACAATGATATCAAGCCATGTGTCTTCCCCTAAGGTATTGTGTGAGTGGCTTGCAAGGGCAACACGTGGAGGCTTGAGGATTGGATAATATTTAAGAGTTTAAGGGAACGAGAGGAAGAGGAAGCAAGGAGATCGGTATTGAAATCACCCATTATGATGTGATGTGCATAGTCAGACCCCAAAGATTCTAAAAATGCTTCTAAGTCAGTGAAATAGTCAGTAGAAGGAGGACAATTGACCACACCCATAACCGTTTTAACACCTTGGATACAAACCTCCAGAAAAAGAAACTCAGTTGAGACCGGCTGGTGAGCAAGTGAAGATGCGATAATTTTAAAAGGAAAATCATTACGAAGGTAAATAGCTACCCCTCCTCCCCTTCGGTCTACTCGACCATTACGGATAAGATGGAGGGTGAGGGTACATGGTAGAAGGAAGATGAGGTTTCAGCCAGCTCTCAGAGATCAGGAGGGCATGAACATTTACACCACTAAAGACGTCATACAAGTCACTGTGATGGCTGGGAATGCTTTGTGCATTTACATGGCATATATTTAATAACTGTCTAGATTTATGATTAAACGATTGACGAATAGTGTCACCGAGGGATTCCGTTGCTGAGCCAAAACTGTCAAGAGAAGAAAACGAACTATTGGCAGAGTGAAGAGTCATTAACGGAAAATACCCTTTATACTAAAAAATATATATATAAATATATAATAGAATTAAATACTATAAGTTACACAGATAAATAAATTTTACGGGTTTTCGTGCAGATAAATTTCTGCACCACCCACCAGCCAAGTGAATAACAATGTACAGAAATAATAATAACAACAAATTATGAAAACACAAAGAACAAGTGTTCGACAAATTCTAGACATATAGTAGTCAATGGATAAGTTTCCGAACGCAACATTTTAAGTGACAATTTGGCAAATAAACACAGATAGTACACGGAATGTAGTCTGTTTCCCTGTCTCATCAAAGATCAATATACATACTTAGTCTATGCTTTACTATAAGAATATAGTCTATAAAATTACCCAAAGAAAATTACCACAGAGCACCTTGAAATTACGACGTATTACAAAACAATAATAAAATATTGTATCTACCTTGAAATATTGTGATAAATAATTATTGTCATTTCAGTTCACCAAAAATTAAAAATTACTTGATGGGTAAAATATGCGAAGTAATAGTTATATATTATTGAAAGTTAAGAAAAAGTAAATTCAAACAATATACGCTCAATATAAGGGGAAGCCTAGAGACTAAAACCATCCAAATGCCACGAATATTGAAAGAAATAAAACATACAGTATTGGACTATCGTAACAACACAAATAGCAACTTTAGGCCTTACATGTGGGTCCAGCTTTTGTGGGTTCTTTGCTTGATGTCGCTGGATACTTTCGCAGTAAAGGCTCGAGTTCAACCATACACATAACTCTATGCCGAGCACCATCAGAAGTCTTGATAACGATAACACCTTCTTGCGTACCCCGAAATGAAGACGGACGGGCCTTACTAAATCCATCTGTCGGGTCTTCGTTAAAAATTCTTGGACTGATATGGATGAACCCCTCAACGACTTTTTTGCCTTCCAGACAGCTGACTTAATTTCAGTACTAGTGAATTGGACCAGCATAGGGCGATGTAAACCACTTTTAGAGCTCCCTAGTCGATGGCTCACCTTGATGGCACTGGCCTGGATGTTACTCATAGCCATATTATGGAAGTATTCTATCCATATTGAAACAATCTTTGAATATGAGAAATGTCTCCGCAAGATGGGTGCCGAGAATGTTAACCGACAGTAAGAAACAAAATCGACTTGACATTTTGAAGATACTGTTGGACAAGTTTCAAGAAGATTCTGAAAACTTTTTGTCTCGTTTCGTAACAATGGACGGAACATGGGTCCATCATTTTGATACCGAGACAAAAAAGCAATCTTCGCAATGGAAACGGCCATCATGACCGACCCCGAAGAAGTTTCGTGCCGTGGCATCGGCTGGCAAGGTTATGGCCTCAATATTTTGGGACTCAGAAGGGATATTGTTGATTGATTACCTGGACCACTATTACAGGCCAATATTATGCAGCTTTAGTTCCCAAGTTGAGGAATGACATCAAAGAGAAAAGCAGAGGGAATCTTCGAAGTGGCGTGCTGTTTCATCACGACAACGCACTCGCGCACAGGTCAGCAGTTGCGATGGCTGCCATTCAGCAAGCTGGCTTCGAATTGGTTGACCACCCCCTTATTTACCAGATCTGGCGCCTAGCGATTTTTATCTGTTCCCCAAATTGAAAGAATATTTAAGGGGAAACAGATACGAAGACGATAGCGAGGTGATGGATGCCGTGGAGAGCTTTTTGCAGGACCAAGACAAAACTTTTTTTTTGAATGGGATTGATGCCTTAGAAAAGCGCTGGACTCGGTGTGCAGAGAGACTCGGAGACTATGTAGATCCCTCCTCGTACACAGGGGAACGCTGCTGCTCAGTCCCCCGGTAATCCCTTAGTCGGCTTATACGACTCCCGTAGGAAGAGACGGGGTGGAGCTATTCTTGGTGCCGGCCCCACACGGCAAAGCCTAGAAGTTTATTTTACCATGTCGGCCAAGGAACTGCAAAAGCAAGTCAAGGAACTTTCACAATAGCTCGCTCAGCTCCGCTCGCAGGAGCATAACATTAGTGCCGTTTCTGTAAAGTTGTCTGATTTCTACAGGATAAAGCGACAATCTGGTTCGCTCAAGCGGAAGCACAATTTGAGATCGCAGGCATCACTCAAGATTCGACCAAGTATGGACATGTGTTATCAAAACTGGATGCTTGTTTGGCCGATGAGGTTGAAGACATCATCACCAACCCTCCGGCCAAGGATAAATATGAGACGCTAAAACGGGAATTAATAAAGTATTTGACTGTTTACCGGAAACAACGTATCCGGCAACTGCTCAGTGAAGAGCAGTGTGGCGAGAGAAAACCATCTTCTTTCCTGCGAACTCTACTCACCTAACCTAACCCTACATCAAGTTTTGATACCTCTACTCAGGTGGGTTCACACCTATCTCGCTTATCATTCTTAAACCTTTTGGTCAATTTTGTCTAAATTTAAAAATTCTTTACCTGTAGTTAAGCGCAGTCCACGTGGCGTACGAATTTAGTATCGCAAAGTAACACAAAAGAAATTTCAAATGTGATTAAAGAAAACTCTGAAGGGAACATTTGCTAACTTTCCCATACCGAATTCTACATGTCCCACATATTAATTCAGATCACTCATCACTCACTTCAAGAATTAAAAGAAACTGTAATAATAGACATGATGTTACCATATTCCATAATTCCACCTCATCAATATCATCAATTAAACGCACCTCTTCTATCCCCTACTCCTTAATTCAAAATGAAAATGTATCTATTTATTTCACCACATTACTTAAACAACAACATCACAATCCTATCGAAAAATAACCAACAGTCAAACGTCAAGTCGTAATATATTGACACAAGCAACCCGCATTCTTTGCTGGTGAGGCTAATGTCATTGTCATTGTAACGATGTAACCGATGACATTATTAAATAAATTTTAAAGTTGCATATTCAATTGATACCGGATACGATATCCGCAAACTTAAAATACGCGCGGTTGCCTAGGCCCCCTACCCAGTTAGATTATCGCCAATGGGTCGCATAATTCCACTCCCACAAAGGCCAGAATTAAATATTATTTCCTTATAAGGCCAGCATGCGATCCCGGATACGAGCAGAGTGTGCCAAGGTTCGAGAACGTTCTATGGCTACTCCAATCGCAAGCGTATAGATAGGAAAAGTTCTAGAACTTAAAATTTTCTACCAATGAGCAGGCCGGACGCAATGCGCAAGAGAGAGATAGCAATCTTAGAAGGGGATACTATCAGAATTAAAATATAAAGATGACTCGGGTAGATCTCGTTTTCTGACTCGGAATTGTCGTGTGTGTGTCAAGGCTGATAAAACTACAATTATAATTTTGCTAAAAGTTATTAAGGAAGAGTAATTTTTGTATATAGTGTGTGACTAGGAAACCCCAAAGAACTGCTGTAGCGAGCGTCGTGTTTTATATATACCGCGCCCCCATAAATAATTAAGATCTGAATAAAAGCTCCTGGGGTTCCTGGTTACGACTGTTCCTGGTTACGACTGTTCCTGGCTACAATCAAGTTCCGGGTTACGACCTTCCAGGTTGCGGCTGCCCTACGAGTTCCTACTGGATCCGGGCCAGCCCGCAGTTGAGTACCCGTAGGTGACGGTCTTGGGGAATACTTCTGAGTTGCGAACCTCCCCCCTGAGTTCTCATTGCTCTCTCTCTCTCTTTTTAATTATTTCTGTTAATTATTTCCTTTTTTTTAATTAAATTGGTAAATTTAAAGTCGTATTTTTCATTTCATTGTTAGGGATTTTCTCCGTAACATCACTAAACCGTAACTAACCTCATAACCATTAATCTTTTATTTATAAAATCTACAGCTACCTTAAGGTATATACAAAATGTATTATGTTAGTGCAGGTTTGTCTAAAAAGAGGGCAGAAAGTGAAGGCGGATGAACTTAGTAAAGAGAGCATTGAAAGAAAAAAGGCTTACTGTGTTGGATCAACTCTACTGCCTGGAGCTATAGAAAATTAGGAACAGCATAAGTCAGCAAAAGGAATTTCACGAGCAAAAATCAAAACATAGGGCAGAAAAACACTGGATGGAAATGCTCAAATCATAAGTAGTAATAATCGTAGTCGGTAGTGTAACCGACTTCCGTGCACGAGGTCGTGGGTTCGATTCCCATTCAGGACAATTATTTGTGTGATGAACACAGATATTTGTACTGCGTCTGGGTGTTTTCTATCTATTATATATATGTATGTATTTACAAAAAAAAAAGTAGTATATGTATTATATCCGTAATCTGGTACCCATAGCACAAGCGTTAAGCTTAGTTTGGGACCAGAGGACGTTGTGTGAAAAATGTCCGTGAATATTTATATTTATATTTATAATTAGAAGTAACAGAATACAAAAAGTTGTTGGGTTCAAAACATCGAAATTATTTTGTAGAAATAATAAGTAGAAATAAAATAATCGTAACTTTTTCAGTGTGTGCTTGTATAAAATTATGACAATATAAGATTATGTAATTAACTTATAAGACAGTGTGAATCTATGCAATTATTAATATAAATTATATATATAGCAAAACATACAAAATATTGCTTTGACTACTAGTCAATACTGTAGTATTCCAAAACTGGTCTACAAATGAGACCTGTCTAGATATTTTTATATATATATTTAGCATTTGACATGCTTAGCACTATCCATTAAACACAAAGTGAAAAATGTGAAATCGAAAATAACAGTCAGGAGCAGGATTTGAACCTGCATCTTCTGGATACCGTCCAGATGCTTTACCAATTCAGCCATCCTGACAATTGCTCCTGACTGCTAATTTCGATAACACATCATACTTAACGTCTTTGGGTGACGCCTGCGCCATCTGTCGGAAGTATATTCATGACTGTTATTTTCGATTTCACATTTTTCACTTTGTGTTTAATGAGACCTGTCTGTTCTTTAGCTGATATAAAAAGTTTTTCAGCATTCACAGCATTATTGGCTGTATAAAATATCCACGACTGAAGAAAAATTCAAGTATGACCCAATTGCAACCGAAGTGTCGAGGGACCGGTTCTTTTTGCTCAGAACACACCTGCATGTTGTAGACGTTACCTCGGTGAATCAGGCTGAAGAACATGCAAAGAACAAGCTGTGGCGATTGCAGCCAGTTATCCGTCCGAAAGAGATGGCTAGAACTACCCCGAGACGCAGGTAATTTTTCCATCGACTAACAAATGATTCCATTTGTCGGTCGCTGTTCTGGACTAAAGTTAGTTGTTAAAAACAAGCCTCGTCCAGCAGGGCTGAAAACTACAAGATTACAAGGGTATGGTACTAGACTTTGAAATTTACCAAGGAAATACAACAAACTTGCCTGATTCAGAAAAGTTCAGCGTAGGAGCTGCTGTCGTATTACGGTTGGCTAGTTCACTCCCTGAGGGAAGTTTCCTTTATTTTTATAGATATTTTTTTTCATTGCCTTTGGTGGAAGAGTTATTAAAACGGAGAATGGCCAACTAAAAGATAACAATAAACAGCCACTTTAATGGTCAATAGATTTAATACTAAGCAGAGAACAAAGTATAATTTTACACAGGATCACAGGATGAGGCTGTTGTCAATCCTGATACCACTATCAGCGTAGTAAAATGGAAAGATAATAAAGGAGTTCTCATGGTCTCAACAGCTTTTGGATCTGAGGCGCGAACTCAAGTTGATAGCTGGGATAAGAAGAGGAAGCAGTACACTCAGGTTTCGTGTCCAGTCATAGTTCAAAATACATGGGCGGTGTCGACGTTTGTGATCAAATGATGGAGAGTTAGCGCACATAGCGTAAAACTAGGAAGTGGACTATCAAAGTCATTCTCCATTATGTTTGACTTAGCCATAGTTAACTCCTGGTTTGATTATAGAGCAGACTGTAAGTCTAACAAACGCAAAAACAATGATATATTGGATCTACTGTCTTTTCGGATGTCGATTAGCGACCACCTGATAAATGGTCCTCCAAGAAAGAGGTTAAGAGAATACCTGGAGTTCGCTGAAATCCCATCTTCCTCTTCGTACAGAGTCAAGGCTCTTTCCTCAGTCGATCGCCAGTATGACGGTTTCAACCATTGACCTGTATTTGACACTCTGAAACAACCACGTAGTCGTCGTGCTCCCGGCTACAGCAGCCGCAGTTGCTGTAGTTGAACAAAGTGCGACATTTATCTTTGTTTCACTAAAGACTGATATTGTTTCTTTAATTTTCAGAAGGATTAGAATAGTAAGTATAAATATTTTAGAAGACTGATCTCATTTCCTGGGAATCAAGCAAATTTAATCTCATTTCCATGTTATTTTAGTGAATTACTGATCTCTTTAGTTGATCATGACGATTTTGTAACTTACTAATAAATATCATTGATTTTTCATGTTTTCACATTTATTTACCTTCAGCTAAAATAAAGAAAAAACAGATAGGTTGTGCCCACCTTGATACATTTGTGATGATGCATCACAATTGTGCCAGGGTTAACATGGGCCCCCGGTGGACCACAGAAGGAATGTAACATAGTTCCAGTGGCCCGCCAATAAAGGCGGAGAGACGGCACACGGCGGGTTTCTTTAGTGGGTGCAGGCCCCACACTACCCTGTTCGTTGCCCCGAACGACGGGGTGTGCGGTTAGGAACATTTTTACCCGCCTAAACAAAAAAAAGGGTTAACATGGGCCCAGTGTGATACAATTGTGACAGCACAATTGTACGTAAGAAATGAAGGGTACGGTGCGATACAATTGTTGGTATGCGAATTTTCTAAGATGGCACCAGGAAATCTCAATTTTTTTCCTATATTTGAAATTAACGACTCTAAATTACCGTAAATCAAGTTTAATAATCACATATTTCACCGTAGTTTAGGTTTCGGTCTGAAAGGGATATAATTCTTGGTAAGCGCCCTCTCGCTATCCATAGACAAATTAAAGCTGTTGTTGGTTTATTGATTGACGTTATGCTTTCTTGTTACATGCTTTTGGGATTGAAATTATTCCGTAACTGAAACAGAAATTATCAGTAATTATGACCAAAAATAAAAGCATTTAAGTAGTGATTACATCCTGAGAACTTACTTGTGTAACGTGCAAATATCAGGATTATTTATATGATTTATATCACAGGCACTCACGGAACAAACAACTATTATATTTATAAGTTATAATCATATAATAAACAAGATTTATAGCAAAAATACTGCGAACTGACTTCAAATAACTGCGAAGCTAGTTTCAAGCTTGTCGACTTTAGACTACCTGTCCTTCAATCAGCTTTTAGCTTTTTAATGAAAGCATAAACGGCTATCTCCTGCTAAAGCCAAAACCCACGACCATACGGGAGATGGTGGTACCAACCCGCTCGGGCCCGATACCAAGTGAGTACTCCCACTTGGTACCCAGCCCTTTTTTTTTGTTAAGGCGGGAAAAAATTTTCGTAACCGCACACCCCGTCGTTCGGGCCAACGAACAGGGTAGTGTGAGGCCTTCATCCACTAAAGAAACCCGCCGTGTGGCGTCTCTCCGCCTTTACTAGAGGGCCACCGGAACTATATTACATTTCTTCACAGTCATGCAATGAATGATAATTGCTTACTTCCCTTAGTCGCCTCATACGACACCCGTGAGAAAGAATGGGGTGGTGACACTTATGTATAAAAAAGAGAGGATACACAATCAGGCACGAAAAGTGTCCACTATAAATCAGTGCAGATTACGCTTTCCTGCACTCCTTTCGTTTAGTATTATTTCGACACGCGAGTAGACGAAGCGTGTCAAAATGTCTAATTGTTCGATGAACAAATTCCGAAACAGTGCATTAAAAGTACAAAAAAAGGATGGCGTTTCTTATTTTCGGTAAGTATTAATAGACAGTATTTCTATTTCATACATATTTTGTTGCTTAAGAGTAGCATTTTTTAATTTTTCAATATATTTTGTTTCAAATTATCGACGATGGCCCTGTATGAACCAGTCAAATAGAGTATATATTAAAACAAAGGCAGTCTCGAACTATGCTCATACTTCAACGCATTTTGCTCACTTTGATCGCATAATACGACGTTCTCGGTACTAAAAACTAATGGAGTCACCTTGTTGAATGTATTTTTTTTAATATATAGTTGTAGTTAGTAATTAGTTGACATTGTTTTATTTACAAAGTTTTGATATCAATAACATTGTCATTTATATGATTTTTATTTTAGTTTTCCAAGAGACCCAATCAGATGATAAAGCTTCCTCTAAATTATTTATATATATATGTATTCTTTTTTTTTAATTTAACAGCGAGCGAATTCTAAGGGCACAATTAGTATTTTATAAGATGATCATTTAAATTGTTGAATTTATGGCTTTTATGCTTCAATAATGAATGTTGAAATGTTGTATTATGTATAAATTATGGTTTCACATACTAATAGATTTAAAAGTTTTTGGTGGTCTATGTTACGCTAGTGAATATAAATATACTGTATGTAATAAAACCGAAGAGATAATAAGACGAGAACAGCGCATATGTGGTCAAAAACACAACCAAGGCCTATTTGTATTCCTTAGTTTTATAAGGTACATTAAATTTAAATATATTTTCTGGTATTGTTACACATTTCCTTCAACAACCTCTGCTCTTTTTAATCATAAAATTAGTCTTATAAAAGCTATTATAGAAAAATTTATAGATGTTAGTTTACATTATATCGCAAAAAAAAATCAACAGAAAAGCTGAAATCTAATTCAAAAAGACAACTCTACAATAAGCTTCATTTATTTCAAGGAAATTGATTTACTTACTACTGTATTGTCAATGTTTATTATGACGCCATTCATCTAGACTAGAATAGATCTGGGTACTACTAATAATATTAGAATTACTTAATATTAGAATTACTATATTACTATATTGGGAATAAAAATTAAAATTTATATTTACGAGTTTTATTTTATTTATGTATAAATAAATATTCTACTTAAAAGCATATTATTAAGATCAGATAAAAGTATAAATATGAGTTTTCATTTATAAATTAAACAAATTTAGTAAACTAAGTAAATATTTATATATATTTTTAGCATTCGACATGCTTAGCACTATACATTAAACACAAAGTGAAAGTGAGTGTTATTTCCGATTTCACATTTTTCACTTTGTGTTTAAACTAAGTAAATTTTCATACACGAAAATTATAAAAAAATATTCGTCTCCACTCCGTCCTTGCCCTGCCCGCAAATTTCGGTCGTAAAATTTTATTGCTTTTTGCATAATGCTTTGTAAATACAACTTTAAACCATACGTGTAAGGTTGAATTTTGGAAAGAATGCATTTATATCATAACTATAACTACTTATGTACAACTGGCGACAGTTTTGGACGTTTCTTTTGTTCGAAACTGTGTATCTGGGATTTTATATCAATGGTGATCTTAGACCAAGCCGTCAACAGGACTGGGAACTGTACAACTGTTCGTAGAATTGGTGGAACGGTCTTCAGCTTAGTCGACTGGCTTTTAGCAGATCTCTTGCGAACATTTTCGAGCTTTGGTTCCGTTCTATCGCCTCTTTAATACTGTTAATATTAAATTAGCGAATATCATGTCGCGCAGCCTTGGAGATTTGCCTATTTAACCACCTTAGACAGGACCAATCGGCTGAGGATTGGTCTGTTATTTTTTTTTTCTTTTTCATGAATTTGAGAGTATCGTTTGATAGTGTACAAGTTCTACTGACACGACAGGCTTTGAAGTAGGTAAACCCGACCGCGTGGTCAGTTTCCACGAACCTGTTGTTCGTATCGAAGAAGTCAATCTCATTTTTCACTCAACCATCAGGGCATCAATCATCATCGTTATTTATGATAACCTTACCATGACCGTAGATTCTTTACACCACCTACACCGCCGTTACTGGGCCTGCTACCATTAGGCCAAGGAATGCGGAGTTGCCGTGAGCGGGCCATTTTGTATGTTTTGCTAATTAATGAGGGATAGTGTCGTAATCGCCACACTTGGCAGGCGGGTTGGCGATCGTAGAGGATGTTAATAATGCTCTAAAATAAAACCACGTATTCGCATTGACGAGTGGCATAGACAGACTTTTATTTTAAAACCATAGAACAAACAAACATGTCTACCGACAATGCACGACAGATGGCAGCACTAGTAACATATTGTGTAGATATTAGACATTTAACACCCCCACTATATCTAACAATATGGATATACCAAAATATTACAATCTTTTAATACCTAATACATCCAAAAACTTATAATGTTTCACAACACACAAAGCCTTCGTGCTGTCATCTCAGCTGTAGGCAAATACTTCACATTTACTATTTTATTTACTACACATTCTCTACAAAAGTGAAACTTAATGTCTATGGTTTTGTACGCTTGTGAAACATTGGATTCATAGTTAGCTTTTGTGCACTCTGATTATCGTTGAACAAATCAATGGTATACAGATTTTGTGTAATTTCATATAAAAAGTTTCTCAAATAGACAAATATAACATTTGCACCCCAATCTGCATCTACATATCCTTCCAATATTGAATTTCCATCAGCAGTGTACTTCAAACCGTAATTTTGAGAAAATTTTAAATTTCTCAATAGTCGCTTTACATACGCACAATGTTCTCTAGAATAGCAATTGTTAAACTGACTCAAAAATCCATCTGTATAAGTAATATCAGGTCTGGTTAGAACTGCTAAGTACATTAGATAACCAATGACTTGCTGATATGGGAATTTTCCAACATAGTTTTCCCTCTTAGATACATGCAACTTAGTTTCCATAGGAGTCTGAATGGGTTTGCATTGACTCATGTTAAATTTTTGTAACACCTGATCAATATAATCAGACTGGTTCAATGTGATAGTTTTCTCAGATTTATTAACACTTACATTGACACGAAGACACTTTCTGATTTCACCTAAATCTATAAGTTTGAAATGGCTAACTAATACATTTTTCAAATATTCTGTTCTTAATAAATCATCCACAGAAAGTGTAACAATAGTCCTCAAATTATTTCTAATTTTTGTGTACACACATAGTTCTATCTTAGATCTCCTATAACCAATATTTAACAAACATTCATCCACTTTCCTGTACCATGCTCTCGAAGATTGTTTAAGCCCGTAGATGGCCTTTTTTAATTTAAGTACTTGGACCCTCATGGGTCTGCTCGGAAAATCCTTCTGGCAACTGCATAAAAATGGTTTCATCAAGAACACCATTCAGGAAGGCTGTAGTTACATCAAGGTGAGTAATGTCAAATCCTAACTTAACTGACAATGCAAATAGTAACCTTAATGTAGTATGCCTCACAACAGGAGAAAATGTTTCTGTGTAGTCTATAGCTTCAATTTGTGAACAACCTTTAGCAACTAAACGTGCACGGAACCGAACTTTGTTATCACTATCATATTTTTTTCGAAGCACTTACTTACACTGTACAACCCTACCATCTTGTGGACTATCACATAATTCCCATGCATCATTTTCTTTGAAACACTGTAGTTCTTCTTGCATGGCCAACATCCAGTGTTTCTTTTATGGTCGATTTAAAGCATCATGCAGTGTCAAACCTGCCCCATCATCATAGGTTTCAGCGCTTGTACAAAGGTTCAACATACCATATCTCTCTGGTGGTTTCCGTGTTCGTCTGGATCTGTCCATGAAATCTTCATTTTCACACTGAAGTGTACTGTCTGAGTCTTCATAATCACTTGGAACATATGTTTTATCATTGTCATCATCATAGGAATAATCATTTTCACTGTTGGAGTTATCTTCAAGACTAGATGTTGATTCAAAACTTGTTACCTTCTGGCCTTGTTGTTCTGGTTTAACCCAATCCCCCACTGAAGCAAAATTCTGGTCTTGCACTTGAATCATACATTCAGAATTGATTTCTGGCTCAATAATGACCACATCAGAACATAATACTGTCAGCTTCTCACTATTAGCTACGACAATTCCTTTATTTTGTTCATATCTGGCATTCATAACCCAACTTTCGTTTACTGTTAGGTTTACACTTGCCCCGGAGTCGATATACCACTCATTTTTGTTGAAATTCGCACTAAAAATACTGCACTAAATGCGATTGATTGCATTCTTTCTTTATTTTTCTTATTTGCTAATTTATTTTCGTTATTCATGCACTGAATTTTGTAATGGCCGACTTGTCTGCACCGGTAGCATTTTACCGCCTTGGTGATTGACTTCGACGAAACAGTAGTACTACCAACATCACAATTTTTCTTGGCCATAGACAAATTATTCTTATTTTGCTTTGCATGATTTGAATGACTGACGAAAGTACCGTTCATTTCACTCTCGTTGTAATCTACCGACTCCATGTCTAATAATTTTGTCTTGATATTATCTGCCGTAATGGAAATGCCCAAATGTTCTATTGCCATGATCATTGAAGCAAAACGATCAGGCAATCCAGCCAACAACAATGACCCTGTCCATTGATCATTTATTTCAAATCCCGTTCCACTTAATTTCTGCGCTGTATCGATAATCTGCATCACAAATGACGTCATCGAACTGCAATTATCTCGCCGGATTGAAATCAGATTTCTCAACAGACTTATTCTCCGTGAAAAGCCACTATCATCATATAATTGTTGTAGTTTATTCCACAATTCTTTCGACGATTTAACGGTTTTGACGTGGACATACAACGACGGGTCGATGGTCATAATCAGTTTGGCTTTAGTTTTTTCGTCATCCGCGCTTGCTATTTCTTTTCCCGGTTCTGGCTTTATACTTCATGCTTTCGAGAACTAAGAAATTTTCTGCAGCGAAACACCACTCCGAATAATTATCGCGTCCCTTTAGTTTTGGCACATTGATAAGGTAGTTGGTAGTCATTTTGACGAACAGTTTCTACACTTATACACTGCGATAATTAATACGATCAGTCAGTTCACAGCTAAATCGTACTGAATACTGTCTTTTAACACTTGCTTTACTGCAAAATCCTTGTTAAACGACTCAATACCGCGATTTTATGAGCGTATAAAAAAGATAAGAAAGAAAGAAAATATTTATTGTAACGAACATAATTGTTAGGTTAGGTACATTTATATAAGCCATAGAAGAAGAAGAACAAAAATGAATTCGTTATAAAGCGACCCCAACTCAGCATAAAACAGGTCATAAGACCTGCGCTGGTCTTCCGTTGGGGCGCCTTAGTGATGTCACGGACGTCGTTGATATCCATCACACACCGACGCAAACCATAAAACAATAAAATATTTATAAATATATGTAACCATAAAACATTAAAATTAAAAAAAAAACAAAATTAAAAATAAAACGAATATGTAAAATTGTTTAAAAAATAGTAAAATAACAAACAAAAACAAAATTACCAAAATTTAAAATACACTTCTATACTCCATACAACCACAGAAAGAAAGAAAAATAAGAAAAACAACTAAATCTATTTAACTTGCATTTCAATCTTTTGTTAGGCTAATGGTTCTGCCAAAGCCTGCAATAAGCGTAAGCCAGAAAAAAAACAAAAACCTGTTATAAAAATACACGTTGATTCTTTTTTTAGATTATTCTACTCTTTGACGTTGATACACGTGTTTACACGTCATAGAGATAATTTTAAAATTGAAATTTGAGAAAAGAAAATTAAAAATGGTAAATCTCGCAAATCACAATGCAATATGATTATTTTAGTGTGCAACTATGAATTCCTGAAGTTTGCTTGAAGTTTTTTATTTATTTATTTATATTAAAAAAAAGTAAATACAGTTTATCGCCAAACTGCAGAACAGTTTGTAGGCGAAAAAAGAAGCACTCGCTAATTCCAAACAAAAAAATATTAGGTATTAGTGATTGTTGGTGCCAGACAGTTAACCAAAATAATAATGTCTTTCTTAGTACAAATACACAAACACATAACATAACACTCAAGCAGAATTAGGTGACAATTAAGACTTTTACTAAAAATTTTCTGTAAAAATATCCAATTAAGTATTTTTTACTTTTGTTTGAAAGCATCTCTTACCACAGTTTTCATCTGATTTAAGCATATTATATAATCGTGGTATTAGATACTTTCGCGTTCTCTCGCCATAATAATTAATTGAACTAGGCTGTTCATATATGATTTCATTAATATTTGCATGTTATTCAATATGATCAACATGTTACAACAAAATTTATGATTTATATTGTAACATCTGCATGCGTAATTGCATGTATACACATGTTTTAAGCAAATAAATAATATCTTATCTTATCAGACAAATATTGTCGCCTTAAATCCAAAGGGGATCGGCGCACTCCACTTGCACTGGCACTCTTAGGAGTCGGCCTCATTGCGCCTAATATTATACAGAGAGCTCTAGCTTGAATGATATCGAGTGTGTTAAGAGCTGGATCATAACACTACGAATGATACATGAACTTTTATGTGAAATAACAAGTTTGCAGAATGAAGTACCTTGTATAAGCGTTGCTCTAAGTATTTATTTGGTGAAACTGCGTACGGGTGATAGTAATAGTAGATTAAGTTGTTTATTTGAAATGCCCCGAAGCACATTAGAACGATACATGTCTAAGGCAAGAGATTGCATGATTCAACAGATGACTCCTTCATATTTAGGTCTGAATTGTATGACAATGCGGTTAGGAATATTTTTTTCCGCCTTAACAAAAAAAAATGGGTCTATTTGGGAATTCTAGTCTTCCTAATAAAATTAAGCCTGTTATTGTCATATGTAACGCTACATATGCATATGTACAAAGTAGCAGCAACGGCTTGTTCCTAAAATATACATACAGCAAATATCAGAATTTAATAAAACCATTTATGCTAGTATGTTGCGATGGTTATATACTAGATTGCTTAGGTCTATACAAGGCTATAAAAAATGATGCTGCTATTATGAGCAATGAATTAAGAGATTCCAGTGGTACAATGAGACAGTATTTCCGAGATGATGTCTTTATTCTCGATAGAGGTTTCAGGGATGTTATATCTCAATTAATTGATTGTAGCTATAAAGCTTATATGCCAAGAGTCTTTATTAGAAGGTGAACATAAACACAACACATTGCAGGCAAATAAGTCGAGATGTGTAACAATGTGTAGATGGGTGGTTGAAGTAGTCAATGGTCGTCTCAAACGAGACTTTAAATTAATTTGCAATGACTTTTTTAATAGGGCTGCAAAGCATTTAATGACCGATCTTAGGAATAGTTGTGCCTTAGTTAATAAATTCCATCCTCTTACAGAAGACAATCCACAAGCTTCAGAGTATTTGGAAATTGCAAGACAACGGTTAAATGTCGATAATGTATTAGCCACAACTATAAGAAATGAAAATCTTAATAGACTTCGAGCCACGTTAGTAGCTATTGACTCTATATTTATTACGAGGAAGAATAAAGTCGAGACACATTGGCTGTAGAACTTATTATACTTATTTATGAATTAACCGGAATGAAAATGTTGTCAATAGTATTGATGCTATATCGGAGTATTGTTGCAGCTGTCTTGTTGGTAATAGGACAATACAATTCAATTCATTTATTGCATTATTTAAATAAAAGAAATTCCAAAGGTAAAATGGATTGGGCACACAAACGCTGGCCCAAAGCAAAAAAAAGAAAAACAATTAATCAAAATAAATAGACACCGATGAAATCGTGAGTAGATTTGTCAAAAAGCATGTCGGATATAATGGCGATATTTTCCTACAAAATAATCGAAATTAATCGTGTAATGTGTCTTTTGTTTTAGGGTTCTATAGTTAACTTTAAATTAAGCCTCACAATGTTGTGAACACTCCACGACAATTTTAATAAGTAACCCTTTTCCTGCCACACCTTTATACATCAACGATGGGAGAACTTAGCTGTCTGATCTGATACTTCAGACCTCAGTACGTCTCTAAAGGAGCTCTCAATGCAATAAATATATAGTGATTACCATTGTAAGCTATAGTATTCTGATCAGCAAGTAAGTGTAAATTTAAGTCACAGGAACTTGTGGTGAAGTAATTTGGCTTAAGTAATTATATTAGGGGTTAAAGTATGAAATTGCCGATTTGTACTGAAAAATTGAAATTCGTTTTTTTTTTTCATTTAACATATATGTTTAATCAAAATATCTACCATTATTATCTATACATTGCTGCCATCTAATAGGAAGGTCATTTAAGACTTTGCGACAGAACTCTGTTGATCTAGATGCTACAAACTGTGTGAAAGCATTTTGTACTGCCTCCTGGGAAGAAAACTTTTTATCACGTAGAAAATTGTCCAGATCACGAAAAAAATGGTAGTCCGTTGGAGCAAGGTCTGGCGAATACGGAGGGTGACGAACGGTTTCTAATTGCAGTTCCTGTAGAGTTAAAACGGTTTCTCGTGCTGTATGAGGTCTCACGTTATCATGGAGCAATAATGGTGAAGATCAATTCATGAGTCGGGGCTGTTTCACTGCAAGTTTTGCTATCATTGTTCGGAGTTCGGCACAGTAGACATCTGCCGTTATTGGTTGTCCAGATCGGAGAAAGCTATAGTGAATAACACCATGCTGAGACCACCAAACAGATACCATTAACTTTTTATTGGTAAGCTTTGCTTTAGGACACTGTTGCGGCGTTTGACCTGGGGTCTGCCATTGCATTTTTCGCTTACGGTTATCGTAAAGAATCCACTTTTCATCACATGTCACAATTCGATCCAATATTCCTTCATTTCTGTATCGATTCAACAAGGCAACATAAGTTTCAACACGCGTTTCTTTCTGCAGATCAGTCAAATCATGAGACACCCATTTTTCATATCTTTTCATTTTATTGGTTTAACGAAAATAAGTAAATATTGATGGTAAGGTAACGTTAAACCATGCCGCTAATTCCTGGATAGTTTGGCTGGGATCGGCTTCCACCATCTCTTTCAATTCATTGTTATTCACACGTAGTTCGTTCTTCAAATCAACATTTTCATCACGAAAGCGTTTAAACCAAAATCGCACGGTGCGTTCATTAGCAGTCCCCTCTCCAAACGCAACATTGATATTGCGAGCTGTTTCTGCAGCGTTAGTTCCGCGTCGGAACTCGTATTCCAAATACACTCGAATTTTCGAAGTAACCATCTTTCTTGTCTAAGCTGAATAAAAAAAACAAATGAGTCTAAAATCGAACGTTGCTCATTTTTTAAAAGAAGAAACTCAAAGGCAACTTTTGAAAAAAGTTTCAGTCAAAAATCTCAAATCATGAAGGTTCTATGTCAATTCGAAAAGTACCTATTACAATAAAACGGCAATTTCATACTTTAACCCCTATTATATTTGGTTGTATGTGTGTTTTTATTTCTTACCTCACATTTAATACTTTTCTCAAATAATGGATTAATAGCTGTTGCCTTTAGCATATCTGCGTTTAGAAAAGATGAGACTGCCAATTTCAGTGTTGTAATTATTATGACAAAGAACAAATCTGAATACACATAGTATTGTACTATATTTTTAGTGAAGAGGTGTAAGAGATAATTTCTTAAGATCTTATATATTTCTTTATACTATGTGGATGGCAAACAAGCATACGGTACCACCTGATGGTAAGCAGTTACCGTTTAGGCTACTATAGACGCTAGCAACATCCAATGCATCATCCATCTCCAAGGAAGGGGATAAGAGGTGGACAGGAAGGATATAATGAGGGAAAGATAGGAAGATAATAAGGAGTGGATAGCCAATAATAGAGTGGGGTTTGGGCTTCCAGCGCTCTCACTCAGGGTAGCTACTCCTACCATTATTTCCGCTGATCTTATATGAGAGGGTGGTACTTCCCCGATCGATCCGACCCATTCTTGCTGGTATAAGGCGGTGGTGCGGCCTCATATTTTGTCTTGTCACGGCGTAAGTACGTATCTACATGTAAGTAGGTACATAATTATGTTGGTATGCACATAACTATATACATGTAGTGTATATATGTGTCTTTAAACGAATGCCTGTTCTTACAGATCATTAAAATATATAGATATATATATAACTTGTACATTCCTTTTAGACTAAATATAGAAGTCATAAGGGAAGAATATGTGTCTAAAAATCAAGATAAATGTATACAAATATGCTTATAAAAAGCAAATACTTCAGAAACAAGTATACACAAACAGTTTTTACTCATAAATCCAGGAGGAGAATCCGTGTGAAGAACATTTCATTAAAATACTACTCGATTAACAGATGGTCGTTTTAGTGTTAAAATACCACTAAAGGAGTCTGCTGAAGTTTTAGGTGACTCATTCCAACGTGCTAAACGTTTTTTTCTATCGCTCCAGCATAGAAATCAGAGCCGACCTGCTTTCAATATTATGTATAAAGACTTCCTGTCAGAATATATTTTTTTATATATGACCGAGTGTAGTATTAACATTAAGTCATCGTACTTTATACCTCATCATGGCGTTTCACGCAGTATTTCACGCAGTAGCGTGAAAGCAGCACCACCATCAAATTACGCGTGATGTTTAATGCCAGGTCACCTACCACTTCTGGAGTTTCACTCAACATCATACAGATGGTAGGACCTACCGTTCAGGACGATCTATTGTCGATCATAAAGATACAGATTTTATAAAATACGTCCTATCAGCCGATATAGAAAAATTCTATCGACCAGTGTCTGTTCACCCATCAGACAGACGTTTACAGAAAATTCTATGGCGTGATGACTTTTCTAATCCTATTAAGGTGTATCAATTAAACACGGTCACCTATGGCACCGTCAGGGCCCTTTTTCTTGCCACAAAATGGTCTTAAACAGATTGGCTTAGACTGTAGCGAAATTGCAGAAGTCATCATTCATGACTTTTACGTCGATGACCTCTTGACAGGTGAGGACCAGCTTGACAAAGCTTTTATAAATGATCAGATATCCACTAACTTATCCGTTAATTTGAATATTG
The DNA here is from genome assembly GCA_948253155.1 of Leucoma salicis. Lineage (NCBI taxonomy): Eukaryota > Metazoa > Arthropoda > Insecta > Lepidoptera > Erebidae > Leucoma > Leucoma salicis. The sequence continues at coordinate 15,559,470 of OX411824.1, forward strand.
GAGAAACAACATATCGGAAAGAAGAGAGAGAGAAGGAAGTGAATAAAACTTTAAGGCTGGCTTGGCAAACACACAGATGATTTGGGTTTTCCCGATAAGGCAGCTGCTACTAAATATAATATGTTAGCTGTTATTGCGCTCATATTTGATCCATTAGGTCTGATAGCTTCATGCGTCGTACTTATGAAGTGTCTATTACAAGAGTTATGGTTAGCTACTGTCTTGGGCTGACCAAGTAACTTATGAAGTTAAAGCTATTTAGTCTAACCTTATAAATTCACTACCAGCACTTAATAATCTACGAATTCAACGTCACGTGATTTGTGATTCTAGCACAATAGAATGATATGTTTTTACGGATGCCTCTGCAAGGCATATGGTGCTTGTGTGTATGTTCGTAGCGTACAGTTGAAAAACAATGACGTTTTAGTCCGTTTATTAATAGCTAAGGCTCGAGTGGCTCCACTCAAGCCAGTTACTATCCCAGGGCTTGAACTCTGTGCTGCGCTGATAGGAGCACGCCTTTATGAAAAGGTTTGCAACACACAGCGACATAAAATTTCATGTGTCACATTTTGGACTGACTCTATGATTGTACTTGGTTAGTTAAGAATGATGCCTATTAAGTTAAACACTTTTGTACGCAATCGTGTAGCAGAAATCCATGAAACAAGTACGGGTACATGGAGACACGTCCCGTCGCATGAAAATGCCGCTGATTTGCTGTCACGTGGAATTAAGGCGCATGCTATGCTGTCAGCTGTGTTGGGCCGGCTATAGAATTGACCCACCCCTCTACCCACGGGAGTCGTAAGAGCCGACTGAGGGAATACCGGGGGTGTGGGCAGCAGAACTCCCTCGAGTATTAACAACATCCACTGCGATCGCCAACCCGCCTGCCAAGCCTGCATTATAACCCATTCTTGGGGAGGCCTATGTCCAGCAGTGGACGTTAAAGGCTGATGTATGGATGCTATGCTGTCACTAAACATGTGTGTGACTAGTTTTTTTCTTACTGAAAGTACTGAAGATCAGTCACTCTGGCCTAGTGATCCTGGAACTCCGATTGTTCCGGAGCTTTTTTTTTTTTATTGCATGTAGTGGCAGACGTGCCACGGCCCATCTGATGGTAAATGGTAACCGTCGCTCATGGACTCAACTATACCGAAAGTATTGTCAAGCCGCTGCTCACCATTTCATTTCACCGATATGAAATGAGAGAAAACCTGAAGTCTCACTACATATTTCATTTAAAACTAATCAAGATATTATATATATATTTAATACATTTTGATCGGTGTTCAAATATTAAATGACTTCAGCATATGTATTTCGTATTATTGATACATGTAAAAAGCTCAAAACGGCTTCTCTTATTATTACAGCTCAATAATTAGAAAAATCTTTAAAATTTATCATTATTCGGTCACAGAAGGAGTCATTTCCTGAGTAATAGTTACTCATTAATAATAATAAAAACCCACATAAAAACTCATTATTAAAATGGAATATTTTTCTTGATAATGATAAAATCATTCGTGTTGGGCGTTTATTCAATTCTAACTTCTCGTTCGATAAAAAAGGCATCCTATTCTTTTACAGTCCGCTCATCCTTCCACTAAGCTTTTGTTTAGATTCGGACACATGAAGCTAATACACGCTGGACCACATTACTGCTTGCTACTATTAGAGAGTCAAACTGGCCGTTTGTAATTTAGCCAGAATTTGTTATCGCCAATGTATTATATGCAAAATTAATTAATAGGAAGATAATTTCTTAATAGGAACGCCACTTATTTCTTTAGCAGTCAAAGACTTACAAGATCTGTCTACCCATCTCCTAGCACGTTACCATCGAATAGAACAACTCAGGCAGCATTTCTGGTCAAGGTGGAGCAAAGAATATGTCTCTGAACTGCAGCAGCGAGTGAAATTGAAAACTGGTTCCAGTACACTTCTATTGAACTCCCTCTTACTAATCAAGGAAGATAACCTGCCACCCTTAAATGGAAACTTGTTCGAGTTGTGGCTCTACATCCTGGGTCAGATGGGATAACCAGGGTAGCCGACATCAAAAAGGTGACCGGAATTGTTCGTCGAGCATTTACGTTTAAATTTGTCCGCTACTAGATACTGATGTTTCTGTTGAAAGACCAGCTTTCAACGGCCGGGAGCATAATCAGGCCGATTAGGCATACTTATTTATAAAACCTTGTTGGTCAATATTTCTTCTTTAATTTTAGTGCTTTTTAAAAAAAATACTTTTGTCAATTGCCTTCATGATAAAATAATATAGAAATTGTCTCCTTTTCAATCTTTATTGCTTTTTTATTAAAATTTCTTCCCGAACTATAAATAATATATATATCCAGCATCATCATCATGGTCCTTCGAGCCGGATTTTCATACAACGGGACGTGTCTCTATGTACCATCTGAGAGCAGTAGCTTAAATGAAGAGGAAGCTGAAATAGAAAGGGGACGAGAAGCAAAGCAAGCCCTTAGTAATATGTAAAAAAATTAAAGCCAAACCACGCTTGCATATTCGAATAACAAATTTGTTTGTTACATTTTGGTAACAATTAGTTTAGTTTTAATGAATAAATGAATAATATAAAAAAAATTTAAATATAAATAATATTGAATTGACTTGAATAATGCTCTCGCGCTTCCTCGCACTGCGGAACTTTTAACGAGTCTGGGAGGACGTTTGGCCCATCAGATTTGTCTGGCTCATTGGAAAATATACTTAATAATATATATAAAATTCAGCCTTCCTAAAATGACGTAAGTTCCCTCATTTTTTACGACTTTTAGCGTCTGTCAAAAGTTATGGCCCACATGAAGTGTCTGGCAACTGTATATATTTGTTTAGAACAATATCATATATATGACATAAATATGTAAAAAAGTAGCCTTGCTACTTTAACATAAGGTAGCATGTTTTTTTTCCACCTTTGATACCTACTACCTGTAAAACGGCCCCGCTTTCGGCTTAGCGAGTATCCATCCTTTCTATGTTTATGTTATACTAACGATCCTAAAAATTTTATTTTACCTAAAATCACCTATGTCTGGAGTGACTGAGATCTCACTCTATATAATGGCTTTAAAAATTATATATCATTAGGCTATATCAGTGACATATTACTCGTAGAAGAATGTGAGTTCCTAGAACAACTGAAGCCTGGATGTTTTGTGTTGGCTGATCGTGATTTTAAACATATTGAACAGTTATTAAACTAAAAGAGCTGTAATCTGTCGAAACCTCCATGTTTAATTCAAGGCGCTAAGTTGACCAAGCAAGACGCCTATAAAACAAAGCAGATTGCATGTTTAAGGATCCAGATTGAAAGGGTAATCCGAAGAATCCGGGAGTTTACAGTGTTAAAACCACTTTCTGTTTTAAATTCGAAACTAATACGTGTACTAGATGATTGTGTGATAATAGCATGTGCTCTTAACAACTTGCCCTTGCAAGTAGCATTGTCCAATGAATTTGTTTATATCTTCAGTTACTAGGGATATAAAAGCCGGATAGTTGCCTCGGACGGATACATGCCCCGGTTTTTAATACACTATGTTAGGAATATAAGTTGTGATGGTGATTTACTACAATAAGTAGTGACCCCTTCCCTAGGCCTCAGTGCCGCGTAAGCCATCGGAATAGACGCACGTGTTTTGTCCGTGTGATTAAAAATTTTCCGCAGCGAAACTTTGACGGGCGTTATAATTATATTGGTAAGTAATTTCTATTGAATATTTTTATTACTGATCGTGGGTTCAGTCAACTTTTTGTTTCTTTGCATGCATTAGAGTTCAAATTACATTGTTTACTGTTTTATTGCTAAATACAGGGTGGCGCAATAGAACGTACATATTGCGTCATCTTTTTTCGCGGGGTAAACAGTGCGCGGGCGAGGGGAGCCTAGCGTGGTTGGACTCGTGGGGTTTTAGTAACCATGAGTCACTTCGACGGGAAGCGTCGCGCTTTTTGTGTTCGCACGTTTTACGAGAACGGTCGTTCATACATCTCTACAAGGCGAAAGTATTGTTCTGAATATGGATTAACACACATTAATGAAGCTCCAAGTGTAAATTTAATTCAAAAATACATTAATAACTATCATTACGGAACCTCATTTTACCGATGCTAGCTGCCTAATTTGTAATATCCTAAACAATTTACATATAATCGCCCTATACGGTCTGTATATAAACATGTATAAAAAACATTGCTAACTTCATGGATAGTCTTGATAATCTACTACAGGAATACTTACAACCTCAAAATATCTCTATAATTTGCGATATAAATATAAACATAGCTCCCAGTAATTTTGACTGCCGTGCGAATCGATACTTAAACCTTATAGTTTCACATGGTTTCCTGCCCGCTCATCTTCTCTCTACTAGACTTGGCAATTGTCTAGATCATGTCTTACTCAAATCAAATCTCAAAGCGACAACTTTGGTCTTAGAATGCTCGATTATAGACCACTCGGCCACCTTATTGAACCTGGACATAAAAGTAAACCGGCATGTAAATAAAATGGATATACCCAAACTTAACTTGTCTCAAGCAGTTACTGACATCGAGGGCTGCGATTTTTCGAGCATACAATTACTGGACGATCCTAACCTAGCCATGAATAGATTACATCAGCTCCTGTTACCAATCATAGCAAGAAATACTGAGATCAGGACAAGCATAGAATTATTAAACCATGGATGACTCCTGGCCTATTAAGGTGTATAAGAAATCATGACAAGATGCACAAAAAACTTAACAAAGATCCCAATAATGCCATATTGAAATTAACATACCTACGTTACAGAAATTTCTGCAACAATTTATTAAAAAAGCTTAGAAATTCCCATGAAAAACAAAAATTTTATGAAGCAGGTAGAAATCCAAAAAAATATGGGCTGTTCGTAACGTTTTAGACAGCAATAAAAATACATCTGCTCCAACCAAACTCCTAAGTATTAAAAAAGACCCTATGGAATCTGTCAATTTCATAAACAGGTTCTTCGCCAACGTAGGCAAAAACTTGGTAAACACAATTACACAGCATCCATACATTATTAGGCACTCCTCTAATGGTCAAGCTGTCACAATTGTGAACTCTATCGCTGTATTGGAAACAGATGAGGACCAGGTTGACGCTATCATAAGAGGCCTGCGCGCCGATTGTACACCCGGTTGGGACGGTGACTCTACGAAATTGCTAAAATCTGCAAGGCACATCTTAGTTGCTCCCATCTCGCATATTTGCAATGCAGCATTATTAAAGGGTATTTTCCCAAAACCCCTAAAAAAAGCCGTCATACACCCCATTTATAAGTCCGGGGACAAAAGTAGCGTTAACAACTACAGACCAATTTCAATCCAACATGCCATATCAAAAATCTTAGAAAGAATAATACACAACAACATCCTTAACTTCTTAAATAAATACAACATAATTTCCAATAATCAATTTGGCTTTCGAAGGGGTATATCAACGGAGGATGCCGTATCTGCGTTATTAGACATCGTGGTTGATAAAGTTGACGAAAAAGGTAAATGTATCAGTTTGTTTCTCGATCTATCTAAGGCATTCGATACTGTTTCCGTGCCCACACTGTTGCATAGGCTATATCAGATTGGCATACGTGGTACTACCCTAAGATTTCCTATCGGACAGAAACCAAAGTGTCAGGATTGGTGATCATATTAGTGCGGACGAAGCGCTAGACATCGGCGTACCCCAAGGTAGCCTGCTCTCTCCACTTCTCTACATCATCTATGTTAATGAGTTATGTCAGCTCTCCCTCCCATCAACCCACATCATTGCCTACGCCGATGACATTGTGCTACTGACTAGTGGGGCCAGCTGGACCATAGCAAGGGATACGGCTGAGGGGGGCTTGAGCATAGTGATGTCATGGCTGGCTAGCAACTTTCTGTCCCTTTATACACAAATATTAATATATCGGGTCTTAATCGCGTGTATAATGTGTACAAATCGCGAAAGTTTAAAAGTCTTTATTTCTGTCCCTTAACATCGACAAAAGCAACTTTATTACTTTTGGGGCGAGGGAATCTGCCTTACCACCAACACACTATCTTGCAATTAAAGCACGTTCATGTGCTGGAGGAGCAAACTGTACATGTGCCTCAGTGACGAGAGTACCTATGGTGAAATATCTCGGTCTTCACCTTGACGCCTGCCTCTCTTGGAAATCTCAAATAGAAGCAGTCTCCACGCGCATTAGGAAACTAACATTTTTGTTTAAGAAACTTAGAATTTCCGCTGACCAAGACGTCCTGAACATGGTTTACTCTGCGTTGTGTGAATCAGTATTGAGTTATTGCATCACAGCCTGGGGAAGTTCTGCCAAATCTAGTATGATACTCGCTGAAAGAGCCCAACGAGCGGTGATAAAAGTACTCCTAAACAAACCATTTAGATACCCTACTCAAAAATTATACTCTGATTATAAAGTCTTTACAGTTTGCTAACTCTATATTTTTCAGGCTGTCACACGCAAACATAAAAGGCCTCCGGTTAACACTCACAACCTTCGGACTCGTCGAGGATTGACTCCTGTTTACCCCAGTTTACACACAAACACAACCTTCGCACAAAGACATAATAAATACTTAAGTACCTTATTGTACAATAGATTAAACAAGTCATTACACTTACATAACCTAAATACATTTCAATGCAAATCCAAATTAAAGTCTTTCCTCCTCACATTAAATTATGATGAATTAGAAAAGCTGATTATTCCACAATGCTAATTATTCTCCTACTTGTACGAACCCTAAGTATGCACTTAGACTCACTCGCTCTCGCACAATTAAAAGCAGACTCGGCTATACACCACAATATTAATCAAACATTTTAGCATGCACGTACATTCTTATATATACGCACACATTATGTACTTAAACCAACACACACACACACTCTCTCACACACACACACACACACACACACACACACACACACACACACACACACACATATACACACATATACATACCAATATATATGTACAATCATGAGCACAGATATTACGATTATTATTTTTTATTTTATTTTATCTTCTTTATTATCTTTTTATTTTGCCTAGAAGTGCATTATAACCCACATCATGTATAATAAATGTTACTAAGGACGGAAGAATGTTTTCTACAACACAGGATTTTCCTAGTGTAGGATTCATTATTCAATGTAATTTGTAAATATTTTGTTAGAAAATCTCAGATATTTGACCCCAGAACTTGCGAGATCGAGAATGGCGAATACGAGGACTTAGTTGCAACAAGACAGAGCGACCTGTCACACATCAAATGACTCTATGGCGGTTGTGAGACAGATGTTTCCTGCAAGACTAATTTCCAAAAGAGATGATATCCCTTGGCCCCCACGTAGCCCTGACTTGACGCCTCCTGACTTTTTTTTGTGGGGATACCTCAATCATAAAGTCTACATGAACAATCCGAGGAACATCAGTCGGCTAAAGGAAAATATCCGTGGGGAAATGGCAGCTATCACGCCAGATTTATTGACAAGAGTTTTCACAAATCTGCGTTCGCGTTTAGAGGAGTGCCGTCTTCGAGAGGGCCGTCATTTAGATGAAGTTATTTTTAAAAAATAAACTACATTTAATTACCTAATCATCCTATATTTTATTTCAACTACTTCCTTTTGTATTTATTTTTTAGCCTATACTTAATAAATGCACGTTCTATTGCGCCACCCTGAATTTATTATTTATTTCGCAAATAAAAAGGGCAAGTATCCGCATCAAAAAGGATAGTCACCTTACTTACTTTCGCGGATAGTTGCCCCTAGAGTGACTAAAAAATTTTTAACAAGCAAAGACTGATTTTATTTTTTTGTTGTTGTTTCGAATATACTGTGACTCTAACTTGTTGTAATTAAAATAAATATCTACTTATCTGTTTTATATATTGATTCTATATAGCAAAATGCCTCACAGATATAAGCGAAAACCAGGCGTGGAACCACGCAACATGAACTGGACAGAAGATAGCTTAGCACTTGCCTTGGAAGAATTGAGACTAAGATGATACGAAAAAAGTAACCAGAAACTGCTAACTCAAGGTATATTTTTGATTTAAAGATGTATACCTAGCACTATCAATGCAAATTTCTATCTACATACCTCCTTATCTGACGTAATTGTATTTTTTCTCACTTCTACGAAAATATCCTGTGCTTGGCTTCGAGAATGAAAAAAGACTGGTAGCTCATATATTGAAGCTCGGAGACGCATGTTTTCCACCTGACAGAATTATGATTCGCCAATTAGCTTATCAATTTGCCAAAAATCTGTGATTGAAACATAACTTTAGCAATGAGAGTAAAATGGCTGGACCGCAATGGCTAAAAAGCTTTCTAGAAAGAAATCCTGAAATAGCTTTGAGACAAGCTAAGGGTTTATCAATTGAATTGCGAAGGGTCTCAACAGAACAGATGTTGCAAATTTGTTCAACCTCTTAACAACAATTTTAACTGATATTTAGATATTTTTATAATTTTTTTAGCATTTGACATGCTTCACATTGTGTTTAATGTATTTTAACTGAGATTAATTTGCTGGTTAAGCCAGATAGAATATTTAACATTTTGATTAAACTGGTTTCCAACTCAATAATAAAATTGGTAAAATATTAGCTAAGAAAGGTGCTAAAGCAGGTAAATCAGTTACTTCCGGTGAAAAAGGAGAAACAATTGCTGTTGTTGCTTGTTGCAACGCTATTGGCAATTTTCTCCCACTGGTTCTGATTATCAAAGGCGTAAATAAGAAACCAGAATTCGAGGAGGGACTTCCGTCTGGTTCTCAAATTTACATGCAAAAGAAATCGGCATACATTACCTCACCACATAAACCACCAGGGAAGGTATTACTGATTTTGGACGGTCATTCATCACACTTAAGTACTGTCAATATGCTGGAAACTGCTCGGGACAATGATGTGATATTACTCTCGTTTACCTAGTCATACTATTTCAGCTTTGCAACCCACGTACGTACTCGGACCATTTAAAAAATATTATAATGCTGAGACATACAATTCCATGCGCACTAATCCACAAAAAGAACTGAATCGGTACAACTCGCGTCAGCTAATATCCAAGGCATGGATTTGACAGCTGTCCCCGCCAATGCAATAAGTGGTTTTCGTGGCAGTGGAATGTACCCAGTTGAACTAAATTCTGACGCTGAATTTGCTATATCAGATCTTGCGTTGGGCGAACTCGCACAGGAACGAGAATCTAATCCTCTAAATGATCAAGCACCAGGCATTTGAGTGGAGTGTCTGCGTTAGAGAAGCACTCACAAGATTCTGAGCAAAGTCTTGCGTCAAATGAAAGATACCAAGTGTCATCCCTAGGCAAACAACTACCAGGTATTTGTACCGTACCAGAATCTGAGTCTAATCAAGGTCTACATTATTAAAACGAACTGTTTCCATCAGGATATCTAGTTTCAAGTAATGCTTATAATCTGGAAATTATCGTACATGAGTCTGAACAGAATAACGTGAACCAAAATCACACGCCACCGAGGACGTCTTCAAGCCTATTCAATTTGTCTCAAAATTGTTTAGCCTTAAAAGATTGCGAGACCAAAGATTAGATCTTTGATCTTTAATATTTATATGAATACTGAGCTATCATTGCCATCGCTGATATCTTTAAATTAATCCCAGAACGAAAATCTAGAAAAAGAAAATCAGATTGGATTCAATGTGAGACGTGTCGGATGTGGTTGCATGAAACATGTACAAGATTCAAAAACTATTATATGAGATGTGAAAAGTTAGAAACCTTAGCTTCTGGTAAAAATTAATGTAAATATCAAAGTTGATTACCAAATTGTTGTATTCTTAAGATAAATGCTAATATTTTATAATAAATTACATAACTTTAAATAATATTTTTATAATTTAAATCATTAAAACTGAAAACTATACATTAATATTTCAAATTGTATTTAAAAAAAGATATCACTAAATTAGAAAGTAAATTATAAAGACTGTTAAATAAATAATAAAGATTACTTTATTTGATATAAATTTCTTTCTATCCAAAATAAAAATAATACCGAGGTTACTATCCCCGAACGAGGCAAGTATCCCCCGAAGCATTTTCCACGCTAGGCTACTATTCGCCATAGTGGGCAACTATCCCTTTTCTGAGAGGTGAAATAAAACAGTATTTATTCAAAACCATTGCTAATTTTATTATGTATACAAAAATAGGCTAATATAGAAGATAAAAGACCTATGTTTTGAGATACATAATGAATCATTTTCAGCAAGTTCATATTTTTTTAAATAAAGCTTTTTCGAAAAACGCAACTATCCGGCTTTTACCCTATATTTCTCATTGAATACGTAAATTTTAATAAATAAAACCATCACATCTACCAAGCACCGCTGATTGTCCTGGTGCTGCTGCTGCATCAGCGGAGACCACCACCAGACCAGCATTGGCGTATCTGATGTTAGGTGTACTTTCTGAGATTTAAATTGTTTTTAGTTATATATAGAACTGTACAATTTTGCATTGAGACAAAATAACAGTCGAAAGTTATCGTTACGCAAGTGCTCAGTGTCCCTTGTTACATGTTTTATCATGGAAAGAGAGAGGAAAAATCAAGAAAATCATCAAAATTTTAATGGTCGGCAGTTTCTTTGCCACTGATTCATACTTTTGTGGTGCCAAATTTAGAAGTGTGAAAACAAATGTTAAAAGTTAGTTCTAAATATAAATTTACTATATAAATAACAAAAGAAATCATAACCTAAACAAGCGTAATTTGTATTACTTTCAAGTTTAACATATTTTATTTTTACGTCTTTTCTGATCGGCCAGACAATCTTACGGTGATGATGCCATAGGATACGTACAACTTTGGCGTGATACGATTATGTACATCATCAAATGCAAGGTGTACCCAGAACATAAAGTTCGATCGAAAACTTATGCGATGACTATAATACTTGACGAAAAAGAAAAAAAATCGTCAATGTTCAGTGCCATGATTGTGCTGTATCAATTGGAGGATGCAAACATGCTGTAGCTTTCTTGATGTGGGTACACAGGCGAAGTGAAGAACGATCTAGTACTGAAATACAGTGTTACTGGAAAAAATCTAAACTGCTCAAGTTGGCACTAAAATGAAGTATATTACTGCAAATAATCTGTCATCGGGTAAAAAACCATCTATAATGCAAAATGCTCTTCAAAATAGTATGCTGGCACAATTTTTTCCGAATAGCGGCAGACCAAAACGTTTCTAATTGTTAATTATTGAAATATAATAACTACAATGTGAAAAAGTATGATAAAGTGTCACTTCACTATCTGATAATAGAACATGGTGATGATGGTAATTGTGACTTATTTTGGAATAAAACATTGCAGTATTTTATTCTATATGAAAGTACAAAATAAAAAAGTATAAATTATATCTGAATGGTTTTATTCTCACTATATTCATTCTACAGTCTATTATTTACATATAATTTTTTATAATATATATTATATTATTTACACTCTTAAATACTATTACAAATTTTGAAATAAAACTTCGTTTACGGAATCTATCGCCTTTACTTGATTTTTATACTATCCCGACGTTTCGAATACTTTACAGCATTTATGATCACGGGTGGACTTAGATGGTAGATTTCCAAAGCTGATATGTTGTTTCAACGGTTTCATCTACCCACAGTAATATGATTTTGGTTTTGATTTTTGGTTTATTTATTTCAACCCACATAATATTCGTTTAGAAACACAATTAAAAATATCTACTCTAAGATTTATGCTTACAATGTATGAGATTTTAAGCTAGTGTAATAAAATTATTATAATACTCATTTAAGTTTTAAAATTTTTGTTTATATTTAGTGCTTAAAAATTCTACCACAAACTACCAATTAAAATTTTTAAGTAATTTATGCGGAAATACTAACTAATCACTACTGTGGGTTTTATCTACACAATAAGCGCTTACTGTGTTTTGCAATCTAGTGGTGTGCCTTCTTGTATTATGTTTGGTGAGGCCTATCACAGGATTCCAGTTTGATGGTAAGACCCAGCCGTCTTCTCTATTGAAATTGGGATGTTTCTTAATTTCAATAGCCTCACGTATCATTCTAGGACGATATCGATGTTCTTTTGCGAGGATTTGAGGTTTGTCAAACCTGATGTAATGGCAGGTGTGGTCTTGTGTGTGCTCAAAAATTGCAGACTTTGTATAGCGACGGTGCTTCACATCAGCTATGTGTTCTTTGATCCGAGTTCTTATGGATCTCTTTGTTTGCCCAATGTAGGAGAGACCACAATCACAATCCAACTTGTATACTCCTGCATCCTGTAAGGGTATATGGCACTTGACTGGTGGTAAAAATTGACTAATTCTTTTGAGTGGCTTATAGTAGGTTTTAATTGAAGCTTTCTTCAGAATGTAGCCAATCTTGTCAGTGACTCCTTTAATATAGGGCAGGACTGCAGGGAGGCGCTCAACTGTGGGTGGCTTCACTCGGTTTCTGTGACGGCGGCGTGGAACCTGCAGTTTATTAGCATGTAAAACTTTCTTTACATGTTGCAACTCCCCAGCCAGGTGTCCTTCATCACAGATTCCTTGTGCTCTCTGAAACAAGGATTTAGTCACGGTAGCTAACTGTAAAGGATGGTGGTGAGATTCTCCATTCAGGTACTTACCAGTATGGGTTTTCTTTCGATACACTGTATGACTCAAGGTGTTGTTGGGGTTACGGATTACCATAACATCTAAGAAATCTAAATAGTTATTTGACTCCAGTTCCATAGTGAATTGAATTTTAGGATTGATGGAGTTCAGATGGGTAAGAAATACGGTTACTTTATCAGATGGTAATATAGTAAAAGTGTCATCTACATACCGCTTGTAAAAACGTGGGACCACATGTGAGGTTTTTAGGGCAGTCTCCTCGAAGTCTTCGATGAAAATGTCAGCAACAACGGGTGAGACTGGCGAATCCATGGCCACTCTGTCCACTTGCTTGTAGAAGCCATCATTCCACATAATGTAGCCAGATGTGAGGCAGAACGTTAACAGTTCAGCGTATTCCATAGGTATGTTGTTCTCTGATAGTTTCTTAGATACAATTCTGATGCAGTCTTCCACAGGTAGGCAGGTAAAGAGTGACTGGACATCAAAACTCACCATAGTTTCATTGTTAGCAAGATGAAGGTGTTTAATCTTACTTACAAAATGGTATGAGTCTTTTATGAACGCATCTGTATGTCCTCGGAGCTGTGAGAGAACTTTTGCCAGTAACTGAGAGACTTACTTACTAGAAAGAAACAGATAAACTGCCACTGCCTTGGCAAAGATGCCTGATATTACTTTAATAAATAGAATTGGTCGTATGGGGCCGGCTTTATAATTTTCCCACCCCTCTCCACCCATGGGAGTCATAAGATCCGACTGAGGGAATACCAGGGGAGTGGGCAGCAGCACTCCCTCGAGTATTAACAACATCCACTGCGATCGCCAACCCGCCTGCCAAGCGTGACGATTACGGCACTATACCCCCAATTTGGGGAGGCCTATGTCCAGCATTGGACATCCAAAGGCTGTTGGATGGATGGATGAAATAGAATTGGCCATGTAGGGCCGGCTTTAGACTTGTCCCACCCCCCTCCACCCATGGTCGTAAGAGCCGACTGAGGGAATACCGGAGGGAGTCGGCAGCAGCACTCCCTCGAGTATTAACAACATCCACTGCGATCGCCAACCCGCCTGCCAAGCGTGGCGATTACGGCACTATACCCCCAATTTGGGGAGGCCTATGTCCAGCAGTGGACGTCGAAAGGCTGATGGATGGATGGATGGAAATAGAAACAAAAAGGATAGAACATTTGTATAAGAATTATTAAAGATACTTGTTCACACAATGAATTATACGATTAAAATAAACATAAGGATAGGCAATAAATTATATCATACTTACTCTAAAAGCTCTTGAGTAAGAAATATATTTTGCGTTCTATATGATAAACGTAACACTGTCTGGAAGATGACGCGTCGCTTAACAGGATTGTTTCTCGACGTTAAATCTACATAGCAATTATTAAAGCAATGACGAAAAACTTGTTTGATTTATTTCTATGAAAACTACCATATAATATATTATACCTACTAGTACTTGATCGCCATATTATAAGAATTTGTGTCTCTTGGAAGATATTGTAGTAAGAACTGAATTAAGTTCATATTGTAAGTGAAAGTTATGTGAGCACTTAAGGGATCATGAGGGCGCATCAGCAATATAGTACCTACGAGATTTATATATAATAGGGTCAATATAAATACGTCTTATTCATGTTAAAAACTAAGTAAAGGCGTAAAAGCGCAAAAAAACAAACTCACCCTTTCATTTATGTTAATCCTTTGCTACACACTACTAAACACCAAAACACTAGTAGTGTCGTGACAGAGAGGTCACATCACTATTCGGAACCCACTCTGCAAATTTCGCTCATCTGAAAAACACATTTATTTTTCTCTCATCATTATAAATCTGAGTTATTAAAAGCCAATAGAAAGAGTACAAAAATTTCGAAAGATAACTAACTAAACTCCAAAAAGTGTCAATATAGAAATCTTATTAAAGTTCATCAATAAAAATGTTCGTTACCCTCCCACCATAATAAGATTTTTTAAGGAAATGTGCCATGGGAGAGAACAAGAAAAATGTTGGCTTTCGATTTTCATCCCGGAACACGTAATTTTTTGAAGACGATGTTATAATTAATTGTCATCACAGAGATAATACGCCTTGACAATTTGGCAAAAGATTGGAACATATTACATCTAGGTTCATATTTTCGAACAAATTTAATGGGATGACCGAAAGAAAAATGTATGTAAAAAATAAGTTAAGCAAATATAAAACAAATAATAGAGTGCTATACATTTCTCTACTTCTTTATAGAGATACGGCAAAACAACAGGATTCTCACCTGTACAACTGTTTGTAGAGACAAATTAATGGGCACATAATGCTCCCAAACTCAGAACAACACTTCATAATATTTATTGTTCTATGAGAAAATCAAACCTATAAAGCCATTAATATCTGTAAGTACAGTCAACAATTTAAAAGAACCAAATTATACAACATTAATATTAATTACCGTTCATTGCTATTATCAGTATAATTAGCATGTAATAAGGAACTTATGGCTGCGGAAGACGTACAATCAAAATTAGATGCCGGAGTCGTATAAAATTAAAATTTGAAAAAACAGCTAGGACAAAAATAATACTGACTTGAAGTGGCTTCATAGGAAATCTCGACCTTTAATTAGATTTTCTCCATTATATTTCGCTGAAAACAATCGCAATTTGTTCATTTGCATACAGTGCATGCGCGGGGCGTAATTTTTAAATTAATTAATGAAAGGCGGATGTTCATTTATGCCCCTTAGCATGTCCAGTAAATTCATAATTCTAAATGGCCTACATTAATTGTTAATGTCTAGAATTAATCAAAGCCGAAGTAGTAATTTAATAAAAGTATAGTTTAATTCAGAAAGTTCCGGCTCCACACGTTGGGACTAACGATCGCTCCAACGCGTGGCGAGCCACACAACACGTGAAGTCATTATCAGTTTATGTCCATAGAATAATATTTCAGATTCATCACGATTAGAAGTGGTTATGGATACGATGGTTAGGGAGCTGGGTGCCATTTTGGTATATGATTTGTTCGTCTTTCATATTAATAGGGATGAAGGTTTATGCCAATACACATCGATTTGGTTCAGTAAATGAAAGTCGTATGTCCCTGCGTTTATGAGTTACAGCGCTTCGAAAATGTAAAAAAAATTAAGATACTAAATCATTTGTTTGCGTCTGCCTCTTGGACTGATGGTCAAAATCATAGTTAGTATTACCTTATTTTTTTACATTTTTGCAACTCCGTCTCATATACATATTTTGAGGATGATTCTGACCATCAGTCCAAAAGGCAGACACGAACAAATGATTTAGCATAGGTACCGTTTTTATTTTACATTTTAAGGTGCTGTCAATTGATAACGCAGGCCTGTTAACCTCATATAATTTCCCAACAAATAATATCCCCAGCCCAACCAGCACCAGCTTGTATACTTCCTCAGCCAATAATGACTACAACCCAACCACAATCTCAACCCCCGAACTTAAGCACATTGACTCTGAAAGAATTCAGACAAAGCGTATACCAGGATCTATTGACACCAGCATATGTAAACAAAGGCCTGAATCAGTAAACAGCAACCGTGGTTCCGCAGCTACTTCTCCAGGACCTGCATTTATAAAACCTCACAAGCCTACAGTACCTTAACAAATACGTCTAGAATGTATTCGCTATCAACCTGAGAGAAGTACTTCGAGAAGATTCTGCAAATGTAGCACTAAAATAGCTCTAGTGCGTAATATATGGCAGTGCAATACGTGTAAAGCGTCATAGAGTATGCGATGTCAAGCGTCGAAAAAAGAAAAAGGGGATGAATTGAAAATCAGCAGCTGTGATGTCACACGACAAACGGCAAATGCTGAATTTTTTCCTTTTTGTGTCACAAAAGCCATACAGTACAAACCCATTAATCCATATTTGATTTTTTTTTCTTGTTTGTTATGGTTTTATTGTTTTTATTTATTTTTTAATTTTTATTATTTAGTATTTTGATTATGTACTCCGATATATATGTGTGGCACAAATAAATATTTTTCTTTCTTTCTTTTTTTTTTTTTTTTTAAAGTGCCTCTTCGCCTACACAAAGCAAAAATATGTTTTTCAGATTTTCATTAAAAGTAATTTTTAATATAGTTTTGCCTTTAAGAAAGTTCATTATAACTGATAATATTAATAAACAATATACATAATTAATCAGTTTTGTTTGTACTAATAGTCATAGTGGTTAGTGTCATTAACTATCTCATTCACCGAAAGCCTTAATACCTAGATTTCTTTTTCTACTTTCTGCGATAGTTTAGTTGTAAATGATACTAAAACTAAAATATAAATGTTCAAAATATTCTTAATGTAAAAGTGTGACTGAAAGAGTTAAAGTAGCTGAGCATGTCAAGTGCTAAAAATACAGATCAAAATGTTTAAAAAATCACGCCATCAAATAGTATGAATTTTAATTGCAAAATTAAACTTACTATATAGGATTAATGCACATTTTCATATAATAATTTGTACTTTACTGCCCTGATTTCAAAAATTCAGATATGCTGCATTACATCTTACAACGTAAAAATAATACGTCTATTTTCAGTTAAATTATATTTCTTTGCCATTCTAATTTTCCATCGGTCATAAAGTATTCAGCAAACAATTCTCTATACCTCAACGCAGTTTTATCATTCCTTCTTAACCCTTCCTGTGACTTGTAACCTGGCAAAGGGCAACTAAATGAGTTATTGAAACAATAACCATCTCGGTCTTTTACAAAATTATGTAGGACACAAGTAGCTTTGATGATATCTTTTGCTAGAGCGAAGTGAACATTCAAAGGTCTATGAAATATACGCCACGTGTTTGCATAAACTCTAAAACTGCATTCTACATATCTTCTTGCTTTAGAAAGCCTTAGTTAGCTTAGCTTTAGTAATTGAACGTTCTTTTGGTTTCACCTATATCTTTTTTTGCGTATGGGCGCATTAAATCTTAGATACGCAAATGCCTCGTCGCCTACAAAAACGTATGGGATACATGTCTCGTTGCTTTGTAAAATAGGTTCTGGCTCTGGTACATCCAATTGATTTTTTTTGGCATATTGTCATAGAAAATCGAATTTTGAAATATTGACGAGTCACTGAATCGACCAAAAGCGCTATTATCAACCATAACAAATTTGTTGTTACTGTCGCATATTGCTAATAAAACTAAAGAGAAAAAGATTTTATAATTAAAGCACATCGGGCCACTGTTATTAGGTGCAATACATCGTATGTGTTTGCCGTCAACAGCACCTAAGTAGTGAGGAAAATTTGCTCTATACATTAAACACAAAGTGAAAAATGTGAAATCGAAAATAACAGTCACGAGCAGGATATGAACCTGCATCTCCTGGATACCGTACCATCTGTAGTGTATCTGCCAATTCAGCCTTCGTGACAATTGCTCCTGACTGCTAATTTTCGATAACACATTCATACTTAACGTCTTTTTGGGTGACGCCTGCGCCATCTGTCGGAAGTATTTTCATACATTATACCGACCAGGTAAACTTAATTTTACAATTAAGATTTTTACCTAATAATGACCCAAACCCTATAAATATTTAGATATTTTGATATATATTTTTAGCATTTGACATGCTTGGCACTATACATTAAACCAGGAGATGCAGGTTCAAATCCTGCTCGTGACTATTATTTTCGATTTCACAATTTTCACTTTGTGTTTAATGTATTGTGCTAAGCATGTCAAATGCTAAAAATATATATAACAATATCTAAAATATGCTCTTTGAAAAATATCGTTGCTAATTTTTTTTCCAAGCGTCTTTGTTTGTTTTAGGCAAACAAATATCTTTCAGACAAAACCAAATTGCAAAACTAACTTCTCGTACGATTTCTAATGCAGTACTTACTCCAATTTTGAATGTATAATGTAGTTCCATAAATGTACAACCTTTTTTTTTTAATTGCATGTAGTGGCAGACGAGCCACGGCCCATCTGATGATAAATGGTAACCGTCACTCATGGACTCAACAATACCGAGAGTATTGTCAAGCCGCTGCTCAACATTTCATTTCACTGATATGAAATGAAAGAGTAAACGGCTATCTCCTGCCACAGCCAAAACGCAATAATGTGCTTCATGGCCGGTCACACGGGAAATGGTGGTACCAACCTGCTCGGGCCCGATACCAAGTGAGTACTCCCACTTGGCACTCAGCCCTACCACCAGTCATGCAATGGATGATAAATGCTTACTTTTCTTAGTCGCCTCATACGACACCCGTGGGAAAGAATGTAGTGATCACCACACGGACGACCTGTTGCAAAATATCTAAACAAAGATTTTATTATTATTAAATTCTTTATTTAATACATTGTATGTATGTAAATACGGTATAACAAAATTAACTGCAATCCTCTTGACGGTAGTAATGAGTATTTAACTCATGACAGAAATTACATTTCCAAAAAAAAAATAACTGATTTAAACATAGACAATAGTATCTTACTCCTGCAAGGATTTAAAAATGTGAAATTGTCTGTACTACCCTCAAGCGGATTGTTGTTAATTTTGTTACACCTTACCCATAGATAATATACTAATATAAAATATAGATAAGCAACTCTCCGTTTTTATTGGGGGACAGTAAAACTATTTAACGCAGCTGCCCCACAGATGGCACTAAATGAATGTCTAATACATTCGCACAAATCCACTAGATGGCGTTTATATCAATTTATTGTATATTGGTCTATAATTAGTATGGGATATTGAATAAAAAAAAGCCAATAAATTACAATTACTTTATTTCTATAATTTTCAAACATTACAATCCAGCATGTAGTTTTATAGCATCATTGTGGTTAAAATCCAGCATGTAATTGCCATTTATACAATAACTACATTAAAAATGATATGAGCTATGATGTGCTTCACAGAAGCACCATATTATAATGATGGTTATTTTTAGAATACCAATTTTAATATATTCTCTGTATCGTTCCAATTTTAGTATATGTACTGCCGAAGCAAGTACATTTGAAGTACAATAATATTTGTATATATACTTTAATTACAAAAAAAAATATTGTGCGATTCAGGTTATAGTACATTTTGTATAGAATTGCACTGATATTTATTACAGCGCCATCTGTTATTAATATTACAGCGCCATCTGTTATTAAATTTTATCATCTAAATATTCTCTTCTAACAAAATTCGAGTCTCTTCCGCCCACTAGAGAGCACGATTTTAAATAAAAACAAGCTCTTAGGGAGTGACATCCCCCTGACCTTACCTATATATTCTTTATTGCAAATCTCACACGAGTACTTATTTAATTAAAAATAATTATAATAAATGTTTACGCACACATACACACGCAAACACACACACGCACACACACACACACGCACGCACACACACACACACACGCGCGCGCACGCACACACACACACACACACACACACACATATTAGACTAAAATGAATAACTTGATAGTTTTATTGTTCTAGGGAAAGAAATACAAATGAAATGGAAGAAAATTAGAGACAATTTCGTGAAAGCTCTAAAGGACAATGTTACCAGGATTGGATCAGCGGCAAAGGAGAAGTCTCAATACATATTTTAAAATAATTTAATGTTTTTGAAGGACACAGTATCTATCAATGAAACTGATTCAAACATGCAAAGTCAATAAAATGAGAGAAATGAAACAGAAAATGTGAATGACCGCGGCCTCCTTCCGCGAAATTACAGCCTCACAGAAGGAGGCCATGGACGACCAGCACCTGTCACCGCCAAGCATCTGAGAGATTACTCTTAGCAGCGACAGGTCTCTTCCAATTATCGCCGACAGGGCGTGGCGCTGGGCCCCCCAGGCGGGGCAGTCCTCCAGA
The DNA here is from genome assembly GCA_948253155.1 of Leucoma salicis. Classification (NCBI taxonomy): domain Eukaryota; kingdom Metazoa; phylum Arthropoda; class Insecta; order Lepidoptera; family Erebidae; genus Leucoma; species Leucoma salicis. The sequence goes on from OX411824.1 coordinate 15,580,137, forward strand.
GTGTGACGCGCGTCATCGACTAGCACGCCACACTCATGGCATCCGCGGACCCCTTCTATCCTCTCCTGAATCAACATATTCACACAATACACAGACATCTCAACAATCTTTTTATTGATAATAATTCTCAGTAATAGTTTACTATTTTTTTTTATTATGAACTCACATTCTGATTAAAATTAAAACATAATAGCTACAAAAACTTTTTTATTTAACTTACCTTAGTGTTATTACTAATTTCTGTTCGGGTTGGATACGAAATTTAGTATCTTGTCCTTTGATGGTATTATGTAAAATTTTAGTAATTCTTCAAATGACGAAACACTCATTCAAACATAGCCGAAAAATTTATCTTCATGCTTCTTCAGTTCCTGAAAACAACTTGCAAACTGGCCAAATTCGTTGCGTGTTTCTAGTAAAGGATGAACCCAGTATCTTTTTTTATTTTTCTTTCGTTGTTTTCGGTAGTAAAATGGATAACACAAGCTACCTCGACGGCGTCGATTTCGTTAATGGACCCAACATGTCTTCGAGCGGTCCAACCGCATACGCGGTTTCATCGCGGTTAACCGCCGTAGCTGGCCGCGTCAGGCCGCTAGCCGCTCAGACGAATTGCCTAGGCGGTCAACCGCTAGTGCGTAACGGGCCTAAGACTTCTTTAATAAATAAATACAATAAGTTCGACTCACATATTTGTATGATTATTTTATTATTATTCTCTTTATTTATTTTATATCATATTATATACACTTTTAAATATATTATGAAAAGAAACAAACACTCACACAAACATACTAACATACTTATAAAAATACAAACAAAAACACAAACGAGTAAACATAACAAATTTAAAAATGTATAAAATAGATAGACCACCGACATCGGGTGCTGGGACCAAGTTGCCGGTGGTTAGGGCTCCAGAGTAAGGAACCTCCTCACAATACGTGCCGTGTCGAGGAGTACTGCCTTTTGCATCAAGCCCTTAAGCCAGCCGTCCAACGAGAGTCTCAATAGGTGTTGGTCGAGACTATTGGCAATCAGTCCATTAACCGATATGACTATCGGAACAATAATTGTTGAATCAACATCCCACATGTCGGTAATCTCGTGAGCTAAATCCAAATATTTCATTTGCTTTTCTTTTTCAGCTTTCACGAGATTCTCGTCATGCGGAATAGTGACGTCAACAATTATTGCACGGCGCTCTGATCAGTCTATCACCACTATATCAGGCTTGTTAGCAACAATAGTCCTGTCAGTAATGACAGACCGATCCCAGTACAACGTTATATTATTATTATTATTATTATTGTTTGTCTTAGTCTATAATATAAAATACAAAAAAAAATCAATGTCATGCTTACCTATCATTGGTGTAATTACAACAACTTGTAGTATGTAAAATGCTGTATCATATTTGTAGTGGTTATACTGTTGGTGTGCTCAATAAATAAATATATTATAAAAACAAATATATGTTCTAGACTTAAAAAAATGTTCCTAAAGACTTATAAGCTTAATCTTAAGATAAGCTTTTTTTTTTTATATTTCTTCATAAGCTGCGCACTCTTTGGTATCTTTACCCTATATGGAAAATAAATATTTTGCAAGATTACAGATTTTACTTATTTTCATGAATATTTGCTTAGCTTTGCTGATGATATTAAAATTTATGCAACAATATATTCTACGGAAGACATGATAGCTCTCCAAAATGACCTGGACTACATGAGTACTGCTTGTTAAATAAACTTGATCTCAATCCTTCCCCTTCTTCAACGAAATCAGGCCAATTGTGTGCCGTTAGATGCGAACCTTAGGTTAGGTTTGAACAATTTTGTCGGAAAGGTATTTTGGGGTAAAATGATTCCTCTGTATGCAGGGTAAAATGATCCCGGGGATTTGTGTTGAACTCATTTAAATATCTCGTATAGAAGCAAAGTAGCGTAATTCGTTTTATATTTATATGGCGTTTGCCTATTAGCGGTACCCCATCAACTAAATATAATAGACAATATATTTATTAAATTTTTTTTTACTTTATGATACAATGCCGCGGAACTATATAAGAAAGACATATCGGCAAAATTGGAATCAAAACTCCATGATAAATGCCTTAGATACTGTCAGAGCTGGAATGGCATATAAAACCGCTAGCAGAACGTTGTTTTCAGTGTCGGTTATGGCTCTCAAATGGCGAGAAAAGGGGAAAACATTCATGCTGTAGGGGCTGGGAAAGTCATAGGGAATTTTATGAAAACATTTACTGAGGAGCAAGAGCAGTAAATTCTCCAGGGTATTTTTGATAACGAAGAAACTATGTATTGATTCACGACTGACGATGTTCTTAAATTTGCTACAAGGTAGCTGAAAGGAACATTATAAAGCATCCATTTTCTTCTACAAATAGCAAGGCTGGTAAAGATTGGCTTAGGGGATTTCGGCACCCTTGCCTCACTTTATGAGCACCGGAATCAACTTCAGCTGCAAGGGCTCGAGCATTTAATAAGCCAATTGTTGACAAACTTTCCAGCATTTTAAAAAATTTTCAAGATAATCATGCATATCCTGCCCACTGAATTTTTAATGTCAATGAGACCACTTTAAATACGGTCCTAACAAAAATATCCAAAATATTAGCTAAAAGAAGTCGTAAACAAGTAGTGAGGATAACTTCTGCCGAAAGAGGGGAATCAACTACGGCTGTAATATGCGGCTCAGCTGGCGGTAATATCATACCTCCGATGTTAATTTTTCGTCGTCTGCGTATGAAAATGGAATTAATGGATTTGACATTCCACCGGGATCTATCTATACTTGTAATCCGTCAAAGCTGGATATTATTCTCGCAGTGGTTTGATCATTTTTTAGTGCATACTAAACCTTCTACAGAGGATTATGTTCTTTAGATTGGACGGCCACCTTTCTCATACCAGAAATTTAGACGTTATTATAAAAGCGAGAAAAAATAACGTCACAAATGTATGTTTACCCCGACACTGCATTCACAAGTTGCAACCGCTTGATGTTGCTGTTATGTACCCTCTGAGCACATACCATAACCAAGCTTTGGAGAAATGGATAAATAATAATCCGGGCCGTGTAGTATCAGTTTTCCAAATAAGCAGTTTTTGAGGAAGCATACCTGAAAGCTGCCGTTACTCTCAATATCATCAAATGATTTCAAAAGTGCGGAATATTGCCTATAAATCCTGATGTTTTTACTGATGTAGATTTAGTTGCTGCAAACACAACAAATCAAGAAAAGTATGATGAATCTGTTGAAATATCTCCTTCAATAAATGCAGTGTCCAATGCTACCCCGGCTCCTTCTGTTGAAAACGTGGAAAATAACTTGGCAACCGATCCTTTCATAAATAGTAACCCTGACACCGTACCGGTTCCCTCTGGTGAAAGCGTCAACAAGATTTCACCATTACATGCAGCAGTTGTGCAATCGTTATCTAGCTCGTCCTTGCCGTCCGTTTTGCCAACATATGAAAATGAAATAGTTGCCATAACGCCACCACGTGACAATCCTTCACATACAGTAGACGTAGAATTTCCGTCACTTCAAACGGATAAAAATGATTCATTGGTACCAGCAGAAAATGATAAAGTTCAGGGTAATATTTGCTTTTTATATCCAATTGCATCGACTTCCTTTAATATCCTTCCACGAGTAATTCAACCGCTACCTAAAATGGAAGAAAAACATTTTTAAAACTAAAAGAGAATACAACTCTGCAGCCATTCTCACTAGTACACCATATAAAACAATGCTAGAAGAAGAAATGGATAGAAAGAACAAAAAAGAATTACTAAAAAAACACGAATAATCCAAAAAAAATGCAAAGAAAACATTAAAAAGAAAAGCCGAGGAAAAGGAAAAAACCAAAGCCTAAAATAAAGAGACGTGAAATGTCTGAATCATCTTCAGACGCTGAAGATGAAGACGATACGGCGGCCTTATTAGCTAATTATTTGCGATAGACGAAAATTGCGCAGTGATCGAGCGATCGACGCGCGATCAATTGCTTTATGTCAAAAAAATCGTATTACGCAACTGATCGCTTACTTATCGCTCGCTGACGGCTAATATGCACTTTTTACGTCGACAATGGCGCCAACAGCAATCCGATAGCGATTAGAGGAACTAGTTTGATGTCAAATAGTCTCCAGATGTTTTTGTTGGTAAATAGAAAAAACGAAAAACACTCAAATCTTACAAAAATCAAGTGTTGTGTATATTTTAAGGGAGATTCAAGTGCTTCAAGTGACCGGCCGTCGAGTTCAGTGTTGTATTCTAATTCAAAATTCCTAACAGTCGTCTTATGTCTTTTATAAAACGACTAAGTCAGTGAGGTTAGATGTTATTGAGTGAATTATTTGGAGTTACAAGTTTATATAGTGATTAAACGTAATTAAATTTTCCCCTGTTTTAGCTCAAAATGGTAAATAGAGTATCACATGACCAATTAGAATGTTTGTTGGAGTTCCTGACTGAGCATCCGGCTTTAGCTAGAGGAGTAGGGCTTGGAGCTAGGTCAAAAGAAACTGTGGACAAACAGTGGAATGACCTTGCGTTAAGAATTCTTTTGGTTCTGGATCATCAAAATCTGGTGAACGGTGGAAAAAGGTGAGCCTCCTATGTGTGTAAGAAATTGTATAATTTAAAGAATTATTAGGATAGGTTTATGGGGTAAGTATATTAACCATCTATAACTTTTATTTTATAGTACTGGGCTGATTTAAAACAAAACTAAATCAAGGCTAGCAAAGCGGAGGCGGGATGCTTGTTGGCACTTCTTCAGCTCAGATGGAAGCACAGTCGCAGCATGCACCTGAACCAACACAGACTGGTAATAATAATAAAACTGCCACCAGCGGTATTTGAGACCCTAACTTATTTGTGTACTCCATCAAAACCAAGTAAATCTTCTTATAATGACTTATGCACGAAATTGAAGGAAAAATATGCTAAACCATTATCAATTATTTTGGAAAGAGCGGCATTCAGAAAGAGGAATCAGCTACATACAGAAAATATAGAAGATTATGTTCTTGCACTGCGTAAACTAGCTTCAGCTTGTAAATTCAAGGACATAGAAGATCAAATCAAGGAAAAGTTTGTGGAAGGAATGTCATCTAAAATAGTAAAATTTGAATTAATGAAAAGTGAGACTGATTTGCCTTTAGAGAAATGTATTTCTTTGGCACGCACCGTGGAAGCTGCATTACTGCAGAATACTAATGGTAATGAAGTGACCGATGTTTATTACACTAACAAAGGAAAACCAAGACAAGACTTCAAGTTCAGGAATAATAATAAACAAACTAACAACAATAATCAGTGTTTTTGCTGCGGTAAGAGAAACCATATCAAAGCTGAATGTACGTTAAAATCAAAGTACTGCTCCGAATGTGGTCAACAAGGCCATATCTTTAGAATGTGCTCGAGGAAGCAACGACGAGCTAATGTAGTTGAAATAGACTCGGCGGACTTTAAAGATACTGAAAATCTGGTTGAACCTTCCACAAAAGACCTATTTAAAGAGTACAAGACTTATGATGTTAACAATGTAAGTAGAATACCTCCACATTATGTTAGGGTAAATGTCAACGGTCATAATATTTTGTTCCAGCTAGATACTGGGTCAGATGTAACAGTGATGTCCATAAAAGATAAATTAACTTTCTTAAATGATTTTCAATTAAAAAGTAGGAACATACTCTTTAAGAATTTTAATCAGAGTGTTACTCGCCCATTGGGTATTTTAACTAATGTACCCATAAAATTTAATGAAATTACTAGACATTTAAATATATTTATAGTACCAAACAATGCTGCTAGAGTCATAGGACGAGATTGGTTGTATGAGTTGAATTTATGGCCTCCTAACATTCAAAATAGCCTAAATATAGGTATAAATATTGTACAAACTGTTTCAGATGCACAACAACATGTGAAAACCCAGTTCGCAGAAGTATTTAGTCCCGGATGGGGAAATTTTAAAGGTGATATGATTTCCTTAAAACTTAAACCAAATGTCAAACCAAAGTGTCTGCCAGTAAGACGAGTACCATTTGCCCTAAGAGAAAAAGTAAATAATGAAATTAGTAGATTATTAGAGAATGGTAGAATTACCCCCGTAGAACAAAATGAATGGGGTACACCAGTTGTGCCAATTTTAAAACCAGATGGCTCGGTAAGACTTTGTGGTGACTATAAATTAACTGTCAACCCCTGTCTAGTTTTTAATCATTTTCATCTTCCTCATATTGAAGACATTATCAATGTTTTAAGAGGTGGAAAATACTACTGTGAACTGGATTTAAAAGAAGCTTATTTACAAGCCCCACTCAGTGTAGACAGTAAGGATTGTACTACTATAGTCACCGAAATAGGTACTTTTAAGTATAATTATCTACCCTATGGCGTAAGCACAGGGCCAGGTTCGTTCCAACGCTTGATGACAAAAAAATTAGAAAATATTCCAAATACCATTGTATTTATTGATAACATTTATATAAAAGGAAATAACTTGCAAGATACCTATAAAACATTATGCCAGGTTTTAAGTAGATTAAAAGAAAGTGAATTTAAATTAAAAATTGAAAAATGTAAGTTATTTACTATTAGTTTAGATGTATTTGGTTACCGTATAAACAAAAATGGTATGTCTGTAATTAAGTCCAATATTGAACCCTTGTTGAATGCTAGGACACCAACTAATCTAACCTTGCTAAAATCTTTTTTAGGAAAAATTAATTATTATTCTCGATTTTTGAAAGATATGGCAACCATTATATCACCTTTGTATGAATGTACAAAAAAGGATAAGTTTAACTGGACACCAGAGTGTGAAGAATCTTTCAAAATTATGAAAAATAAATTAGCTTCAACTAATAATTTAAGGCATTATGATCCCCAACTACCTTTAATTTTAACATGTGACGCTTCTGAAACGGGACTCAGAGTTGTATTATCTAATAGAGGCATTGATGGCACAGTCAAACCTATTTCTTATGCAAGTAAAAAATTAAACTCCGTTGAGCAAAAATATTGCACTATTGATAAAGAAGCAATGGCAATTGTTTTTGGTATAACAAAATTTTATAATTATATTTATGGACGACCATTTGAATTAGAAACAGATAATGCAGCATTAGTGCGAATATTTGGGCCTACAAAGAGTATCCCTAAAATGGCTGCCAAGAGATTACAACATTACGCTATATTTTTATCAGCTTTCAATTATAAGGTGCGTCATATTAAGACAACATTAAACCCAGCAGATTTCTTGTCAAGAACGGCTACTGAATTTAATATGGTAAGTGATGAAATTAATACTTACTTGTTGTGTTCTGATGCTACTGCGGTTTGCTATGTAAATGAATCAGAAATGGAAACACAAAATTGGAAAACTATTCAGTTTTTCAAAAAAAGATATCATCTTTTCAAAAGTTATAAGATATATGTCTGACGGCTGGCCTGAGAAAAAAGAAATTAGTAAAGATATCCTTCCATTCTACCACAGGAAAAATGAATTAACATTGTACAGAGGTTGCATATTTTGGGGATATCGTATATTGGTTCCTCAGACCATTCGAGAGGCAGTATTATCTGAATTGCATAAAAGTCATTTTGGGATTATTCGCATGAAGGAAATAGCAAGGTCATACTTTTGGTGGCCCAATTTAGATTCTACAATAGACAGTATTACTAAGAATTGTATGATTTGCCTACAAAATAGTAAAAATCCATGTAGAACCCAGAAGCCATGGCCTGTGCCACCTTCCACATGGTACAGAATACATGCTGATTTCTTAGGCCCTTTCTACAATAAAATGTTTATGGTGGTAGTAGATAGCTATTCTAAATGGCCTGAAGTATTTGAAATGGGAAATATTACTAGTAAACGAACAATTGAAATATTTAAAGGTTTATTCGCTTGGTATGGATATCCCTTGCATTTGGTTACAGACAATGGTAGAAGTTATACAAGTACTGAGTTTCATGATTTTTTTAAACAGTGTCAGATTAAACATACTTTTTCTCCACCATATCATCCTGCTACGAATGGCACGGCAGAGAGGTTTGTGGAAACCTTTAAATCAGCTGTAACAAAAAAGTGAGTGTGTAAAAGAAAGTGGACAGGAACTTTCCTCAGCAATTGATTTATTTTTATCGGATTATAGAAGCACCCCACAACGTACAACGGGAGTGTCGCCTGCTCGATTAATGTTGGGCAGAGAACTAAGAAATATGTTTAGTTTATTACGCCCGCCACCACTGGTAGAGACAGTACAGGAAAAAGTGGAAGGAAGAAATCAGGGAAATAGAAATCTGAAATTCGAAGTTGCTCAAAAAGTAATGGTAAGGGATTACAGGAAGGATAACAAGCCATGGGTTCAGGGGTTGGTTATAGAGGAATCTATACCCAATATTACCTACGTAATCGATGTAGAGGGATCTAAATGGAAACGCCATGTTAATCAAATGTTACAATGTTCATTAAGTGACAGTTAAGAACATATTTCAAACCATAATTGCAGTAGTATATTGAGTCAAATTGTTTTATATTTGTTTATGTAGTTAGGGTAAGATTTATAGTTTTAAGAATGCATGCACTCTCTTAGGTGTGGGAACCGAAACACGAGCTATTTATTATCTATGGCTCCCACTGTCAAGATTCTCTCTTTTTTGTCGATGGGTAAAAAATAGCATGCGTTGTTATAGCAATTAAAATTAAGTAATTAATTATTTTACTAGTTTTATTAATATACAACAAAATGAATGCTATGCATCGTCTAATGGTGGCATAGTCGGTTTTAATGTATTTTATTTATATTATAGCCAATTTAAAACGGGCAAATATCGCTCAATCCCATCGAACATTTATTGGACCAATTGAAAAGAAGCCTCAAAGAGAACTTCACTCAGGTGAATAGTCGACAGGAGCTCATAAACGCTCTAAAAGCCTGTTAAGAGCGAATACCGGAACAAAATGTTACCCACCTGATTGAAAGTGTACCAGTCAGACTCAGAGAGTGCATACGAAGCAGAGGAGGCCCCACTCAATATTAAGCATAACTTTGCTGCAAGCAATAGTGAAAAAAAATAGCGTTAGGTCAAGTTTACTTTTCTCATTAATTTGCTGCAAATTTCCCTGAAGTGTTTTTGTGTGTGATTTAATGCAAATAAATTAATTTGAATATTGATTATGTTTACACAATTTCTTAATCCCTACCCTAAATTCATCAGTTCATAAAAACCAGATCAACATTAATACTTTTTAGTTACAGCCTAAAAACGTGGTGGGCCCTATTTTGTTTTGAGTAGTTTATTAACAACCAACAAAAGGCTGGGAATAGAAATGGATATGGCGACAAAAGCAGCCAATGAAGTGACGCCTGCTGGGAAAGAAGCTTTGGAGAACGCTGAAACATGAAAAGAGAGTGCAAAACAAAGGCACTCGAGTGTCTTCAGTCATTATACGAGATAGTGCTCTCAGTATACGATTTCAGGTCAAGACATAAATACAACCTGGAAAAAGAAAGAAGCCGACACGTCTAAGAACTAGAAAGGGTGGAGAGAGCACACAATAAAAAAATCTCGGAACTTCAGAAACAAATGCATAACACAATGACCACATATGAAAGCACGTCTGCCGAAAACTTATACGAAACGAAAAATATCAGAAAATGGCTGGAATTTAAAACACAAACACCATATCGGCAGATAAAAGAGCTAGACAAACAAATTAAAGAGATAGACCAACGCATCACCGAAATTAGTAATAAATTAACAGCTGGGCACCCAGAAGCAAAAAATCAACATCTGGAACCGCTAATGTCGGAAACCCGCGAGGTAGTTAGCAAGGTTAGTCTTCAAAACCAAAATGATACGCTGAGAAAAACTCTTGAACGAGTTCAAAATACAGCAGGGAAGATCTATAGAGTAACATCCTCCTCTGCGGACCAACTAAATAACAGCATCAGCGGTGTCATTGAAAAAACAAATTCAGAAATAGAAACCGACAAACATACATATGAGGAAATTATATCAGCCCTAACTGAGGTAAAAACGGCCCTATCAACATCCATAGTCCCTCAGCCAGTTGACATCGGTAAACACCTTGTCCCAATAAACAAGCGGCTGAAAGCAATGACGTCGGAACTCAAGGGTATTAGGGAGGAGACCATCGCATCCTCAAAGCCGGGCGTAAACCTAGATGCAGAATTAAAACTGCCTGCGATAACCCAACACCCACACGCTGATTGCACAGACAAGACCAAAACCGGAGACAAAGTAATATACCAAATAAGAACGGCACTAGACCCCAAAACCACCGGGGCCAGGGCGAAAAAATCTACATTGGCCTGCAACGTCGATCAGTTGCAGACCACTCCCCACTTGTACAGTGCAACAGGAGAGGCAGGCTTTATACAAGTATTATCAATGTAACAACTTGCAGTCAGCCCCTGCTAGGCAGAATAGAGGACTGGAAAGTAGACCGCAGTCTCACAACATCCGACCATAACGCCATAACCTTCGCGTTACGCCTAGACAAACCACTATAGCCACTGCGGCCACCAACAACGCGAAGGTATAACACCAAAAAAGCCAAATGGTCGAAGTTCAAAGACCTCTTCGAGGGCCAATTAGCAGGAACCAACATCACTCAGGAACGTATAGCTGACATCAGAAATGCCCAAGAATTGGAGGAACTAATATCCATTTATACTATGGCGATACTTGAAGCCTGTAAGTCCTCTATTCCGAAGATAGGAACTAGGAAAAATAACCCCACCCCACCGTGGTGGTCCAAAGAATTAGAAGAACTTAAAAAGAATACTCTCAGACTAAAGAGGCGAATAAAAAATGCGGCACCTATCAGGAAAGAGCGAGAGAGTATTTACGTGCAAAACAGTTATATGCCACCAAGGCAGAATGAGCACAAACGCAGAGTTGGAAGCAGTTCTGTAACAAACAAGAAAAGGAGAGCATGTGGGACAGCGTATACCGAGTAATCAGACTGTGGTGGCACGGGTTCGATTCCCGGCCTATACACCACACGGCAGTGGCCGTGCGATTTTAATACTAAGCGACTGACCACCGCTGTGCCGCTCGCGCATTGTGGTCCCATTCGGGGATCATCGCGCGCCTTCGTGCATCGTCGCCGCTCGGCTAACTTCGGTCGGGTCCGCCTCCCGATCGTATTTCCCTGCGAGCGACCGGCCAGTGCATTGTCTACAGCGATCCGACGTGCACACCGCGTTCGACTGTACTAGCAAATCTGTTTAGAATCACTCGTAGCATAAGTTTAAAAGTTAACTGTAACGATCAGTGCATTATACGAACCATTATTTATACCGGCATTTCAATTGTATCTCTGGGTGGACGTACGCCTATAAGACAAACATCTAAAAGACAGGAGAATGCCTTATTAAGAGATACAAATGGCAAAACCCTGGGTCCAGAAAAGTGGGCTAGACTCTTGGCCACTACCTTTTACCCGGACGACTCGGTGGACAACGAAATACCACACCATACCCATATTCGCTAAAGTACCGTCTCCCAGCCAGAGGAACTACAGATAGACGACCAACCATTCACGTCCCAGGAGACAGAAAAAGTGCTTTCAACTGTGAATTCAAAAAAAGCACCGGGGCCGGACGGATTAACAGCAGACATGTGCAATGAAGCTATACACGCAGATAGGGAAGTCTTTTTGGCAATATCTAACAAATGCCTATCATTACCACATTTTTTGGCGCAAAACAGTAGTGTATCTACAGCCAATATCTTAAGTGACTCAAGATCTTTACTAGACCTTCTCATGAACACCTTTAACATCACCCCTATCACAAAAACCATAAGAGAGGACTTAGAAACAATAACAGCAGAAGGAAGGAACATCAGGCTGTTCTGGCTAAGAGCACATGCGCAGACCGTCGCCAACGAGCGAGCCGATGAGTTAGTCAAAAAAGCTGCACTATCGAGCACGTCAACCACCAACTACAATAAAGTGCCACTGTCATACGTAAAACGGGAGATCCGCAAGGAATCTACAGAATTATGGCAGGACAGATACGAAGCCTCCATTACAGGGGAAGTCACCAGGAAATTACTCCGAGATGTGTCGAAAATGTATCGTCTGGTGAGAACTACAAACTTGACACCTACCCTAGTACAGGTCTTAACAGGCCATGGGGGAATCGCAGCATATTTATATCGGTTTAAGCTGAAAAGCAGTTCAGGTTGTGAATGTGACGATGACATCAGTTAAACCATATGGCACATCTTATTCGACTGCCCGCGCTATCTGGCAGAGCGCACAGAGCTCGAAATACAAATTGGCACAAAAATATCTGAGACCAACATTCACTATTTATGTCTAAAAACTTTGAACGCCTAGGAATCAGCTTCTGCTACGTCGATAGCAAAAACAGGGTATCCATATCACCTGGATTAGCTGCGCTTCTAAAAGGCAGTACTAGCAGAACAACAATCAAATATAAAAAATACAACACCTTCAGCAAACTGGAAATAGCCAATTCTACATGTCGTCTAGTGCGCGTGCGCAATAAATCAATATTACTCTTCGATAGGCGAAAGGACACTACCCAGTTTGCTCAAGCTTGCAAGCTGCTCTCCAACATAGCAGAGGTTAGTAACAACGTAACCATCCGAAAAATAATCAGTGTTGGTGTAATGGCAGTGGGATTCGACAAAGGAGAAGTCGCAGACTACATAGGGTGCATTAGTGCCTCTGAACACCATGAGGTCGTAGTGTATGAAAACAGAGGCCAGGATCTCAGTTACCTTCTACCACCTCAACAACCACCAATTCCTGTGACCAACAACCAAAACGACTTACCCACTATTGGAACTCAAAACCCCACTCCGAGCGGATCGGAAAGACTACAGTAGGAACTTGACAATAAACGCGTTGGAACTAAAAAAACACAGCAGGACACCAGCAAAAGAAAAAAGGGAAAGTGAAGGTACTCCTCAGTACACTCCTTGCGAAAACACCGTACTTCAAAGGAGGCAAAGCGCCACGAGCGACAAATAACAGCAACTGAGGCCTTCATCAACTACCATCCCAACCAGAAAACTAAACAACAGCAAACAATCCGAACCAAAGCCGACACGGGATTAATCCAAGAACCTGCCTACAAAGAAGTTAATAGACCAGTGGACATAATCATCAACGCATTTCTTGAGTATAAGGCCATAATAACAGCCACAAAACAAATTAAAGCCTTAACCTGCAGCAAAATACTTCCAGCATTCGACCACCAGAACGAGGAGTTGCTTAAGGTTAGACTCGAGGAGGCCGTGTGGGAGGAGGAGGCATGCCGTGGGGGACTGGCTTTAGAATTGTCCCACCCCTCTCCACCCATGGAAGTCGTAAGAGCCGACTGAGGTAATACCGGGGGAGTGGGCAGCAGCACTCCTTCGAGTATTAGGTAACAACATCCACTGCGATCGCCAACCCGCCTGCCAAGCGTGGCGATTACGGCACTATCCCCATTCTTGGGGAGGCCTATGTCCAGCAGTGGACTTTAAAAGGCTGATGGATGGATGGATGGAGACTCGAGGAGGCTAAGGCCACAATCTACAATAATGAAACCTCCGAGGTCATAAGGGGACTAAACATCACTTTCCATATGGCGGCCTATAACGCCACAGATGGCTTCGTAACACTTGATGAAGCAGAGATCAGGCAGTCAGGAGTAATTACATTTTCGACCCCGGCCAATGATCCAATTGTCGTAACAGCCCAGTGTACAGAGACATGGCTAGAAGACAAAATTCTTGCCAGAGCACAAAGACTGGAGATTAGCGACCCTATCGATAAATGGGAGCTACCAACTACTATCACCAAGGTAAACGGCGTTCCAGGATGTGGGAAAACAACTTGGATTGTAAATAACTTCGTCGCGGAATGGTGGGAATGATATTGTAGTTACCACCACCATAAAGGCCCAGAAAGATCTGAAGGACAAAATCTCATGTCGAATGGGAGCAGACGCTGCCACAAAAATTTATACCATGGCATCAATCTTGGCGAATGGGATCAAAGCAAAAGCAAAGGGACAATGCCAAAGGCTACTAGCAGATGAGGCTGTAGTGTATGTAGTATATTAAGTTATACCTAAGTGTCTAAACATGTATTCTCTTATATATAATATACCAATGTTTATTGAATAAACGGACAGTCATATTACAGTAGTCAGAGCGTTTTATTGCAATGTGCAATTCCAACATACCAAAAAGGGAGAAGGCATTATTAATCAAAATGGAATTGGGACCTCAAATTCGGCAAGCACGGAACAACTTCAGTTTCACGTATCAGCTATTAGTGTGGTAATGATGATAATATTATATCTTATATTGATTCTGGCAGTCTACCTGTTATATAAATGTTATAGCAAACTGCCATGAAACATGGATTAACGACCAAATGATTCGTCGTTCATTAAGAAGGTCATTTAATCGGCGTGGACGTAGAGAACCAGAAGAGACAAGGCGTTCGTCTTCTGAAACGCGGTATCTACCGTACAATACTACGTGTTCAGCGTGTGCATTCTGCAGCAGACCTCGAGATGACATCGAGCTAAAACCGTAATAAGTGCAATATCGTTTAAAAAAAACAACTTGTGCGCGTAAATTTAAAACAAAAATGTGAGAAAATTAAAGGAAAAAAAAACCTGTGTTTTGCGCGTAAAATTTAAAACATAAAACGTGTGAAGATTCGACTATGGTAACTGGATTTATGTAAGCTTATATTACTCTTAGTAATAAGATATTATGGTTATCTATTATGGTTATACTACATATATGTTTACTTTTACTTTTAGAATGAAACTTATGGCTCATGAGCTCAATGACATATATGACAAGTTGAGATTAATTAAAGAAAATTTAGTTAAACTGAGTTATGATAAAAGGACACCAGACCGCTTAAAAGATAAGTTAAATGAAGCAACTATTGTATATAATAGTTATACAGTTTTAATTCCTAGTATTCAGGAACAAATAGACAAGAAAAATTATAGTGGTGAAAGTTTGTCCTTAATTAAATCTTTTAATTATAAAATTACGTCATTATATACAGAAATCGAAGATTTATGTAGTCAGTTGCATGTACGTGTAACCGATAAGTGTAGTTGTAAACAATTTGGCTCAACATCAAAATCAAAAATGGAGTTTAATTTAAAAACGGCCCTGAGTTTGTTACCGCTCATGAATAATGATGAATCTACAACTAGGCAATTAATTGACGGTATTGATTATTATACATGAACTTTGAAAAACGATGACTCTAAATTAAATTTAATAAAATTTGTGTTTAAAAGTCGCCTGTCCCAAACAGCGCAATTAAGACTTAAATCAGATTATACATCCGTAGACGCATTACTATCTGATTGGCCCTTCCTCTCGGATCGCGGTTGCGTACAGACGTGTCTTCCGTACGAATTTTAAATATTATTGAAGCTATAAATTAAGTTAAAACATTAAACTAAAATTCGTTCGCGCGCACTAAGTACTAGGCGCACAGATTTTCTAAGGAGCTACACGGTCGAGCGTTTGCGAGGTTGAGTCGGCCACACCCCTTGCAATTCATTATCGGCGCCTGAGTGTATGTATCTGGGAAAGAGACATCGATACGTGCGAGCAATATCACGAATGTGCTACAGCCGACTGCCACAACCGCGCAGGTAATGCAAATCTACGAATGTTACATTGTTTATTCTACTAGCAATTTGTTCTTGCCGCTACCCAGCTTTGCAGTGAATTACAAATATATAAGTTTATTGTAGTGTATTTAAAACCTACAAGATGATGCGTACTCCTGAAAACAAATCGGAGCCTAACTTATCGTCAGCTGGTATAATTGATTCTCCCAGAAATTATGTTACGACCACACGTAGTAAGCGCCTACGCAATTCGTCTGGAGAAATTTCTTTCAGTGACGAATTCTCTGGATTCAAGGAGGAAATAAAGCAAATGTTTATGGCACTTCAAGTGGAAACTGTAAAGGAAATAAAAACACAATTATTAGGCTGGAAAACTGAATCTGATGTTAGACTAACCAAAATTGAGACCTCATTATCCAAAATCGAAAAAACCTATGCGGAGATCGAGAAATCTATAGATTTTACAAGCTCGCAATATGATGATCTAAAGTTAAAGACTGACCGCCTGGAAAAGGAGTGTAAGGAAAGCCGGGTGTATATATCTACCATGGAGGAAAGAATGGAGGAAATGCATAGACTTTCAAAAATAAATTTTATTGAGTTGAGAAATGTGCCAAAATTGCAAAATGAATCCAAACTTTTATTACATTAATAACTACATAAATAACATTTTAAAATCAATAAATTTAACTTTACCTAATAACAGCATAAAAGATACATTTCGCATACCAGCTAAGAAGGGAGGGAACCCTACTATTCTCATCGAGTGCTTCAATAACACTACAAAAAATTCGATATTAAGATCCATTAAATCCTTTAACACATCAAGTGATATGAAGTTAAATATTTCCCACACCGGAGGTATAGGAACAGCTCCCATTTATGTAACTGAACACTTAACTCCCAAAGCAAAAAAGTTGCACTTCCTGGCCAGGAGTTACATCAAAAATAAACAACTTCAATACTGCTGGACATCACACGGAAAAATCCTGATTAAAAAATCGGACTCGGCACCGACTATTCACATTAAAACAGAAGAGCAATTGGAAAGGATAGCTATGCATGATATATGACTCGTAAAGTATAATTTTTGGTTAAGATGTAGCATAAACTTGAGAATATATTATGGTGAGCAGGATTTAATTTACAATACCTTTTTTGTATGTTACTTAAGGTCGTATTATATTTTCTTATCATTGTATGTAAAGGATGTACACCTGAATTACTATTTAGTTTATAGCTTTTTATTTAATAACATAAATTACACACTCACACAAATAAAACTCACACAAAACAACACAACACTTTACTTAAATAAATCGTGCAGACATAAAATTTCATTAATACTTCTCGATCACAGCCGAAATTACTACATAAAAAAATCATATAATCTATTACTGTTATTTATACTTTATTACTGCTTATTAGGGTTTTTCTTATATATGCCAATTGCTATATTATTGCTATATATACATAATAACAAAAAAACGATTATTATATACAAAACCGTACTAACCAACCTTTTATTAATTCCTATAATATATAAAATTTATATGCCTGCACTATTCACCATTGTTAAATATCGTTTTAAAATTCGATAAGGAGTTATTACAAGAAATAGACACCTACTCTAGTTCAGAAACTATACTCTGTGATCCTGAACATTGTTTATCCTATCTTATAACATCTAACAGATACCTAAAAATACTAGGACAAAATATACGTAGTATAAATGCAAATTTTAATGAGTTAACCTTACTGCTGCATAGATTAAAATTTGACAACGATATTATAATTCTCTCGGAATGTTGGATGTCATGCGTCAACAATCTTCCCACTATAAAAGGCTATGTTGCTTCACATACCACTACCCATTATAACCAAAATGACGGAGTGGTTGTATACATAAAAAACGACATCAATGCCTCTTTGAGTGAACCCGTAATCGATGAAGCTAATTGTTTACTGATTGAAATAGAGTCCAGAGTAGCTATCTTGGCGATTTATCGCCCACACTGTTTTAAAACGATCACTGTTTTTCTGAGCTCTTTACAAAGAGTAATATCAAGTCTATCGACTTATAATGATGTTATAATAATCGGTGATATTAATATTAACATAGCAACAAACAGTACAGATTCTCGAGTGACGGAATATTTAGATCTTTTATCATTAAATGGTTTTTTACCTGCTTTTAATACTCCTACTCGTGCTAATAGCTGCCTTGACCACGTAATATTAAAGGCTAAAAGGTCTGTAATCACATTTATCATTAATTCTAATATTACAGATCATGTACCTATCCTGTGTTGCATTGAACTTAATAATAGAATTAAACCAGTTCAACGTCAATGCACTAAATTAAACTACGAGAATATAAAATTAGACATTGGTAAGATTGATTTCAGACCTATGATGTCATTGGATAATCCTAATACTGCCATGGATCTTTTTGTTAATAAAATCAAGAATATAATAGAATTAAATACTCGAAAAGTGAATGTACCTAATAGA